>OX352772.1:99136811-99736811 GCA_947095535.1 Poecilobothrus nobilitatus
AACGCAGTGCAATTTTATTCTCAAATCATTTTTAATTCAATTTTAGTAAGATATTTTACAAAAAAATGGAACCTGATTCAGCAACATTTTCATTTACTGAGGAAACTGCAATAGTCAGTATACAAAATGAGGTTCAAGTTGATGAAATTATATCTACTGTAGATGAGGAGGAATTCATGGAATTTGAAGAATCATACCACCGTTTCAAGTCTTAGATGAAGATATAGTGGAGCAACAAATTTCGGAAATAAATAACCAAGAAGGAGATCCTGACTATTTTGCAGAACTTTTTAGAAATAATTTATAGCCTAAAACAATATATAAGAATATTTGTGTAAATGAATATGTATCTACTATATATAAGTAATTCATAATAAAAAATAAATTAAATAAAATTTAAAAATTTTTTCATTTATTGTTGTTCTTGTTTAAAATATTAGAAATTTTATTTTCTAGTAATACAGGTATTTCAAAAAACTATCTAGAAGAATTGCATTGAACACTACAACGTTGTATTGGAATATATATTTCTTTGTGCAATTTCATTTCAAGTTTTTCTTGACACGTTTTTATATATTTAATAACATATTCCCATTGTACATTTGATTCAGCATTTTTATTGTGTATCATTACAGCTTAAAGAAAATCAATTAAGTTGTAAAATGCGTCAGCTTCCTCTTTGTTAATGCCAAGACATCGGCCAATAACCATTCTTAACCCATTGTAAACATAATTTTGTATTCTTTATTGATTGTTTCGAGTACCTTTCATAAAATTGCTAATAGAATTTACACCATTCACGATATTTTAAAATAGCTGGCTTTTTTCAAATACGATGAAATATGCAAGTCGCTACAAGAGATTCTGTATCAAAACCAACAAGAACTTTTAATGACTGATTTTTGTTGAGAAAATATGTAGAACTCAACATCAAATTTCTGTTCGAACCTTGATCTTCCATTACAACGTTTTAACTAAAGCTTTTTAATATTAATTATATTGATTAGGTACACAAGATTGTAAAAAATTTAAATTTCCAAATAAGTTGTAAAATATATTAATAATCAGATTGTCGTTTTCTATATGATTATCTAATTCTAAATTCTTATGATAAATTATCTTATGCTAAATTCATTCAAAAAAGGTTTCATACTTAAACCAAAACATCTATACCAACCATAAACGCAACAGTATTGTCCACACACATTCGAAAGAACACTCTGTATCTGCCAAATATTAAAAACTATACTCTGATTTTTCAAATATTTCAAAATTTCCGGTTTATTTGAAATTTCACCAGACGAATTAATATATTCTGTGTAACCATGCTTTGGAATATAAAGTGCAAACCAATGTGTTCCTACATCTTTTATCTTGTCAGTGTTTACAATTAAAGAAGTAGGTTTTTCTATTTTTTTGGAATTTTGTCTAAAGCAAAAATTCCCTTAAAATATTTGTTTGTAAATTTGTTACATTTTAAAACACTAGTAAGGTTCTTTAATTCCAACTAAACAAATATCTTTTACAAATAAAGTATTTTTATCATCACAACAAAACTTTACGTCCACAAGTGTATAGGACGATGACATCTTGTTGAATATTCAAATACATGTTTCAATATTCTATTTATAGATTTGTGAATATATTTCGATTTTTATCAATTTTTATGCTTGCATAAACAATAGCAGTTAGTGTAGATGTAAGTGGTTTTGATAGCCTTGCCTCAATTCTAACTGTACCCTGGTTTAGTAAACCTTGACATACTTCATTTCCAGATACATTTGAAGTTAAATCAAAAGCTAGTATGCAAAAACCATTACTAAACATAGACTTTGTTATCTGATGTTCCTGAAAAAAGTGTACTGTATACTCTTGTACAGGAATTATTTTCATCTGAAAAATTGGTTTCAATTGCTGAATTAGGTATTTACGTTTAACATAAATTGTGAAATATCAAAATGTTTAAAATTGTATGGGTTTTTTGATATTTTTCCAGAGTAACCCACATTTTCTGTCGTACAAAAAATTATTGTGTTTGGCAACTGTTCAATAAAAACATTATCTAGTGATATTGAGGAGCATTTCGTTCACTTCAACGCGTTTATAAGTATATTTAGCAGTGGATTTCCCAAGAACAGCATTGTGTGCTAACAGTACGCCTGGATTAACGGTAACATGCCTCATAAATAGCGTGGCTTCTATAATTTTTAGTTGTGATTCATCAGAATCGTCTTTTGCCATTTAATTGAACATTACATTGCCATTTAATTGAACATTACATTGTTTTATTAAAGAATGTAAAATGTTATTAACTACACTTTGTTGTATTATTATTTTTCCATCAGTTTTGTCATTATTCCAATATGTTCCATCTTTCTTTAAGATCTGTACTTTTAATCTCAAATATGTAGAAGACAAATCTCTATATGTTTCGCCATGACCCAGTGAAACAAATTCAATTGTTGAAGTGTTGTCTAAAGAAGCAATAGGATTGTAAGAAACTTCTTCAGATCGTAAAATGCTAGATTGAATGGGTTGGGTTTTAAAAATCAGATTTCATACACTCAATCATAATTAATTAAAAATATCTTTTTGTTTCTTTTTATTATTATCTTTGCGTTGTTTTGACGTAAAATAATGTAAATTTTTAATGAATGGTCTTTTTATAGCTTTTCGTTTTCTTATGCTAGAACCATACATTTCATTCAGTTTTCGAAGGACGCCACGTCGTACAATTTTAACAATCTCTTTACTGCGATCTTGCATAACTTCTTTTACATTTGCACCAGATGCAATATCAGATAAAGCATTGGTACCAGAGTTAAGAACCTCCTTTTTCAAAATATCAGCGCCTGAAGTAAATAATGGTTTCAAATATCTAAAACGTCCTCCAAAAAAGCTTCCCAATCCACGACCTCTTTGAAAAGGTACGGTTGATTGTAATAAAGGACCGATATCATCAAGTCATCTACCAGATTGAATTAAATAATAGTTATTGTATACCCTCTCCATTATGAATAAAAATAAAATAATATATAGTTTTGTAAAATCGCTTTTATTTATACTTTTTTAAAATCTAAAACAATTTTTGCTGGAATTGAACTATTGGAAAAGTTAATTTGTATCCATATTTATCACATAAAAGTAATGAAATGTTATTAAATGATTTTTTCACATTGCAATATTGAATATTACTGAATTCTTTTACAAAAAATATATCTGGTTTAATAATTGGAATCAATTATACACTACCTATAAAAGTTTTGAAAGCTTCTATTACACGTGATTTATTATTTTTAAAATCTGTAACTTTCGAAGATACTTGATTGAAACATATTGTCAAAAGTCCTTCCAGTGTATAAGCGTAAATTGCTCTTATTTTTATATCCATTTTAGGCCTAGTAACACATTATAGTGTAACTTATATTTTTAAGTATCTCCTCAATTTTTGCTAATTGTATATAATTAACATCATCGTTTATAAAATTAAAAATTCCCCAAATCAACTGTCGTTCAACTTCTTTTCTTGTAAACTTATTAAGTGGGCGTATATTTTTAATTAGTGTTGGTTTGAATCCTTTGTTTTTTTATGTATGGAATATATGATGTTCCAACTCCTATCATATCTTTATACCTTTAATAAATATTTGAGTACTTTTTTCCCATTCTTCACCATACACATTTGGAACGAAATCATTAAAATACATTTCTGAAATACCGACTTTCCACCTTGAATCCTACATGTATTTATTCATTTTATTTGTAAAGATGATAATGAATTTTCTGGATAATAGTTCATAGATGAATCACTAAGTAAAGTGACATAAAATTCATCATTTACTTGTATGTTGTCCATGAGCTTGCGGATTTATTCTTACTAATTGGAAAATTAAGTTCTGTTTGAGTATTATCTGCTATAGCTAACCTTAAAACACATCTTGTTGAATTATTCAACTCTTTCCTATTTATAGTTTTTTCTTTTTTCGTTGGTGGGCTTGTGCTATCTAAAGGGACTGTTATAATATCTCCTGTATCAGACTCAAAAATTTGTACATATTGATTTTCTTTTTCTAAGACGTTCTCCAACAGGAGCAGCTAACAATGCTTTTGTTAAAACATTTTCTTGAATTTCATCATCAAATACTTGGTCATCAGCTTCTTTTTCATATACTTCTTCTTCTTCAGGTACAATTTGTATTCCAACATTTTTATATTAAGGAAAATGCGACTGAGATTCCGCAACTCTATACATTGGTTTTGCACGAGTTTAAGTAGCTTTTGTTTCCGTAACTTTTACTTTTTCCTCTTTATTTCTAGGAAGTTCTCGTTTTTTGTTTCTTATTTTAAATAGATTTTGTCTGTATAAATACCATTTTTGAGTGTCTGTAAGATTTTTATTTATCAATATTTTTTTCATAATTTTATTCAACTCAGATGTCATTCAAATAGAGTTTGAATAGGTCCGGCCTTAAGATAGAACCTTGTGGACTATTTTTTAATTAAACCTTCAGAGCTAAGAACATTGCCGATCTTAACCCTCTGGTTGCGACCAGTCAGATATGACTTTAAGAACGAGATTTGGTTTGTATTGAACTCCAAATTGGACACCTTTCTTAGGTCAACACAATCGAACGCTTTCTGCAAAACTATAAGAAGATGAATCCTGCAGCGGTTGCTGGTTTTAGTTTACTAATGACCACAGCAACTTCTTCGGTATTGGTGGGTTTTAACTCAAGGATGTTATGGATCGTCCTTGAGAAAGAATCAGAAATAATCAATATATTCAATCTTAATAGACCCCGTCTAGGTCCGTTTTCCATAATATGTCCGTTTTCTGTATTTAAAGTCTTAATACTACCCCTCGAACCATTCGAGTCCCTATTAAACATAAATTTATGGTATAGAGCCCAAAGTTTTCTGCTATTAATGGAATTTTGTAAAATGGTATCGCAACAGAATTTGTTTTTTGCTACAAGAATAAGAGCGGTAACTTCCTTTCTATACTTCATGTATAAACTCATAAATTCTTTGATTACCCTTATATTTTTTGAGTATTTATAATATGAGTCCCTTATTCTCATTTTGGTCATTATGTCATCCGTCATCCATTCATGCTTTTATTACTTTTTACTGTAATAATCTTAGTATTATGTGTAATAATTTGCCCCAAGTCATTTAATAATTCATCAAAATTCGTGTACGAATCTAACCTATTCCAAATGTCCGCAGTTTCTAAGTTATTATAATCCAATACAGTCTTATACGCCGATTTACGTTCTACAATTGGTTCCCAGCACATACTTATAAAAAGCATTCTGTGATCGAAGAGTGTAGTGACAATTCGATAAAAGTAATATTTGCATCGAAGAAGATCGGTAATAAAATGGTCAATTATGGATACACTGGTACTTCCTAGCCTAATAGCGAAATTTGGGCAAATTTTGTTATAGATTATGTAGCCATTACTTTGCAACGTATTGACATAATGATTAATTTCCCGACTCTTAGTGTATAAAAAATTTAGATTAAAGTCATTAAGTATTAAGTAACTTATTGTATTGTGAGGTAATTTCATCCAACCTATGTATAAATTCGTTTACCCGTGTTTCATGTGATCTATATACCGATATTATGTTAGTATTATTCTTTAACATTTTTGCCACCAAAAAACTCGATTTATTAAACTCTTCCTCAAAAATTAAAGAACAGCTTATAGTATTCTTAACATATATAGCCGTTCCACCGTATAAAGTTTTCCTATTCGAGAAGAAGGAAGTATAGCCAGGTATATTAAAGAATTGATTTTCTTGTTCACCTATCCCGATTTCAGTTAGTACGATAATATGTACATCACAATTATAAGATTCCAGCTGATGGTGTAGTGGTTAAAGACACCGGCCTTTCATACGAAAGTTCTCGGGTTCAAACCCTAGCTGGGTCATATAAATTAATAAAATAATATAGATTTTTCTTATAATATATAATTAGTAGAGTATAATTAAATTAAAAATAAAGTATAATATATCTTATAAATTATAATTAATATCATATTGTAATAGCTATATAATAAAATATTAATAAAACCATAATTCTTGTATAAGATAATAGATGGCGTAGAATTAAAAGAAACGTCTTTCTTGTACAATAGCTACAGCCGAGTAATCAACGGCTTAGTGAAATTAATGATTCACGAAACTGAAGCTTAGTCAAATATGAATAATAAATGACTTAGTGAATGCCCTATACTCCTCCCTGGAGTGGCAAGGAAAAAAAAAAAAAATTATAAGATTCTATCAAATTGTCTAATTTATTACGTAAGCTTTGTATATTTAAATATATTATGTTGAAATTGTTTTTGATTTTAGAATGGAAATTTGCATTATTAACTCTAACTATTAACTCTAATTAGATCTGAAAAACAATCAACCTTTATACTTTTCTCGATATTTCCTACGTCATTTAACTCCATTAATTGTAAAATATAATATAATACTGTAATAATAAATAAAATTAGAATCAAAAAATATAATGAGATAGAATGATTTCTCATTAATAAAAAATAACAAAAGCAATTTATCTCCTTAACCAGAATAATATAATTATTACAAGTTAGAAATACGAGTAAAAAGCCAGTAAAATTTAAAAAAGAAAAAAATTGAGTGAAAATAAATAAATTTGTGTTTTTTTGAGTTTTAATATTGATTATTTTCTCACCTATGACAGCTACGTAAATTAAAGTAAAATATCAAAAAAAGATTGAGTAAAAATAAATAAGTTTGAGTTTTTCTTGAGGTTCGATATCGATTAAAGTAAAAATAATGAAAATTAAGAAAAATAATATTTATAGATTATCCGGTTCACAACAGATTCAATATGACAGATGTCACAGTTTAATGAACGCACTCTATGGTGTACAATGTTGAGGCAAAATAAATACCAGTTGTTATTGAGAGTAAATGAAAAAAAATTAGAAATAGAATTTTTAGATATAATAATTTTTATAAAATTTATTAACATTTTTAATTTTCTAGTTTTGTAATTTTGTAAATGAGAATTTTTATTGTTTTTATTGTTAATTATGCGCTCATTCTGAAGTGGTTCGTCCAGGATCATCTCCATTTTATTGATTTCTTCTATGTCATCCAAAAAGTCTTCGGTCCCTTTTTCTTCCTCCATGCTGACATCATCTGCAATGTCCTCAACAAAATCTGCCAACATTTCTTGATCTATTTTATTATGTTTATTGTTGACAAATCTGGAATTGTTGAATGCTTTTGGAATACTAATAAACTTTAAAGAAACCTTAATCAATTTATATGAAAATAATTGTTCATAATTAGTTTTATCAGATTTTGCATAAGAAATTCCCATAATTTTTCTATTAAAATTAGAAAGCTTTTTTAATATAAAAAAGGATGCATGCGTTTTTGTGCTATGTAAATTGTGTGATAAGGTATTATTAACATGTTTAGAAATCCTTAAGAAAAAAATAAATAAGAAATTACTATAATAAATAGGCAATATTTCTTTTTAAAAAATCTGTTGAAATTTTATTAACAACATACATTATGTACATTTGTTTTATAATATGAAAAAAGTACTTTAAACATTTTATTTGGCCAGCAACATTAAAAACTTTTTTCATTGAATTTCTTCTATTAGAATTGATTTATATTAAAATTTTTATTTTTAATTCTTACTTTACTTAGAAATGCTATTTTTTTTATTTTGTTTTGTTTGATTAATTGCTATGGAATGACATATAACTTTAGCCACCCAACTAATCTAATTTATGAATAACTATATAATGATGTGACACTTAACCAACTCATTTATATAAAGAATTGACGAAAATAAAATAAAATAAAAAAAATATATTTTTTTTAAAACTTGCTTAAAGGATGCGGGATGAATGCGGTTTTAAGGTATGAAAAAATGCCTTCAAAATTTTATCTATCACCCAACATTAAAAAACTTTTTCTTGAAAAATTCCTTATAAAAGTGACACTGAATTAAAATTAAATTATAATTTATATAACCGTCACAAAAAACCAATCAACTTTAAATTAATCTTATTAAACAATGCCAACCAACAAAGAAATAAATCAAGATGGGATATTCAGCTTACGGTTTTTGCTGTGAGTTTCAAATTGTGGAGTATTGAAAAACGGGAAAACCTTGATGTGCAGTTTTCAGATTTTACGATTTGAAAGGACTTTGGTTCGATCGTGGTGATAATTTCAAGGAAACATGAAACATCGCTATAAATTTAATAAACGAATTCAAAATATTGACGATATTATTTCTAAGATTCTAGATAGTAATCACCGGCAATTCATTTTCAATCAAAGATTTTCTAATTAGTTATACATAATAATTACATTAAATCTATTTTATTTTGTGAGTAAAAGAGAAGTTGTTGAAGAGCTGCATAAGCCTGCACGGGGAAATTTCAAACGACTTAAAGTAATAATTAAAGGATTTGATGATCTTTGGCAAGCTGATTTAGTAGTTAGTTAGGAGGTTCATATGCTACAGAGAACTAAAGCCTTTGTTAATTTTTACTAACTGTAATTGATACGTTTTCTAAGTGTGCATGGGAAATCCCTATAAAACCAAAACTTCAGAGAACCTCACAAAAGCAATGCAAAATATTTTTCAAACTTCTAAAAGATATCCACAAAATTTGCATGCATCCAAAACTGATTTCCGACAAAAAAAAAATTCTTCAATAAAATATTTAAAAATATTATGGCCGAATTTCATACAAATCATTATTCAACATTTTGTTCGTTAAAAGCTTCCATAGTAGAAATTGTACTCTAAAAGAAAAAATGTGGCAAGAATTCAGTTTCAATGGGAATTGCAAATGGACTAATATTATTTCTAAACTAGTCGACCAATGCAATAACACTAAACATCACGCTATTCAAAAGAAGCCAATAGAGATAAATAGAAAAAATGCTTATGAATTGTTAGCAACTATTTATAATCATATTAAGATTTCTTTGCCAGCTAAGTTTAAAATTGATGACCCAGTTCGTATAAGCAAGTATAAACATATTTTCGAAAAAGATTACACCTCAAATTGGACAACGAAAGTACTTAAGATAAGAAAAGCTCAAATCTCTAACCCTGTCACATATTTACTGAAAGATTATCAAGGCCAACCCATACAAGGAAGCTTATATGATTATGAACTGTTAAAAACTCAAAATAAACGAGGAAGAATAGAGTTGTCTTTGTCAACTCTTAGATACCCGTACAAACCGTTAGTATGTTCACAGCCTGTCACTCTGCTTACAATATTATTTTTTTAATATTTTAGTATTTTAAAATAATTTGGGTGAATTTTATAATTTCTAGAACTATGGCTTGTACATATATTAAAACTATATGTTTATACATTCTTCAAAAGCAGATTTTAACCTTCCACATAACGATTATCAATCCAAAACTTTTTCAAATATTCTTTAGTACCATTTAATACTAAGCGGTAAATGTATATTAAATTTACTAAGTGCAAAATAGAAAATATAATTTTAAAAATATTATATTATATTAATGCGTACATAGTATATTTATATTGTTATAAGTATATCGCCATACATTGCAATATTTCTTTAAAAATATTTCCATTCATAGAATAATTTCTTATATGTACAATAAAATACATATATGTATGTATGTATGCAAATACGGCGCTATATAATATGCATCTATACTCTTATCATTCATTCATCAGTGAAGAAAAAGAAAAAAATCGTAAAAGAAATTTGTTAGAAAATTTGAAAAAATCAAGTAACACTTTCGTCAATTATAAAGTAACCCTATATTATTAAAAAAAGTTGTTAACAGAAATAAGAGTATAATGTTGAAGCTTTAATTTTTGTGTATTACTTCAAAAAAATTTTAACAGGTGTTCAAGTTACAGGTGTTTAAAAATAGGAAATTTTCAGTGACCCCTTACATCTGTTAAACGGATGGCGATACAAAAAAAATTTCTGAAATGACTCATACTTATTTTCAAAGATCTAACTTCTGCCAAAATTTTAGTTTCCAACTTAAACCGTTTAGAAGATAGAAAGGTTAAAGGATTTTGCAAAATTTTAGTTTCGCATAACGGTAAATTAAGACACCGTATGCCACAACTATATATTTATTGTATATATACTTTTAAAGCTAATAAAAGCAGTAATCGCTTGTCGTTTTCAGAATGAAGATATACTTAATACGACTTGTGCTAGAACAATTTAAATATAGAGCTTTTTTAAACTTTTGGGGAGCTGTAGCTCCGTAACGGGTGGGGCTACAAAAAAAAGTTATTAAAAATAAAATTAATATTTTTATAAGATCTATCAGCAGTTAAAACTTCATAGCTCTATTTCAAAAAAAATGTGGGGATCTAAAAATTTGGTGTTCGAGAGCTACCCGAAGTTTTGTTCGGAACTCAACTAAAAAAAATAGGGAACCTACAAATTGCTCCTAGAATATTTTGTGTAAATTTCAAGATTCTAGTTTTCTTAGTTTTTGAGTTAGCGTGCTGACGGCCGCACGGACGGACATGTATCAATCGACTTAGAATTTTTTTCTGATCCGATCCATACCTTTGAAGGTATATCTAGCTCGCTTATTTCTTGATGTTACAAACGGAGGAGTAATTTTTTTATACCCAATCCTATCGTACGGGTATAACAAGTGTTTTTAATTGAAAAAATTCTTAAAACTATGTAGAGATAATAACATTTTTGTTAAATGGCTAGGGTTTTCTTCTGATCATAATTCCTGGATAAATAAAAAAGATTTATTATAAAAAAATGTTTATTTTATTATTTTACAATTATTTTCATTCTTAAGCTTAAAAAATCTTCTCTGAGTAAGAGCATAGAGCTTATATGATCGAACCTAAAAACACCTTAAATTAATAAACCTACCTAACCGACTTTATCCACGTCCTAAGAGTAGGAGTGCTACCCAAAGAAGATTTAGTTAATTCTTGTTATTTTTAGATTTTATATCTAAATTATCTGCCTAATTAGTTTTCTTTAATTTTAACAAGAACATGGAGTTCGCAAGAACAATTCTTATGTTTAACCAATTTTATTTGAAACATAAAAAACTTTTCCAAAAGAAATACAAGAAGGAAATGAAGTGTCATATTAAATTTCAGAGGAATTATGCTGAGTCAACATTAGTTTAATTTGATTCACTCAAGGAAGATCAAGATGATAAATGGACAGATTTAATTACTCTGAATTTAATCAAATTTCATAAGAAATGTCTATTGCGATTAGCTAAAATTGTAAAGAAATTTCAAGAAGAAAATTATAATTATAAATATCTAATATATTATATAATTATAAATTATAATAAGAAAATTATAAATATCGAAAAACATTAAAAATTAAATAAAAATACTTTGTAGTAGGTATATATTTTGTTTTTTCTTTTTATATTAACAAAAAGAATCCCCTGACGTAATTTTCGGTTTCTATTTTATTTTTTTTTTGATATTTTAGAGTTTATATAGGCGTGCTTAAATACAGCATATAAATTTTTCTAATTCTGTTACTTTTTCAACAAAAAAATTTTTGTTGATGATAAGAATATTTTTTAAAAATCATGATAAATAAATTAAATTTATGCTTTACCGATGACACAATCTAAAAAACGTCTTGCCGGCGTTAAAACGCTAAAAAGCTCTTTTTGTATTTTATTCTAAACTACATACTAATTGAGTTTATAACAAATTTTATTATTCTATTCTTATCATAAACATATTTCAGTATTAATTTCTTATATATTAAACTACACAACACTAACTCCACCACCACCACACCCACCACTGATATCTTCCACGAAATCAGATCATTAAAAGATCTTTTAAAGTTGTAAAACCCACCATCCACAATTTTGCTGCTATTATTTCAATATTTAAAGATCTTTAGAAGTTACAAACCCAATAGATCAAACAAAATTATTTTATTTTATTTATTTCAGCATTAAAAGATCTTTCAAAGTTACAAATCCGCCATCCAATATTTACACCAGATAATATTTATTTATTTTATATTAATATTTCAATGTCAAACCAAAGACACAATCCGCATTCAATATTTAAATATAATAATATTTATTATATTATCATAAAGAAATCATATACATAGAGTATTTACACCGAACAAATTTTTTAAACCATTTCTG
The DNA here is from genome assembly GCA_947095535.1 of Poecilobothrus nobilitatus. Lineage (NCBI taxonomy): Eukaryota > Metazoa > Arthropoda > Insecta > Diptera > Dolichopodidae > Poecilobothrus > Poecilobothrus nobilitatus. The sequence continues at coordinate 99,149,016 of OX352772.1, forward strand.
CACAAAATATAGAACCCCGAAATTCTGTTTTGTTGCAGATTAACATATTTTGAACAAAAAATTTATACAGAAATAATATTTATTTGCAGCTTATAAAAAAATGAAATGTATTCTTTTCATATTTATACTATTTTATAATTGTAGTGGTATGGTAGTGGTAATATTTTTTTTATTCGTTTCATTCTTATCTGTTTGTACGTATGTTTATTAGATTTGAAATGATTAGAATTTGAATGTTTAATAATTTTTGGCTGGCATATATAAAGCGTATTAAATAGCGTATATGTGTGTGTTTAGTTAGTAAAATTAAAAATGATTTTATTATGCATAACGTATTGAAGTAGGTAAATAAATAAAAAATTAGATAAGTGATAATAAGTGACTTTTATTAAATATTTTGTTTTAATAAATAAACTTAAGGTAATAAGGGAACAAATCAATGTTAAATTATAGATTCATTGAAATAAAAGTTTCTTTTCCTACTTAGAGTAAATATATAGTCATGATATACCTAGTACTAGTAAAAGTAAATAATTTTTAAAACTTTTGCAAAAATTAATAAAAAATCAAATTTTATTTAACAATTTTCTTTTTAATATTAGTAGGTACCTAAATGTTAGAATAGCTAATATTAGAATAGGAATATTAGTACAGTACCTAAATAGGGAATCAAAAAATAACAAAAGCAGATAAAATTAATTAAAAAAAATGTTTTGTTGCTTAAAATTAAAGAATAGAAGCAAAACATAAGAAGGGAAAAAGCCACATGGAAAATTTTAAAATATAGGATAGTATTAATTTTCCAAATGGCATAAAAAACCCTTTTTATTAGTACATTTACAAAAAAATAAAAATTCAAAATTTATGTAAACAAATTTTACAAGAAAATATAAAAAACTATTTACAAAATTATAACTAAGCATAATAAACTACTTTAACATTTAAAAAAATTTAACATAAAAACATAATTAATCATTTTAACAATATATATAGGTATTTAACTTAAATTAATAATCTCATGCATTGATTTTTAACAAAATTTTCATGAAAAAAAAAATAAAAATTGAAGTTATTAATCCATTACAAATCAAGAAAAAGTTTAAAAAAATATTTATTCAAAAATTGCAGACCATGTGAGACAAAATTTCTTATATATATATTTAGTTTTGAATTATTTTTGACCATTTTTTTGTCTTTCCCTCTTGGATTCCTTAGCTTTTTGTTCTTCCTCAATTATTAATTTTTCCTTTAACCATTTGGTTTCATTTTTTAATAACAAATCGATTAGTAATTCTAAAAACTTAATTTTATGCGTAAAGCATTTTTTATTTTCGTTGAACCACGTTGAATATTTATCCGATTTATTAGTAGTTTCCAAACAACAATATAAAATGTTTCTTTTTAAGTTCTTTTGATGAAAGTTTTGAGAAAAAAAGTGATCAAATATATTGATTTGAAATTGGGTCAATTGAAAAAAATTTTCTGTTGGCGCTTTTAAATGGACAATATCTGAGTAATTTTTGTAGTTTTTTTGAAAAATAAATTGTTCCGACTGAAGTAATAAAGGGCTTTCAGAAGTCTTAAAAAATAAATCGTTACATGACACAAAAGAAATTTTTTCATGATTTTAAAAATGATATAACCACATATATACCTTTGTGCGTTATTCGAAACAACATTTATTTCTGTTTTTTCTAAATTTTCTCCCAAATAATTGATGACAACGTTAGTAATATTATCATCAATTTGTTCAATTTCAACTCCTTCTTCATTTGTACCTGAGCTATATTTTTCTAATTCATAATTTACTAAATCTTCTGAAAGAAATTCATCATTGTCTTCCTCACAATTCGAGTGTTCAATTTTAAAGTTAATTAATTTTACAGACATGATTTTCGCTAAGATATTACTGAATTCAGAGACAGATGGGTAATTATTACAACCGTTTCTATAACGAATTAATGAAAACAAATTTTCTAAAGCATCTTGATTAAGGCGAGACAACAGCAAATAAGAACACTTGTTTGTATTATAAATTGAAAATATATTTGAACTTAACTCTATAATGCCTGTTAAAGTTTGAACCATACCTTCAATACAATAAATTTTTGGATAAGAGATTGGTTTTACATTTTTAAAATACTCTATCATTTTTCAAATACTCTATTTGATTGTTTGATTGTAAAGCTACACGGTATGGCCTTTTATCATATATTTTTTTGCTATTAAGACAATCGAGAATATCATATATTTTTTGCTATTAAGAATTTGAGATGTTGGACGAGACTGAGATGAATTAAATTTAGGAAACGTGTTATCGATATGAGTAAAATTACTAATACCAGAATTGACTATATAACTATTATTTCTCCTTTAACAATTTTAGGAATTATGAGTATTAGTTTTACAATAGGAGCAGTACAGTTTATGATTAATTTCAGCTCTAGCTTGTAATTGATTTACTTTTTGCTCTTATATAGCCAAATCTGTTACAGATGAAAGAGTTCCGATCCTAGCAGCACGAAGGATTAGCCTAAAGGGCTCTCGTAAACCATTAACAAAACAGTTTAAAACTGTAGTTTCATTCAGTTTATCTATAGTTCGAGATTCAGTTTCTAATGCTGATGTGGTGGAAACATCATCAAAAAGTTTTTCTGTTCTACTAGCATAAACACTAACAGTTTCTTTAGCATCCTGAGATAACGAAAATACATCAGTCATTATCAACTGAACCGCGCGTAATTTAGAAAATTTAGCTTCAATTGATTTCATAAGATCTTGCCAATTGTCGAACGAATGATAACGTAATATTAAATTGTAAGCTCTACCAACTAATTTAGATGTTATTACATCTAGAAAATCTAATTTTTCTTTAACTAATTTCGCTCTCTTATATTGAATTTCGGAAATTTGCATAAATCTATGTAAATTCATAAGATTTCCATCAAATTCCGGACTAATTTTAAATGCTTGAGACGTGTTACAAGTAGCAATAATTTATTTTAAATGATATTTTAATTGTTTTGGATTATTAGGTTATATAGGTGGTTTACCATGATTATCGTATTTTCGTCTGTATCTAAGTATGAATTTTCTGAACATTTATTTTTATAATCGTAAGCTTTATCCAAAGTATTAGGTATCGTTATATTATTAGTTTTCTCTGTATCGTTAGGATGAATTATTGCTGAAACAATTGGCTAGAATTGACTTAATTTCTAAAACTGAGATTAAAATTGATACCAAACATATATATTTTGTTCAAATGGAATTCAAATATTTATTTAGAAAATTTTTAGCTTTTTGTTAAGTTAATAATTTTTATTTATTTTAACATTTTTAAAAATCAAATATATAACAAAAATGAAACAAGTCTAAACTTTATAAGACAACCCAGTTCACCACAAGGAAATTATTTACGTTGTAATATACTTACCTTAAAAAAAATTTTTTTTTACAATGATTATAAAATTTTTTTGAAAATTTGAAAATCATTAATTACAAACTAGGGGCCTCGGTGAACTATTGGGTAGGTCAAGTTAGGTTAGATTAAGGTGGCTGCCAAAAAGCACACTTAAACCGTATTTGGTCCATTGTTAAAACCAATTTGAGTTTTTTGCAAAGCGAAGAATGCTCTTCAGATTTTTACCTGTTAGATCGCTAAGGTTGTTGAAGAGATATTGCTCCAAATGGGTATTCTTTCTTGCCGACAAGGCCGAACGCAAAAGAGATGTAGAGTAGTTTCCTCCTCTTCTTTATCTTTGCAAGCCCTACAGTAGTCGTTTGCATACTTCCCTATTAGACAGTGACCGGTGATTATACCCATTGTCATTCCAATGTCTGCCCTTTTGAGAGAAAGCAGATCAATGGGTTGTCTAAAATCGGTTTTGGACCATATCAATCTTGCGACATTGCACGAGTTCAAGGTTGACCATTTGTAATTTACCATATCCGTTATTTCCTTGCGAAGTAACGTTTTGCTTGTGGATAGAGGTACCCCTGGTCTTGCCCTATCCGGCAGGACTTGTAAGATTGTACCAATTCTTGCAAGCTCATCAGCTTTTTCATTTCCCGGAATACTCCGATGATCTGGTACCTAGCAAAGCTGAATACTAAACTGCCTGGCCATCGCATTAAGAAGTTTTCGGCAGTTTATTACAGTTTTCGAAGTTGTAAATGTTGATTCCAAAGATTTGAACGCAGCCTGACTATCTGATAGAATGTGTACTTGCTTTACAGTCAAAACGCTTCTATTCAGTCGTGTCAGGGCTTCTTGAATTGCCATAATTTCTGCTTGGAAGATGCTACAATAGTCTTGTCATCGGAAATTATGACTGATATTCAGATGTTCTGAGAAGACCACGCATCCTATATTGCTGTTCATTTTTGAACCATCCGCGTAGAATTGTACTCCTTCGAAGGTCATCACTGTGTTCGAGTTTCCACTTTCACAACCTAGTCGATAAGAACCTATAAAATACGCTATAAACGCTGAGGGAGAATGGGTTCGAATCCCACACACGGCCTAAGAATTATTTACCCTTACGACATTTACAGCGACGCCTGAATAGGAAATTTAATTATATATTTTTTTTTTGTAATTGATTTTATAATACAATTATAAAAAATACAAAAATAAAAAAAGATTTTAAACTATAATATTTGCTTCCTTATTGGTAAAGAATATTTTGATATTTTATTAATAATTTATAATCTTAGAATTTTTTTTCTTTATAGAAATTGTTTTTAAATTTTTTTTAAATAGAGAAAATTTAGATTTTATAAATAATTATATTATAGAAAATGTTTTATATCCATAAAAGGTATGAATAGAAAAGTTTCATCTTTTTTTTAAAAATTTTTTTTTATATTTATGATAATTACATTGTAACTGTCTTTTACAAATGAAACAAAACTATCTCATCGTTTTTTTTTCTTGTGGTGGTTTTATTTAAATTTATTTTTCTCTTTTGGAGAATTTCGTTGAATATGTTTTGTAATTATTCTTTCCTTTTCTGTGATGTCATTCATTTTGCCAGGGCTACCACAGTACTCCCCTTTCAGCGAAGTGCTAATGAAAGGAACTGCAGGAACTGTTTTATTTTGATAGACTTCAAATTCTTTATACCGTGTGAAATTAAAATTCATTTATGTATTGATATTTATCTATCTTTAGTACCTTTATACAAAGTGACAACTCATCTTGCAGTTTGTTATATTACTTTTACTTGTGCTGGCTGATGCTTAACTTAATATGCCAAACGCTGGCTTTAATCTATCAAAAAATACAGAGTTGGTTTTACCGTTAATGTCTAACACGAAGTATTTTCGAAACCGGCTTACCACAAGGTAAGGACTATCATAGGGGGGGTGTAAACTAGGTTTACCTTTGTCTAATCTTACAAAAACATGGCTACATGTTTCCAGCTGTTTTGGAACATGTATAGGGATATTTGAATTGGCTCTAGTTTATGTTGGTTTTAACCCGCGCATATATTTTCGGAGTGTGTCTACGAAATTTGATGGAAGAGTTGGATCATTGAGAGGTGAATTTACAAATATTTCTCATGAAAGTTTTAAACATTCGCCATACACCATTTCTGTTGTGACCATTTTAAACTTTCTTTTACCGTAGTTCTAATTCCAAGTAGAACTAATGGTAACTCGTCTTCTCAATGATGGTGATTAAGTCTGGCAATTAAAGAAGCTTTTAGTTTTCTATGAAAACGCTCAACCAACCCGTTTGATTGATGGTGGTAAGATGTTGTGTGAATGTGATGAATTATTATACAATCTTTTCCTACAATAATTTATTATACGACCTTTCTTTTTACAATAGTTGCACACCTTAGGCATTATTTCGGTTACCCAAACTTGAGATCTTGGACGAGAGTGAGATGAATTAAATTTAGGAAATCTGTTATCCATAGTAGTAAAATTACTAATTCCAGAATTGGGTATATAACTATTATTTCCCCTACAACAATTTTTAGTGTTATGAGTATTAGTTTTACAATAGGAGCAGTACAGTTTATGATTAATTTCAGCTTTAGCTTGTAATTGATTTAGTTTTTTCTCTTATAAAGCCAAATCTAATATATAAGGAAGAAATTCTGTTTGTTTGTTTGTTTGGGCCGGATTCACGTAAAAGCCACCGGTCCGATTGCAACCAAACTTTGCAGGAATATTTCTACGGAAGGTGTTATAGGTTATATCGCGTTTCGGTTCATTAACCTATTGCCGCCCGAGAGCCTTTTAAATCTTTAAATTTACGTCCAACTTTGTATGATGATTTTATAGTCCGAAAAAAAGCTTGTGACAAATTTTTATGAAGTTCTGATAACCCGTTTGGGTACGAGAGCCGAACGAGGTTCATTAATTTTTTTTGTTGTCCTGCTTAAACGGTTTAATCAATTGATTTGAAAATTCGCAAAATTGTTGTTCTTTAGCAAAAAAGCTCACTAGGTTAATTTTGTTACGATCTATTAACCCGTTTCGGCACCAGGGCTCAGTGTAGTTTTTTAATTTACTGTATTGTCGCGCTTAAGCGGTGTGACCAATTGAGCTGCAAATTTACAGAAGTGCAGCTCTTTATCACAGAAGCACACTGAGTTGATTTGGTTACTATTCATTATTCCGTTTCGGCAGCAGGGCTCAATGAGTTTTTTTGATTTCTTTGTTATCGCGCTTAAACGATTTGACCAATTGAGTTGAAAATTTACAAAAGTGTAGCTCTTTATCACAAAAGGTTTCTGAGATGATTTGGTTACGATACATTAACCCGTTTCAGCATCAGGCCTCAGACCATGAAGTTTCTCATTTTTTTTGTTGTTGTGCTTAAACGATTTCACAAATTGAAAATTTACACAAGTATTGCACTTTGGAACACTAACTCATTTAAATAATTTTTGTCGTGATACATTAACACATTTCGGCTTGATAGACTGTCAAAATTTTTATTTCTAATTTGTCTCTAATTTGGCAGGATGAATTTATGGTTCTAAATAAAGCCTATGACAAAATTTTTGTTAACGTTCATTAACTCATTTCCGCACGAGTACCTATTAAAAATATTCTGCTAAATTTTGTGTATTGTTATTATTATTAAAAAGATATTTCCAACACTCTTTACTTTTGTCTATATTGTTTTTGATATTCCATAAAAAGCTTTCAATGCAAATTTGGAATACATAACAGTAATTAAAATAGCCTAATTAAGTATCTTAAGAATATTGTGTTTCAGTTTTAACAACATAACATTTTCGGATGTTGTTAAAAAGCAGATATAATCTCCTCCATACGACAATCATCATGTCATCATTCAGGATTGTACTAATAGCATGTGGTCTACCTATAAGAGCATGTGTATAATATATTTCCCAAAAAATATTATTGAAATATGTACATACTATATATATAATGTGCTTATATTTAAAAATAGTATAAACACATTCAATTAAATTAGAAAACATATTCACATCAAGAATGAGTACATACATATTTAAGTAACATAAAACCTTAAATTCTTATCCATATGCAGTTCTTACGCATATTATTAGTCTTATTCAATATCAAGTTGAAAACATAATTTTGCATTAGAAAAAGTTAACCTAAAAAAATTCTGTTTGATTTATAAAGGTAAAAAACAATCCTGTATTTTTTTTATAAATATTAAAAAAAAATATGTTAAACACAAGCTGAGATGTATACACATTTCAAAAAAACTTTTTAAAAATTTGAAGAGCTGTACGTGCTGTAGGAGCTGTAACGGTGAGGCTACATAAAAAAAACATTACTTTTTTAAGAGACCTATGCATGGTTAATATTTAATTGCACTTTATTAAACAGTGTATAAGTTTTGTAAACAGACGGACGAACAGAGTAAAACTAATAGTAAATTTTTCAAAATGTGCTTAAAAGGACAATTTATAAAAACATGAAGTGACATTACTTACGAAAAAAAATGTCTTACATTATAGTCTTTTATCATTGAAATGCGATTTTATGTTTCGGTATTAGCGAATATATTGTGGAAACTCACTTGGCCCTAATAGTATATATACTCTAGAGATTACTGATTCCTTTAAAGATTTTAATCAAATTAAATGTATTTTATATGCTTTTATATTACCTCGTCGCTGTCGGTTTATTTATTTATTTATTTATTTGTCATTCTGTCACGCTTTTTATTATCTTCGTAATCTGTTAGCAACATTTATAAGTGTTGTATGGTGTAGAGAAAAGTGTACAGGTTTCAAAAGTGGGGGTCATGTTGTTCGAATCCAGTTCACATGCAACTTTTTTTTTTTTAACTATCTATACATCAACATTTTTTGAATAAAATATGTATATATTTTGTATATATGAATTTAAAACTTACATTTTTATCTCTTATTCGTGCATACAAACATACACATTATATTTTTGATCTCTCTTGGTGTTTTGTATTAGCATAATTAGCAAAACACAATCCACACATACAATATTTTTATGTATGTTGCTAAGTTATTTTGTTTACAACATTTGTTTAGTATTTAAATCAAAATATTTGTTGTCAACATTTTTTAATGCATATTGAATATGCATGGTTAAAAATTAAGATTTTATGTTCGTAATATGTTCATTAAATATTTAAGTGTTGTATAGTGCAGAGGAGAGTGTACAGGTTTTGAAAGTAAGAGTAATTTGTTCGAATCCAATTCGTGTACGTACACTTTTTTTTTTTGTTGTTAACTGTATTCATCAACATTTGCTTAATAAAATTTTATGTATAATATACACATATTATTTGATCTTTCCTCCTATAATAATTTAGTTCAATCAATCTTGAAGATGCATATGTATTTTGTATTAGGATTTAGCAAAACACAAAATATATAGGTACAATATTTTTATGTTGCTAAATTATTTTGTTTTAAAACATTTGTTTAGGATTTAAATCAGAATATTTGTTGTCAACATTCTTTATTGCATATTGAATATGCATGTCGTTAAAAATTAATGTTTTATGTGTTTTATTTAGGAACATTTATTATGTATATTGTGTATATAGATATACAAATAAAATGTTATTCAAAATAATTCCAATTGCCAAATTCAAACTACATACATACATAATATTATTTTTGTACATAGTAAAGAATATAAAAAGTAAAGATCATTACAAAATTATGCTTTTGCGCATTATGATTTAGAAACAAAATTTTGTCAACACAAAAAATTAAAACTACGTATGTTCCAGCAATTTACTTTTATATTATAACAGTCCAAAATGCTTGCACTAGCAATTCACTTTTATATTATAACAGTCCAAAAAGCTAAAGTTTTGCAATCAATTTTATTTTCTACTTTTTACGGGGCGAATTCGGTTTTACTAAAAGCATATCTTAAAAAATATTTTTTTTACATATTATTTTATTATTAATTAAATTTGCAATCAAATTAAATGTAATAAAAACTAAAATATTGTAAATAAATATAGTAATAAGTTATCTATATTAATTAAATTATTATATTAAAGCAAAAACAAAAGTTAATAATTTTTATTTCAAGTCAAAAAAATACTCCGGGCAACGCCGGGTACTCTGCTAGTCTATTACAAAATAGAATTTCTGAAAAAAAATAAGATTTTTTTGGTATTGTTTATAATAAGTTATTTATTATTATTTTACTGTTTTTTTGTATATAGAAAACATAGTAAGAAAAAAATAGTTACATACATATAAAAATCCAAAATATAATGAGACCATAAAGATGTTGGTGAGACCATAAAGAAATCATATACATAGAGTATTTACACCAAACAAATTTTTTTTTATTTTTATTACTGAATTCAGAGACAGATGGGTTATAATTACAACCGTTTCTATAACGAATTAATGAAAACAAATTTTCTAAAGCGTCTTAATTAAAGCGAGACAACAGCAAATAAGAACACTCGTTTGTATTAGAATTAGAAGAATATAGCTCAGGTATAAATGAAGAAGAAGTTGAAATTGAAGAAATTGATGATAATATTACTAACGTTGTCATCAATTATTTAGGAGAAATTTAGAAAAAACTGAAAGGAATGTTGCTTCGAATAACGCACAAAGGTATATATGTGGTTATATCATTTTTAAAATGATGAAAAAAATTTCTTGTGTGTCATGTAACGATTTATTTTTTAAGACTTCTGAAAGCCCTTTATTGCTTGAGTCGGAACAATTTATTTTTCAAAAAAACTACAAAAATGACTCAGTTATTGTCAATTTAAAAGCGCCAACAGAAAATTTTTTTGAATTGACCCAATTTCAAATCAATATACTTAATCACTTTTTTTCTCAAAACTTTCATCAAAAGAACATTTTATATTGTTGTTTGGAAACTACTAATAAATCGGATAAATATTCTACGTGGTTCAACGAAAATGAAAAATGCTTGACGCATAAAATTAAGTTTTTACAATTACTAATCGATTTGTTATTAAAAAAAGAAACCAAATGGTTAAAGGAAAAATTAATAATTGAGGAAGAACAAAAAGCTAAGGAATCCCAGAGGAAAAAACAAAAAAATGGTCAAAAATAATTCAAAACTAAATATACATATATAGTAGAAATTTTGTCTCAATGGTCTGCAATTTTTGAATAAATATTTTTTTAAACCTTTTCTTGATTTGTAATGGATTAATAAATTTAATTTTTATTTTTTTTTTTCATGAAAATTTTGTTAAAAATCAATGCATGAGATTATTAATTTAAGTTAAATACCTATATATATTGTTAAAATGATTAATTATGTTTTTATGTTAAATTTTTTTAAATGTTAAAGTAGTTTATTATGCTTAGTTATAATTTTGTAAATAATTTTGTAAATAGTTTTTTATATTTTCTTGTAAAATTTGTTTACATAAATTTTGAATTTTTATTTTTTTGTAAATGTACTAATAAAAAGGGTTTTTTATGCCATTTGGTAAATTAATACTATCAGACTATATTTTAGAATTTTCCATGTGGCTTTTTCCTTTCTAAAGTTTTCCTTCTATTCTTTAATTTTAAGCAATAAAACATTTTTAGTAATTAATTTTATTTACTTTTGTTATTTTTTGATTCCCTATTTAGGTACTGTACTAATATTCCTTTTCTAATATTAGCTATTCTAACATTTAGGTACTAATATTAAAAAAAAATTGTTAAATAAAATTTGATTTTTTTATTAATTTTTGCAAAAGTTTTAAAAATTATTTACTTTTACTAGTACTAGGTATATCATGACTATATATTTACTCTAAGTAGGAAAAGAAACTTTTATTTCAGTGAATCTATAATTTAACATTGATTTGTTCCTTTATTACCTTAAGTTTATTTATTAAAACAAAATATTTAATAAAAGTCACTTATTATCACTTATCTAATTTTTTATTTATTTACATAATAAAATCATTTTTAATTTTACTAACTAAACACACACATACGCTATGTAATACGCTTTATATATGCCAGCCAAAAATTATTAAACATTCAAATTCTAATCATTTCAAATCTAATAAACATACGTACAAACAAATAAGAATAAAACGAATAAAAAAATATTACCACTACCATACCACTACAATTATAAAATAGTATAAATAAGAAAATAATACATTTCAATTTTTTATAAGCTGCAAATAAATATTATTTCTGTATAAATTTTTTGTTCAAAATATGTTAATCTACAACAAAACAGAATTTCGGGGTTCTATATTTTGTGCAGAAATGGTTTAAAAAATTTGTTCGGTGTAAATACTCTATGTATATGATTTCTTTATGGCGAGACCTTGTCAACATGTAAAAAAAAAAATTTTATTTCTATAATAAAACACTCACACTGAATGTAAACTAATCTGGCAATGATGATATTTCTGTATATTTATTTAATAATTTAAAAATTTATTATCAGAGACACAAAGTATAATCAGGATTCGTTCATTAAAAATACAAATAAATTTAGTAAATATTATTACCAGAGACCAAATTTTCCACTAGAAGTATTATCAGAGACATAAACCGTTCATTAAAAGTGATTGATTACAGTTAAAAAAGAAAAAGTACTTACTTAAAAAACACATTTTCAATAAAAATAAATTCAGCAAATTTTTAATTTTTAAATTTGACCGCCACAATTATTATGAACTGGTCGCAGTGGTAAATTAAAAATAAATTATTAATCTTCTGTTGGCAGTTTTCAAATGATTCTTTCTTTTGGAAAAAAAAATAAAAATAGGTACTCTTAATAAAATTAAAACGCCTGAAAGTGAAAAGAGCAAAGTTTATAGTAAGCCTCATATTTATAAGAAAAAAATAATAGCCCGATTTTATTCTTGATTTTGTTTTCATTAGTATAAAAGCTGGTAAAAGCTTCGTAACAGACTTTAAAGTAGTTTTGTTTATTTAGGTTGAAATTTTGATTTTTAAGCTAACTGTTTGGTATAACATAAAATATTGGAATTTTTTTTATTAATATAAAATTCGGCAGACTTAGATAATTATATTTCATAACAGAAGTCTGGAACTTACTAAATATTATAGAAACGGATATTTTTCTTAAAAAATAAAAGGAAAAAAATTACATAGAAAACATAATTTTAGAAGCCTTCTCTCACAATAAATTCATAATTTTATACCTATTTATTATTAGACCATTAATAATATTGTTAGCCATAGAAAAAATAAGATTTATTAGATAATATCATCAGATCAGATATATAGTCTTTGAAATTACTTAGTATGTGAGAATTCCGTCACGAAAAAGTTTTCACCACCTGAGAAAAAGTCGCGAAGGTTTTATAAGATTAATTAAAAAGCTGTCGAAAACGACCGTCACAAAAAAGCGCCCGAAAATTTATGAAATTTCATTATCAGAGACATGAATCTTTTATTAACCATATAACCAGATATACACAGGGGATTTTCTAGTAACTTTAAATAATTTAAATTTGTTGAATTAATTTGCATTATGAAAAAACGAAATTTTTTTTTCAAAATTTTTCGAAATCGAAATAAAAAAGTACGAAATTTCGTTGCGCTTCGCAATAAAAGGTATGAATAGAAAAGTTTCATCTTTTTTTTAAAAATTGTTTTTTTTTATATTTATGATATTTATGATAGTTACTATTTCTTTTTTTTTTTTATTTGAAGGTTTTAAATCAGTATAAATAGTAAAACTTAATTTTTATTTAATTTATTAAACTAATAGTTTTATTTTATAAAAAGAATTTATTTTATTTTATCCGCACAAAAATTAATTTTAACTAACATTATTCTCCTGCAGCTAATTTTAGAATCCATTATTTTTATTATTGGCGAAATATATGAACCTTTGTTTTCCTCCTTTTTCTTTTTTTTTCCCGAAGTTTATGTTTCTATACAATATATGCTATTGCTATACATATAGTTTGAAATTTATACATTATACATTATACAAATGTATTTATAGAACTACGTAGTGTTAGGTATCTATAGCTATACGTATTTTTTGTTTTATTTTCTTTTTATGTTTCTATACAATATATACGGTTGCTATACATATACATAGTTTGAAATATGTAAATATGAATGATATAGAAATGTATTCATATAGCTACAGTGTTAGGTATCTATAGTCTATGGCTATACGTATTTTTTGTTTTAATTTGTTTTCTATGTTTCTATACAATAAACGCTATTGCTATACATGTAGTTTGATATGAATAGTATAGATATATGTATTTATATACATATGTAGCTATGTAATGTTAAGTATTTATCTACATATTTTTTGTTTTGTTATGTTTCTTTTTTGTTTTTTCCTGTTTTGTGTAAAGAATGAATGTGAATATAATATGTAAGTGTGTGAATAATATGATGAATGAATGTGTATAATACGTAAGGTTTTTTGAGTTACTGACAAATTGTGTATGAAAGTACATTTTGTAAAAATAAAAGCTAAAAAATGTGTGCATTGTATATAAAAATTTCCTATTATTGGAATGAGTATTCGTAATTATTCTAATAAAAATTCGTCGCTTTCATTGAGGTATGTAATATAATATGGAAAATGATTTGTATTTTTTTATTTTAAAAATTGAATTGAATTGTAAACCAGTAAAAAACAAGTACATATGTATGAATGTATTTTTGAAATTTTTTTAAGAATAAAATTTAAGCGTAGATTTTTAAAATTTATGGGTAATAAATATACAAAACAATTTTCATGCAAAATTAATATTATGATACATATGTATGTGTATTATTTATGCATCACAAAATCAATAATATTGCACTTTTTTCATTAAAATCAAATATTTTTTTTCTTAAAAATTTGTTAAGAATTAGAAATTTGATTGCGGAAAATAAAAGTATTCGAAAATAACCGTTCAATAACAGGTCCATTTATGTATTAATTAAAATATGTGACAAAGTTCAAACCATACTAGAAAATATTTCGCCAGCCCTTAAATTTTATTTTTAATAAAATTTCAAACTTACTTGTTTTTATTAGCAATAAAATAATCGAATTATACGTATTATTATACCCGTACTATAGGATCGGGTATAATAAAATTACTCCTCCGTTTGTAACACCTCGAAATAAGCGAGCTAGATATACCTTCAAAAGTATGGATCGGATCAGAAAAAAATTCTAAGACTTTTGAGCCATGTCCGTCCGTCCGTCAGCACGCTAACTCAAAAACTAAGAAAGCTAGAATCTTGAAATTTACACAAAATATTCTGGGAGTAATTTGTAGGTTCCCTATTTTTTTTGGTTGAGTTTGGACCAAGCCTTAGGGTAGCTCTCGAACACCTAACTTTTAGATCCCTACATTTTTTTTGAAATAGAGCTAAGCTGATAGATCTCACAAAAATATTAATTTTATTTTTAATAACTTTTTTTTGTAGCCCCACCCGTTACGGAGCTACAGCTCCCCAAAGATTCAAAAAAGCTCTATATTTAAATTGTTATAGCACAAGTTGTATAAGGTATATCTTCCTTTTGAAAACGCCAAACGATTACTACTTGTATTAGCTTTTAAAGTATATATACAATAAATATATATTTGTGACATACGGTGTCTTAATTTACCGTTATGCGAAACTCAAATTTTGCAAAATCCTTTAACCCTTCTAAACGGTTTAAGTTGGAAACTTGAAATTTTTACAGAAGTTAGATCTTTAAAAATAAGTATGAATTATTTCTTATATAATAGTCTTATTTCTGTTAACAACATTTTTTAATAATATAGGGTTACTCCATAATTGACGAAAGTGTTACTTGATTTTTTCAAATTTTCTAACAAATTTCTTTAAAAAGAATTTTTTCCATTTTGTTTTACTGGATAATTTGAAATTGTTGAGGATATAATGCGTAGTATAAAAAAATGTAAATAAATAAACAACATAACGGTTGCTGGAAGAATTTTTATTATTATTTATATGATATTGATATATATACATACTTATATAATATCATGTTTATTTACATATCGTATATGTCACTAGTGTCACTAATGAATGATAAGAGTATATATGTATATTATATAGCGCCGTATTTACATACATATATGTATTTTATTGTACTTATAAGAAATTATTCTGTCAATGGAATATTTAAATATAATATAATATAATATAATATTTAAAATTATATTTATTATTTTGTACTAAGTAAATTTAATATACATTTACCGCTTAGTATTAAATGGTACTATAGAATATTTGAAAAAGTTTTGGATTGATAATCGTTATGTGGAAGGTTAGAGTCTGCTTTAGAAGAATGTACATATAAACATATAGTTTGAATATATGTACAACCCATAAGTTCTAGAAATTATAAAATTCACCCAAATTATTTTAAAATACTAAAATATTAAAAAAATAATATTGTAGGCAGAGTGGCTGTGAACATACTAACGGTTCGTACGGGTATCTAAGAGTTGACAAAGGCAACTGTATTCTTCCTCGTTTTAATTTTACAATCATACTAAGTATTTTTGCATTATACATTTAGAGAAAAACATGGACATACAGGTCGATTACTTTATTGAAATGTACGTCGTTGCGTTATTATTCTGCAAACCGTATATCGTACATAATATGCTAATAAATCGTTATTTGATTCATCATCAAATAATGATTAGTACATTGATTAAAAATGTGATTTAGCAGTTGGATAATACCAAACTCTGCTGAAACCTATACGCACATTATAAAACTTTCTTTTACAAAAAGCCTTGGAAATAACAAATTTTGATTTTCTATCATTAGCATAACAATTTTTCTAAGTTATATGTAAATCCCATTAGAAGTACTTAGTTCAATTAATAAAAAATCAGTTTAATTGAAAAATTTTTAACAAAAACAAAAAATGCACTGCATATATAATTAAACTCCAATAAGCCTCCGTATAAAAAAATTGTATTAAAATAAAAACTTTTTCTTTAAATTTAAGTAATTTTATTTTTATAAATTTGTAATACTTATTACATTGGAAATTAATAATAGAATGAATTAACAGAGAATCTTTTTTAAGTTCAGAACACCTTAATCGCATATTTTGTTGATTCATTGTTTATTTTAAAACAAAGGTAAAAACTGCAAGGTGGTTAGAATTTTAATATTTTCTAAAATCTTTAATAATACAAAGTTGAATGATTTATGTTGATTATAATAACAAACTTGAATGAAATCGAAAGTAGTACAAAGTTGAATGAATGAATAAGCAAAATAAGCATAATTTAGAGTTAATTTCAATAGTAGTGTTGGAGATTGGTGCAAAATCGGTAACTCTTCCCTCTTCAAATTCAAATGTCCACATTTGATAAATTAATTAAAGAAACGATGTATCGTAAAATTTTTTCCTCCCAACTTCAAGTTTCGATCAAGTAACTGGTGTTGGGCGTGCGTTCTCAGGTTTCACATTAACATTATGTTTACTGTTTACTTCTAAATCTACAATTGCAATAGGGTTCGAGCAATCGTTAAAATAGAAATAACACTATCGTGATTGTTGAAATGCTATAATTAATGAAATTATTGATGTACTTTTCTTCTTGTAACTTACTTATATGCTTATTACTATTTATATGAATGGTTTGCTATGGATTTTGGTTGTAAAATAGATGGTAAGATCGTGAATGTTGTAATTTCCTTTGATACAAAAGATCTGTTCAGAATTGTGATATTTGCATTATCAAACTTGATAACATTAGTAGCAGTAAGATTGTGTTGCCCACGATGTATTAATATTATCCCGTTAAACTGATTTAGTGAGATTACCCCTTCATCTATTTGCTCAATTGTTGTTAGTGTTGTTATATGCAAATTAAAATACGTTTGTTTTATTATGAAACTTAATTTATTTTTCTGTTAATTTAATAAACTTGAAATAATAAGTTTTGCTTGATTTTACTAACTTAGCACTGATTGCTTGATACTGATTGCAAACTCTCACTGTCAGATTGTGGTAATTTCCTACGTTTTTATATTCTTTAAAAACAAGGAAGAAGAACAAAAAAATGTCAAGCCAAGCGTTCCTAATTATAAGTGGCACGCTTGGATTAGTTAAATTTGTAACCGATATGGTTTATACTAATTTTAGTTATGACTGATTTGTGGTTCTATGACACTTTACCGAATTTTGAAAATCTTGAAAAAAAAATCCCGAAAATACCAAAATGCCGAATAATATAAAATCTCTAAAAAAAACACGAAAAATTAAATTAAAATTATTTCTTTTTGGAATCACCATAATTCGGGCGCCGAAATATGTGATTCCCGCTTGCTACCAAATATAGCGTAAATATAAAATATATAATACAAACAAAATAAATAATATTAGTGTATAATTTAATAATAGTATTCGACCTATAATGGCCTTAGTAGCCGATGATTTTGTAATATTGCATTATCCTATGTGATTTGTAATAAAATATAAATAAATAAATAAATAAAATAAATATGAGCCTGGTTGCTATCATATCATCATATAATATTAATTTTTATGTTTGTTTTTTCAAATGTGTAATTATTATTACACATTATTTATTTACACAAATTATTATTCAAATGTGAAATTTAATTTATACATAAAAGAATATATTTATGATCAAAGTATTAGCAAATAAAATTAAAAAAATATATAATGCATAATCTTAAATTGCAAAATTTATTTTTTTTGTCGTGTTACTAATTTTATACTAAAACGAGGCATAAACATGTACATATATTGTAGCAATTTAAAAAATTTTGATAAAAAAAGCATAACAAAATACTTAAAATAAAAAAAAGAAAAATTATTTACAAATTTATATTTATAAAAAGAATAATTACAATTTTTTTACTATTAGGAAACTAGTGGACAAGTAATTTTTACATGTACAATAATAATGTTTTTAATACAAGTAAATTAAACTTCAACATTTGGAGTATAATTTAGTAGCATTAGTAATTCTGTTCCAGTTATAACATAAAAATTAAAAAAAAAAAATATTTTTTTGATTATTTCAAATCAAATTTAATCGTAATAAAAATTCCAAATGGTCATTATTAATTTAGTCATTAATTGTACTTATTTATAAAAATAATCTGATAAGTATTTTTCCATATATAAAACTAATTTTAAAATTTTAATTGAAGCAAAACTGAACTTATTATTTAATTGCGAAATAAAAAATTGTACAGTGAAAATGCATGTGTTCCCATAAAATATTTTGTTTTAGTAAAAAAGTTAACTCACAGTTAACTCTTAACAGTTGAATTCAAAGCTCAATTAACAAAAAAGAAAAAATCTTTTTGAAATCTCTTTTTATTTTATCAAATTTTAATCCAAAAACAATAGAAGATGAATAAGAGCATATGCAAAAATTTGGATGCCTGCAGTTACGCTTAGTGATATGGACTCATGGTTTACCGCGCTCGACTTCTGGTTTCCGGACTCTCGCATCACCGAAGATTTTTGTTCATCTTTAATTCTGCCCTCGCAAGTCTAGGTCCTTCAATCATTTCTCAGGTTCGTGAAATTTTAAATAAAAGACCAACAAACAATTTTTATGAATATATAAAAAAAAATTAATCGCGCATTTTGCTGAAAGTCAACAAAGAAGGATAAATAAACTAGTGATTGAAATGCCACTTGGTGATTTGAAACCTAGCCAACTATATTTCGAAATTAAACGTGTAGCAGGTGACACAGTGAGTGAACTAGCTCTTAAAAGTTTATGGGCCCAAAGATTGCCAGATCACGCTGGATCACCTGTTGTTGCATCTCAAGCTGGTGAGGCTGATTTAATTCGTATGGCTGATGTTATTGTCGACGCATTGCACGTCAACACTATAAATGAAGTTGGAAGTCATGAAAATAATAATGCACTTGGGGCGGAATTTTCCGTTCTTCCACTCAGTCATCGGAAATCTACTACTACACGTCTTTCAAAAATAACATTATATGCTGCAAATGGTTCACCTATTGAAACTTACGGCCAACAATCTAGCATTCTAAACCTCGGAATAAGGCGAACTTTTTTTGGAATTTCGTCATAGCTGCAGTTCAAAATCCGATCTTATGTGCTGATTTTTTGCTAATTCGAGCTAATTCACAAGTTCTATCACGTCTAAAAGAACGAGGTTTGGCAATAAATCCTTCGAAATGCAAGTTTGCAAAAGCCCAAATAAAATTTTTGGGGCATTTAATTGATGCAAAAGGTATAAGCCTTTTACTCGAAAAAGTTAAGGCTATACTCGCCGTTAAAACGCCGAAAGTTGTCAAAGAATTAAAACGTTTTCTAGGCATGATAAATTATTATCGTAAATTCTTACCCAATGCAGTAAATCAACAAGTAATACTACAATCAATGATTCCGGGAAACAAGACAAATGACAACCCTCTTCTTACTTGGTCTTCAGAAAAGGAAGAAGCATTTCAACAATGCAAATCTGCTATTTCAAATGCAACTTTGCTAGTTCATCCTGATCCAAATGGTAAATTATCGCTATCAATTAACGCTTCTGATTTCGCTATCTGTGCTGTGGTTCGCCAAATCTCTTCTAACGATGACATCCAACCACTTGGTTTTTTCTCGAAGAAATTATCATCAGCTCAACAAAAATATAGCACGTACGATCGTGAGCTACTCGAAATGTATCACGGTGTTCGACACTTCAGATATTTGTTAGAAGGACGTGAGTTTCACATAAACACTGACCACAAACCATTCATTTTTGCATTTAAGCAAAAATTGGATAAAGCTTCTCCAAGACAAGTCCGCCATTTAGATTTCGTAGGTCAGTTCACATCAGATATTCGTCATGTACCCGGAAAAACAACATTACAGCCAATCTTTTATCATGTATAGAATCAATAACAAAAATTAACTATGAAGAAATGGCGGCACAGCAAGAAAATGATGAACAACTTAAAGATTTTCTATCTGGCAAAACTAAAACTAATTTATTATTCAAGAAGTTCGATATTGCTAGATGTGACAATTATATTGTGATATTAGTACGCGGGTCATTTGTCCATATGTTCCACAAGCATTTCACGTTGCAATTTTAAAAAAATTTACACGAATTATCTCATGGAGTGAAAAGAATACCACTAAATTAGTCACATCAAGGTTTGTTTGGCCAGGTATTCCGAAAGATTGTGCAATATTAGTAAAAACCTGCCAAGTTTGTCAAAAAATTAAAGTACAAAAACACAATCGCCCAGAATTGCAAAAGCTGCCAATATAGGAACATCGATTTACATGGATATTGGGGTCCTTTTCCTTAAGGTACAAGATAAAAGATATTGCTTAACTATTATAGATCGATTCAGCCGCTGACTAGAAGCCATCCCTATGCCAGACATTACAACCGATTAAGTCATAAAAGCTTTTCTAGATGGTTGATTTCTCGATTTGGCGTACATCAAAAAAATTACACCGATCAAGGACGTCAATTCGAATCCTTTTCATTTTCAAAATTATTATCAGATCTTGGCATTCAACGAGTACGAACATCACCATACTATCCTCAAACAAATTGCTTAATAGAAAGATGGCACCGTTCACTTAAAACATCAATTCTAGCTACTGCACAAGAAACATGGGTAACCAATCTACCTTTCATTATACTTGGCTTACGTAACGCTTTTAAAACCGATTTACAAACATCTCCAGCTGAACGCACGTATGGTACTTCTTTGCGACTACCTTCACAATTCTTTGATTGTGAGGCTCAACCAGCAACTTACAAGAAGACTTTACATGAACTTAGAAAACTAATGTCATCATTAACACCAACAAAGACAACTTGGCATACTAACAGACATGGCTTTGTTCACAAATTAATATCAAATTGCAGTCACCTATTTGTTCGAAACGACTCCGTCAAACTATCCTTATCACCAATTTATGATCGCCCGTATAAAGTACTTCAACGTAAATGCAACTGCTACAAATTAAGCATTAAAGGAAAACCAACTATTATCAACATAGAACGCTTAAAACCAGCATATCAAGAACTCAATGATGAACTTTTTTCAGGGTACAGTTCCCTACATCAACAACAAGATATACCACAGTCCAAAACAACAACGACTAGGACACGTCGGAAGCTGATCACCAATACTTCAAAAAGAACGTGTCCCAGTCTAAAGGGGGAGTGATGTAGTGCTCTACATAATAGCTAAAATTTATATTTTTAATTTTCATTAAATTTCATATTGTAAAATATACTTTTATTTAAATTAAAAATGTTTGAAAATTTGAGCTCATTTAATTAAAAATTAATCATATGTAGCATAACCCTAATAATACTTTTCTTAATTTTTTTATTCTTTCTTAAAAATTTACAGTTCATAAAAATCATCATTTTTCTAATTATTACAAATAAAAAAACCAATCTTTCTTTGACCATGGTACAAAGCGTCGAAAAATAATAAAATATAATTTAATTCTTTTTGTTAAAACAATAATTAATAAATTTGAAGTAGAATAATTAAAGTTAAAATTTAAGTTAAGAATAAAATTAATATTTAAATAGAAATTTCAATGAACTAAATAAAAGTCTTTTATTTAATAAATTTGGTATATATGCGCTAAATATATTTAAGAACTTGAATATTATTTGGATGTTGTCATTAGTGGTAAACCAAGGAAATATCTGTTCAAATATGTAAGTACATAATATGTTAAAAATGATTAGGATGGATGTTAGAGCTGGATACAAAATCAGGGTACTTACTTACTTTCATATACATACTTTTCCGAATATATATATACATATATGCAGACGCGAGTTAAGTATGTCGTTCCGAAACGAAAAAAACAATTTATTTATTATTAACAAGAGTTTTATTAGGTTCTCCAAACTTAATTAATTAATTATTTTATTTTACAGGTCTTTTATATGTTACAAAATGTAATGGTAATCAAATTTTACTTAATAAATAGGAAATTACATTAATGGGGGAAACTTGAATTTTAAAAGTTCACAAAATGTTATATTTAAATTATTGCCAAATAAATTCAAATACAAAATGTTTACTAAGTAGTATTATTAATAATTTAATTAGTAGATTTAATATAATTTACTTAAACAGAGTTAACTAGTAAAAGATTGTAATTTGATATTGAATTTAATAATTAAAATATATAACTCTGAAGTTATTGAAATGTGCCAGGTGGTGTAATTGTATGATCACATAAGAGGAAACCTTTGTTGACTTGGTTCTTACTGTTGCTAGTAGAATCTGTATATGAAATAGGTACTACTAAGTTGTTTTCTGGCTTTGCTTTAACTGTAAAGAAAATTATAGTGATTAGTATAAAGTGGTTATTATTGCTACTATTCCTATTGCGAAATCCAATTTAATAGTTTTTATTTGTAGTGATTGAATTGGTTCTGTGTAGTTGTTTTGAATAATTTTAATTTTTGTTGTTGTATGTTTATGGTACAGTTGATATTTGAAAATTGCATTGGCAATATATGGATGGTATCGCAAAATAAATTCACGTTTTCTCGATATGTTATGTTATTAATTTCGACTGTACAATTTTGAAAATGTATGAGTTGGGTATTGTTGGTTCTGAAGTTGTTTGCGCCACAGTTGGACTTAATTAATATCTTCGGTACATTTATTAGTAGAATGAAATTAGATTCTGGTTGTAAAATATCTGGTACTTGTAAAACTTCGGTAAAGTTACAATTTGCTGTTTTATTTTGTACTAGGTTATTTATGCGGGAAATTAAGTAAATGGTTATTTAAAAGATCAATGTTATAATTTATTTGACTTAAATGTGCTTGTTTTTATATTATTTTGTTGGTCATTTAAATAGTTTTGAATTATTTTCTGTTCTTGGTTTATATGATTTGTAATATTTTCGGAAACGTTCCATCATTTGGTGGATAATGATAGAAAGTTTTGTATTTAGGTTTTCTTGGTCTGTTTTTCAAGGTAAAGTTGTTCATTTACTTCTTGGGCGTGCATGTTATTTAAATAGTTTTGAATTATTTTCTGTTCTTGGTTTATATGATTTGTAATATTTTCGGAAACGTTCCATCATTTGGTGGATAATGATAGAAAGTTTTGTATTTAGGTTTTCTTGGTCGGTTCTTCAAGGTAAAATTGTTCATTTACTTCTTGGGCGTGCATGTTACCAGTTATGGTTTTTATAATTGTCCCAAAACAGTTTATTAGTCCTCTTTTCTTTCTAATGTTCGGTTTTAATGCGTTATGTATATGTCTTAGTTCAATAATTTTAAGTTTCGTAATTTTTGGCGAGTCTTGTAGTTCGTCGTAACTTTGAAAATTTTCAATGGATGCTTCTATTTCCCGGGTTAACTTATTTCTAGATTGTTTGGTTAATTTCTATATTTTCGGGGTCTTCGCGATTTTCATTTAATTTTTTTATGTTAAATTTTGATTTATTTTCTATTTGATATCGACTTTCAGGATAAAGGTTTGCTATGTATTCGTTCAGTTTTTGGAGATAATCATGTTGAGACTGTAGTTAATATTTTTAAAAAAGGAATTAGTTCTACCATAAAATAGTTCGTATGGGATGTGTTTTGTGGTAGTTTGTATAGATTTATTATATATAATTAGGGCTTCGTCCAAGATTTCTCATGGCTTTTGTTGTTTTGTTTACTTAAAATTATCTATAATTGAATATTAAATTCGTTTAAACTTTCCTGAATTTCCTATAATAGCGCAGTAATCCTAGAAATGACTTTATTTCCTTAGGATTTTTTGGTATTGGAAAACGTTTAATGGCCTGTATTTTGTTTGGGTTTGGTTTTACTCTTTCAGTGGTTATTATGTCTTCCAGAAATGCTATTTCTTTCCTCATAAATTCGCATTTATCAAGTTGAATTTTGAAATTTGCTCTATGAAGTCGTTCAAACACTTTTCGTAGATTTTCTATATGTTCTTTCAACAATGTTGAGAAGATGATGATATCATCCAGATAAACGAGACATACTTTTCCCACTAAATCCCTTAATATATTATCTATGAAAAGTTGATGGAGCATTTTTTAATCCGAAGGTATTCGGATATATTCGTAATGTCCTCCATTAACAGACAATGCTGTTTTAGCGACATCTCAAGGATCCATCTCAATTTGATGACATCCGCTAGCTGAATCAAGTGTAGTAAAATACATACACTTTCCGAGTTTGTCTAAAACAATAGTTCCCAAAACTTATTTTGGCCACGTACCCCTTTTTATAGATAAAACCTGATCTTGAACCCCCAAGTATTCGCCCCATTAACTCTACACACCTGCTTAACCTCAAAATTACAAATTCATCAGAATTAATTATGTCTTGAATAATGTGGTGAATGGTGACGAAAAAATAAAATATAATTAAAGCTTTTTGATAGTTATATGTGTACTGGTTTGCTATGTATTCGTTCGCTATTGCTATGTTAATCATCTATACTCCTCCAAGCGGTGTACCCGGGCAACGTTACCTGCCATCCTCAAATTCATATATATTTTTTTGGATAGAGGTGAACGGCTGATTATAGATGTACACTCAAGCCAAGGTGTGAAAGAAAATCGTGCCGAGGGCTGCATGGTACCAGTGTATGAAGGTGGTATCGCTAACGGTCTCCTTGGAGCACCAGGTGCCACTCCATTGTAATTAGCCTTGCATATGTACGGGAGCTCTGCATATGTCGGCCGTTATTTCTCGCCATACTCGTGAGAACAAAATGAAAAGTTCAAAAAAAAAATCAAAAAACACAAACTTGCCTCCAGCCAGGAGACAATTATTGAGACCAGTCATAGTACCCCTGTAGAAATCAAACCAGGAACCAGCCGGGCTCCTCGAAAAATCAGCCAAACACCAGTTGGTGGAGGAAGCACAAGCCAAAGTGCTCCAAAACCATCAGGGCCTAGTGTTGGTGTCGCATCCGTTTTCAGAAAACAATACCAGGAGGCCAAATTCATATTGGACAAGATAGCCTAGAATGAAGCCAGAGGTGTTGTTCACGAAAGGTATCTAGAAGACAAAAAGCGATATAGCGAGGTTGTGCGATCGTATGAGTCGCGCAACTCAGATAAAGACTCGTCCTCGAAAAGAAATAGGTCGGCGATCTGTGGGATAAACTTCAGGTAAAGTTGTCCGAAATGGTGAATGAGCACATTCTAGGCGAGGCTGGAGGGACTCTTCCGTGCTTTGACTCATCCAAAGTAGTCAGGGGCTACAGGGTAAACCGATGCGAGGATCATTTTCATTAGATTTCTTTAGCAGCAGCATCGCTAAAAGGGGAGAAGATTCTCGAGCGCCTCCGAATTCATAAACAGACGGTTCCAATGGGGAACTGGTCGGTGAAAGTGAAGGAGAAATCATCTGAAGAACTGCTGAAAAACAGTATATCGTTTCCCCTTCTTATCAGCGAAGAGAGTTTCGACTCTCTGGAGAAGCTGGGGAACAAGCTAAGGTTTGGTATACGTCATACTAAACTGAAAATATTTAAGTCAGGTAGTCCAGTCGTAGACTACCTTGACGAGGTGGACGGGTTGCTGGAAGAAATGTCAGTCGACAAATCTGGAGCAGAAGCAGTTAGTGGAACAAACGATGCGGGTGGTGCAGATTAATCTAAAGCACTCAAAGTTTGCCTCGGATAATCTGCTAGTCCTTTTTGGCGAGGAGAACCTCGACATAGCTCTCATTCAGGAGCCATGGGTTATCGCCTCCAGGATCAGGGGGTTAAACAACGGTAACTACAATATATTTTACAAGAATGTAGGTTTAGAAAAAGGTGAGCCAAGAACTTGTATTCTGGTAAAAAAACACATCAATGCACATCGCTGTTCTAATTTCAGATACGAAGATTTGACAGTTGTCAAACTGGAGATGAAGAGCGATGTGAGCATGTACATAAGTTCTGTGTACATGCCACATGATGAACCCGCTCCACCGACCGCTTTCAGTATTTGGTAAGTACCACAGGTGCAAGCTGATTGTGGGCTGCGATGCTAATGCCCGGCATACCATATGGGGAAGTTGGAAACAAATGAACGAGGTGAGTCATTGTTCGATTTTATTCTAAACGCTAACCTTGATATAGGTAATAGGGAAAGTACCCCTACATTCACATTCCCAAGCTCGGATAGTTTTTCGGGCTGGGTGGATGCGATAGATATTATATGTATAGGTACCGATGCAGCCCTAAAAATGGAAAAATGGAGAGTATCCGAGAAGAGATCTTTTTCGGATCACAGCTGGATACTCTTCAATGCCAATTATAAACCTGAAAATCCTGAGCCCTATAGAAACCCTAGAGCTACTAACTGGAGAAAGTTCGGAAAGATAGCAACAAAAAAACTTTAGGTAGTACCGAACACAGATATTGTGAATGAGAATGAGTTAGAAAAGAGGGCTGACATGCTTACAAAGGCCATGAAGGTCTCATTTAAGGTGTCATGTCCTATCAACCGTAGCAAAAAAACATTCCCGGTTCGGTGGAATGAGCATTTAACTAATCTAAGGAAGGAGACTAGAGATGCCTATAACATCTGCTACAAAACGAATAATTGGTAACTCTAAAGTACCAACGTAGGAAATATAAGAGAAAAATCCGATTAGCCAAGATACGGTCATGGAAAGATTATTGTGAATCCATAGAGAAAACTAGGAACTCAGCTAGACTTAGTAGAGTCTTATCCAAACAACATTCCAATCCATCATTCCGCAGAACCGTGAAAGGGATGTGGACTAATTCAAACGTTGAAACCTTAGATCTTTTATTGCATACTCATTTCCCAGGGTGCACAAAGGACGCCTATATGATAAACCAAGTGGTTAACACAAAGGTCCGAAGAGGCCCTGATGAATGGGTTAACTCAGTTATAACGGAGCAAAAGGTTGCCTGGGCAATTGATAATTTTTCTCCATAGCAAGCTGCAGGTTTGGATTGTATTTTTCCAAAAATGCTTCAAGAAATTAAGGAACTTGCGGTTCTCTTAATCACCAAACTATTCAAAAGTAGCCTCTCGCTAGGCCATATTCTTCTGATATGGAGGCGGGTGAAGGTGGTCTTTATACCAAAGGTTGAAAAAAGAGGTCATGAAACCGCTAAGGACTTTGGACGGATAAGTATATCATCCTTTTTACTGAAAACTCTCGAAAGAACACTAGAGTTAGAACTTAGAAGAGTACTAGAGTTCTCCACTATGTAAGTATCAACATGCTTACTCTAATGACAAGTCAACCGAAACGGCACTAAGCGAATTAGTACGGAACGTTGAACAATCGATACAATACAAAG
The DNA here is from genome assembly GCA_947095535.1 of Poecilobothrus nobilitatus. Lineage (NCBI taxonomy): Eukaryota > Metazoa > Arthropoda > Insecta > Diptera > Dolichopodidae > Poecilobothrus > Poecilobothrus nobilitatus. The sequence continues at coordinate 99,176,779 of OX352772.1, forward strand.
AATATACGTTGGCCACCTTTCTAGACATAGAAGGTGCCTTCAACAATATTCATGTATTGGCTATACAAGATTCACTGGAAGATCTAGGGGTAGAAACTGCCCTTTGACAGTGGATCATTAATATGCTGGAATCTGAAGAGAGCTTCAGTCGGAACTCGGCAACGATAAGATTACTAGAAGACTAAGCAGAAGTACACCTCAGGGTGGGGTGCTATTACCAATACTGTGGCTTTTAGTAATGAACAGAATTCTTAAAGACCTTCGGGATGAGGATTCTATAAAATCGAAAAGAAGACGCGGGTTTCCGTCAAATCTTGGAAGGTCTTTAACGGCATCCGGAATTCTTATCGAATTAAAAATGAACGTCATTAGGTTGTGGAGCCATTTCAGAAAACGAGTTTATGGAGTCTTCTGAACTTGAAAAACTAATATTCGCGATTTTATTAAGTGAAAAGAATTTAAGTATTTCTCTTCTAATTTGGTATGGAACGAATTAATCAGATTTCTAACAGATTTCATATATCGGAATTATTACATGTGATATAAAACAATATTAGTCGTAAAAAATTTTATATTATATCTGACAGATTATATCAGATAAAAATTAATAAAACAATCACAAAATTTTATCTGACAAATTATATAAAGCAATCATAAAGTTTTGTCAGATTTAAGTTATATAGATTAGAAAAATTTATTTTAAAATGATATTTCAATAACTCTATTACATATTTATAAGTTATTAAATGAAATATAGAGATGAAAAAAGGAAATTCAATTTCGACTTACGTGACCGTGATGTGGAGCACTATAGTTGCAGTTAACATTGATTAGGCGTAAAGTACTGGAGCACACTAATCGTTTACCACTTCACTTTATTTCACTTGTTTCACTTAGTCTATGTTAAATTTTCTTAAACAGTTGTCTTAAACAGAAGTTTTAAATTCTTTCTTAAAAAGATATTTTGGTTTAGTTAAAAGTTAACAATTCTAAGTTATTGATTGATTTCACTTTTATAATGTTATTTTCTTTTTACCATTTAACAATTCTAAGTTTATTGATTAAGTTTATTCATTTCATTTTTAATTTGTAATATTATTTTCACTTATTTATTTTCTATTTTAATTATATTAATTTTTTTATTTATAATAAATTTAATATTTAATAGTTTATATTTATTTCATATAATAGTATATAATAGTATATTTCAGTTTTTTGAAGTGTTTTTACACTTTAATTTTTATTAAAAACGATTAACAGTCGTTTTAAGTTAATAATTTATATGTTTATTATTATATTTTTCAATATGAACGATGAACCGTCGTTTAAAGATTTTGCAATACGTCTTTTAAACGACAAATCCTCGTTTTTTATGCTTATTGAACACTAATATAACTTGTAAAGGATCATCACCTGATCCTACCGACTGCGCCAGTTAAATATGCCGTTCCGACATTAACGAAAAAAAAAAACAATTTATTTATTATTAAGCTTTATTAGGTTCTCTAAAATTAATTAATTAATTATTTTATTTTACAGGTCTTTTATATGTTACAAAATGCAATGGTAATCAAATTTTAGTTAATAAACAGGAAATTACATTAATGTGGGAAACTTGAATTTTAAAAGTTCAAAAAAGTTGAATTTTAAGTTGCTAAATAAATTCAGATACAAAGTGTTTACGAAGCAGATTATTAATAATTTAATTAGTTCATTTAATATAATTTACTTAAACATTATAGTTAATTAGTAAAAAATTGTAATTTGATATTGAATTTAATAATTAAAATATAAAACTTTGAAGTTAATGAAATGCGCCAGTTGGTGTGATTGTATGATCACATAACTGGCGGGATTCTAATTATCGTATACAGGTTACAGGGTAGTTTTCAAAATATACACATTCTGGAAAAAGAGGAAACCCTCGCTGATTTTGAATCGAACTCTAAAAACCCTTCTAATTCAGAATCTGGTATTTAGATACATATATAAAAATATTCTGGAAAAAGGGAATACCTTGATTTTGAATAATCAATATAACTCTAAAATCCCCTAATTCAGAATGCCACATATTTATATGTATATAAATATTCTGTAAAAGGTCCAACTTTAAAATCCCTCCTAATTCAGAATTTCAATTTAGAATCTCACATATACATATTATGCATATATATATATATAGTTTTACTGACCTGACCCAAATTGTTAAAATTTACTTTAATATCTTGGTTGTATTTTAACAATTTTCCGAGTCTTAACATAATAATTAACATTTATTGGTGGCTGAGTGCCATTTTTCATTTATTTTTGGCAATTTTGTATTTTAAATTTTGGGCGATATTTTATTATAAAAATAAATCCAAAATATTAAAAATGAAAATAATCCAAAATTATTTTTTGGGCCATTTTTCATTTTTCTTAAAATATAATTTTTAGTTCATCAAACAATATTCTTCAATCGGTATTTAACGGTTGATTACAATTTCTGAGATCATACGATGATAAACAACAATAATAAAATTATTTTATTATTAATAATAAGACGCTATGTCATAAAATCGAAAGTCATAAATGCGAAAAGCAAAAATGACATAGGTACATAATAAACATCTGGAGATTTTAGAGTTGATTACAAAATCAGGGTTGCAATAATTTGTTTAGCGGGGGCTTAGCGGGAACTATTTTAAGTTCACTGTTGTTGAAATATTTATATATACATTTTAGATTTGGATTCAAAATTAAGATTTTGTGCTTTTTTTCATAATGAATAATTGCCCAAAAATATTGGGTTCTTTTTCATTTTGAATTTTTGGGCGATTTTTCATTGAGCCTTTATTGGTAAACAAATAACATATGGCTTAGATTTTATTATAATATTATGGATAATTGTGTTAAAGGAATCATATTTCATGAACTGAAAATGGAAATAAAAGAAATATGATTTTGAAATTACTTTATTATTAACAAGGAGGAAACGTATCTATCATAAACTGCAATGTCGGTTTATAACATCCCCCGTCTTGGAAAAAAAAAATTCGTATCGTGAATACTATGAATTTTCGTTAAAATGACAATAAGTATATGTTTTTTCATTAATCAGACAGTCTTTTCGTATTTTTGCATTATCTTACATAATAAAGATTTATAACTATTTTAAATATTTTTAGTGAAATTAGGTATAGGTTGTTGATACATTTAAAAATCTTAATTTTAAAATTTAATATATTTAATTTTATTGTTTGGTAAACATATTTTTATTTTCAAATTTTGTTTTCTTTTTTTTTGAGTTAAGCTACGTTTAAATGTCTTATTTTAAAAAAATTTTGTTTTAATATTTTATTTTGGTTTAATGATACTTTATGTTTTAATGCTTAAATTTTTGTTTACAATTACAATGTATATTGTTTTTTTTTGTTATATATTAATACATTATGTGAGCATTTAATAAAAACATACATTTTTATTTATTTTCTTTTGTTGTACACAAAAAAAATAAAATGACCTTTAAATTAAATTACATAATATTTAGTATTAAAATTATTAAATTAAATGCAAAAAAAAAATGAAATGAAATAGAAAAAAATTTTATAACTTTACATTCTCTTCTGTTAAATTTTCCTTTTTTTTAGTGCATTTCCCTGTCACATAAATGTAACAAGCAAATTACACAGCCTTTCCTTTTCATTACTTTTACGACGTGTGTGAGGTTCGAATCCACACTCCCTCGGTATTTTCAGGGTATTTTATACGCTCCTACCCACTAGGCCACCGAGGCCCCTTTTGTTAAATTTAATAAAATTTATAGTGTGATAATGATAAAAAGAGAAAAAAATTTAGAGATTAAAAAAGTATGTAAGTGGGTTATTATACCCTACACCTAAAGTATAGGGTATATTAACTTTGGTATGGTGTTTGTAACCACCAAAGGTACGCGAGTTAGATATGGACATGTATATATATTCTGAATCAGGATCACATCCTGAGTCGTTTTAACAATGTCCGTCTGTCCGTCCGTTCGCACGATAACTCAAAAACTAACAAAGCTATCTTGATGAAATTTATATGGTAGGTTACTAATTACGAAAGGAAGACTTAGTTCGAATCTGGACAAAATCGGACAAAAATCTGGACAAAATATAAGAGTGTGCTGTTATGTTTCCTTTTCTATAAAATTGGAAACTGACATTAGAAAGAATTTGAACCATGGGTTCGTATTTTGGAAGCTTCCGAACGAGCCCCAGAGCAAACGAGATGATCTCCAAAACCAACAAAGATAGAACCTTTAAATTTTGTACAAAGATGTTCCTTTCCGTTCTATTTATGTCTCTGAAATTTAAGAGGATTTGGTCCATGGGTTTGGATTTTGTAAGCTTCCGAACGAGCACCAGAGCAAATGAGATTATCTCTAAAACCAACTAAGATAAAACCTTTAAATTTGGCAGAGCTGTGTTATTTCATGTTTTATTTAAGTCTCTGAAATTTGAGAGGATTTGGTTAATGGCTTCGGATCTTGGAAGCTTCCGAACGAGCCCCAGAGCAAACGAGTATATCTCCACAACCAACAAAGATAGAACCTTTATTTTGAGTACAAGAGTATGCTGTTATGTTTCCTTTTCTATAAAATAGGAAACTGACATTAGAAAGAATTTGAACCATGGGTTCGTATTTTGGAAACTTCCGGACGAGCACAAGAGCAAACGAGCATACGTTCCTGAAATTCGAGTTGAATAAGACAGAAAAGGGAAGAAGTTCAAGCAGCTGCCAAAAAAACTTAATGATTTTTAATTTAATTCGAATTATTCAGGTGTAGGGTATTAATAAGTCGGTTGCATCGACTTACTGTTACATTTACTTGTTATTTATTTATTTATTATTAATTATTAACATTCTAACATTTATGAAAATTGGAAACTGACATTTGAAAGAATTTGAACCATGGGTTCGTATTTTGGAAACTTCCGAACGAGCACAAGACCAAACGAGCATATCTCCAAAACCAACAAAAGTAGAACCTTTAAATTTAGTACATGGTGTTCTGGCATGTTTTCTTTATGTTCCTGAGATGGATTCGATGAATTGGAGTGGCAATTCGGTTACTTGACACACGTCTACCAAGGACTAACAATCTTCGAAATTAATAAAGATAGAAACTGAAAATTTTTTACAAGGGTGTCAAGCATATCCCAAGAGGATGCCTCTTTTACGTTCCTGAAATTCGAGTTGAATAAGACAGAAAAGGGAAGAAGTTCAAGCAGCTGCCAAAAAAACTTATGGATTTTTAATTTATATCGAATTATTCAGGTGTAGGGTACTAATAAGTCGGTTGCATCGACTTACTGTTACATTTACTTGTTATTTATTTATTTATTATTATTTATTAACATTCAGTAATACAATAAAATCTTTGTAAAGTGTAATTTTTATTAGCACCAATTGCTCTCCGGCGACATTTCCTTGTTGTTTCCCAGTAGATTCCTTCCAGTCAGCTGTTAGCTAGTGTAAGGAGTGTAGAATTTGAATGCCATTAGTTGAGATGATGTAAAAGTAGTTTAGAAATTTGACGTAATGTGTTAAGTTTTCATCAATGAGTGTAGAACATGTGTAGAGTATTTAATTGATTATCGTGTTGTGATTTTAGACATGTGTATTATTTAAGTAGTGATTATTTAGTTTATGTGTATTAATTATAGTGTAGTTATTATTATGATGTGTTTTAATTAATAGTTATTTATATTATATGGCTTACTTATATTTTTATTCATGTATATTATTTGAGTAAAAATGAATGAATTAATTAGTGACAATAAATTGTGAAAATAATTATTTAGCAATAATATGTTAAACTGTTGAAGGGTTGATTTGCATTAATTTAAGTGTTTATGTTTTATTTAAATTATTCTATTTGCTTGTTATTTATTGTTATGATTATTTTATTTATTTTTAGAGTTTAGATTGTTTAAATTATTGTGTTTGTGTTTTCTTTAAGTTAATATATTTTATTAAAGATTTTATTTTTAGAGTTTAGATTGTTTAAATTATTGTGTTTATGTTTATTTAGTTTGTTGTTATAATTAATTATATTTGTTTGTTATTATAGTTTATTCTGAATTTTTAGTTTGCTTAATTTGGCTCTTGTGATGTTGTTTTATAATAATATATTTTATTAAAGATTTTATTTTTGGAGTTTAGATTGTTTAAATTATTGTGTTTATGTTTATTTAATTTGTTGTTATAATTTATTATATTTGTTTGTTATTATATTTTATTCTGAATTTTTAGTTTGCTTAATTTGGCTCTTGTGATGTGGCTTTGTAACGTGATTATTTTTATACTGTAATTTTTAATTTGATTTGACGCTATAAGATATATGATTGAATTGGTTTTTGTTATTGCTTCTATTAATTTTGATATATTATTTTTAGGTTTTTAGGTTCAACAAATGAACCCACGAAACTGTTATGTAAATGTAGAAGCCATTTCAAGCTACGATTATCGATGCTGCATAAATAATGATTTATTGAGTCCTACTTGTTGGCCGAGTTTATTTGACTATCATGTAAGTGTTTTTTTCGTTCCTTCTTAAATTTTTCGAATGGTTGCTGGTTTGTTATGTGCGTTGGAAGTGAGTTGAAAATCCTTATAAATGAAGAGAGTAGGGAATTCCTGATGAATTCACGTCTGGTTAGTCTTGTTATAATTAGGCTGGCTGATCTCGTGTTGTGATGGTGAATATCTCCTTGGCTGGGTAGTGTGGTGCTTGTTTTGATGCTTGGTTGTTTTTGATTTTAAAAATATATTTGGCTTTTTCTTGTTTTATTAGATTATACATATTAAGAAATCGTGTCTCCATGTATAGTTCCCACGTATGAGCTTCCGCCGTGAATTGGTATAGCCTCCTTATGGCTCTATTGATTAGAACGTGGACTTTGTCAATAAAATATAAAGGGCAATTCGACCAGCATATTATGTTATACAGGACGTGCGATTTTATGTGTGCATTGAATATATGATCTGCAGTTCTTCTCGTAAGTTTAATCCCGGTTCTTTTTATTGCTTCGATTAGTGCCGCTATTTTGTTCAAGAAAGCCTCCACGTGAAGATCCCATCTTAACCCTTCTTCCAGAAATAGTCCCAAATATTTGAATTTCGTGACTTGCTCAATATTATCGCCAATCATTTTGACGTTAGCTTTAAGTTTTATTGTTCGCCTAGGTGTAAAAATCATAAATTTGGTCTTGGCACAGTTTAGTATTAGTTTATTGCCAAGCCTCTACGTGTTGTATTTTTCTATATCATTATTTATCCGTTGTTCGAGTTCCTCTTTGTTTTACCCTCTGTATAATGGGCAAGTGTCGTCTGCGAATATGACGTATTTACCATTTAGTCCCGCTTCCAGCATATTTTGTATATAAAGTAGGTACAGTGTAGGGCCTAATACTGAGCCTTGCGGACCTCCAAATTTTATTGAATGTGGCTTACTTATGGCTTACCAATTTACGTCCTCATCCATCTGTTCGATAAGTTCGATAATTGTTGATTAATTGATTAGCTATCCCCCTGATTCCTAACTCCTCCAATTTTTCCAGTAAAGTGCCATGGTGTACCGTGTCAAATGCTTTCTGAAGATCTATGAAAATTGCCGCTGTTGAATAACCTTTTTCCATGTGATATGTGATGTAACGTATCACCTCTGTAGTCACGATTTCCGTGCTGCATGCTTGCTGAAACCCGTACTGATTTTTGTCAATCTAACCGTTTTGTCGATGAAGCTCCGAATTCTTGCATTTATAATTTTTTCGTATATTTTACCAATATTGTTTATCAGAGTTATGAGCCTGTAGTTACTCAATTCATTCCTGCTTCTTCCTTTATATAGTGGTGTTGTGATCGCTTCCTTGCATATTTCAGGGAATTGGCCATTGTCCATCAGGTAGTTGAAGATTCTTGCTAATGATGACGAAATCAGCTGCCCAATAAGTTTTAACTGCTTCGTCGTAATTCCATCTGGTTCTGCTGCATTTGTGTTTTTTAGCTTGCTGATAATGTTAGATACTTCTGCTTCGTTGGTTGGTTGAAAGAATAATGAATGACTGTTGGGCACATTCGGCGTCGGTGTTATGGTTGTTCCTATCTTTTGATATAGTTTAGCGTTTATAGTAGCGAAATGTGTGTTTAGTCCCTCCAGTATTTCCTCTTTTGCGTGTGTGATTAATCCTTGAATATTCATTTTCTCTATTGTTCTGTCACCTTTTGTATCCGCGTTATTCCTTAATAAATTATTGATAGTGTTGAATAGTTTTTTTGAGTCATTCCTCGCTCGTAGTACTTCGTTGTTGAATTTCCGCTGCTTTGCAGACCTAATAGTATCTGTTATCTTATTTTTTAACCTTTTTAAATAATTTTTTGTATTGGTGTCAGTTGGATTTCTCTTAAATTGTTTATATAGTTTGTCTCTGCTTTACATCATTTTAAGGATTTCCTGGGTTATCCATTTGTTATTCCTTCTTCTCAGCTCTTTTATGTATGACCATTTTGCTTTGGCGTTTTGTATTATGCTGGTTAGTTGCTCGACGCTATCGATGTTAGTACCCGCCATGATATTCCTAATTTGTTCCTTTCATTTTTGGCTGTTTAATATGGTTATGTTTGTTTTCTGCATTGTATGTATTGACGTCCCAACTCTTGATAGTGTAGTAGATATCATCTTATGATCGAAGAGGGGATTGTTGTGCAAAGTGAGATTTATGCCATATCTGTTGATGTCAATGTTTGTTATCACGTGATCGCTGATAGTATTTGAGTTCCCCGTGCTTCTAGTGGCTCCATCCTAATTCCTCTCGTTAATCAAGCAGATACCATTCACACTTAGCATGTATTGGTATTGTTTCGCTGCTTGCGTCTGGCTTAAGACGTCTATGTTAGTGTCCGCTATCATAATTGTGTTGTTGTATCTGTTAAACAGCTCTTCGATGTGCCATATGTAGTCCATGTCATCATTGGCATCCGATTTGTATGTAGTAAGAATCCTTAATTTCCCTTTATTTGTTGGTAGTTCCGCTACTGTCGTGTTAAATTTACTATTCATTTCTACGATGTTGAAGTTTATATTGTTTTTGACGAAAATCGCTGTTCCTCCTCCTCTGTTCGAATTCCTGCAGTTGAATGTCGCTTTGTAGTTCGGTAGATTGTAATACTTTAACTCGTGTATGAAGATCCATGTTTCATTTATAATAATAATGTCTGCTTCGTTGCATAATCTCACATTGCACGTTTGTATTTTATATACCTTTATCTTTTCAATGATTATTTATCAATTTAGTAGATTTATAAGCTGTTTTCTTCCTTTTTTCTGCTATGTGTTTTTTTATGAGTTGACAGTGTATGTTGGTTGCCTTATGATTAGTGTCCATTGTACCTCCTTCCTTCTGATGCTTATTGTGTAAAGCACATTTTTTACATGTGGTCCTATTGCTCTTGCAATCCTTTGTTTGATGCTCCTCATTGCAAGTAGCACATGCTAATTGTCTTATCCTTGGCTTTGTGGTTGAATTCTAAGCAATTAAAACATTGCATTGCTGGTATGTCCCCCCTTACGTAGTATGACTCCCAGTCAATATTCAAGAATTTGTTCGCTATTTTTTCGAACGTTGTAACCGCTACCTCCACGAAGAGTGTCCATTTATTTGTTATATTACTGAGTTTAGCATGTACTATTTTCAATTCATCCTCTTCCTTCATGTTTTGATTTAGTTGCATTATTTCGTTTTTTAATTCTTCTGTTGTATAATTTCTCTTGAGGCCTATTACTTTGACTCTGGGGTTTAGTTGTTTCGAGTGGGTGATCGTATAGTTGCTTCCTAGTTTCCTTTCCAATTCTGTTTTTAGTTTGTAGTTATTTCCGTCTGTATTAGAGCTGATTACTATTCCTCCTCCTTTAATTCTTTTGAGTAGTCTAATTGGTGTCTCTAGGCTGGCTGGTGTTATGTTTTCCTTAATTGTTTTTTTTGTTACATCTGCTGTTTGGGACTTCTTTTATTTAACTATGATTGACTTAGTTTGATTGACTTAATTTGGTAATTGTTCTTGGTCTTTGTAATTGAGACTTGGTAATAGAGTTAATTTTTTTTGTTGTTCTTGGTAATTGAGTTAATTTTTTTGTTCAGATATCCCAGTTGCTCGCTTATTTCCTTGAATTTATCATTCATAGATTTGCCGTTCCTTTTCACCGCTTGTTCCAATTCTGCATTATTAATTTTTTTTAGTAGTGTTGTGCACTCTTTGCACATCCAAAGCACGAGAGTTCCAATTTCTTTAATTTTTTTGTATTTATTGTCTGTTACATTGACGCATTTAGTATGGCACCATTGTTTGCAAAATCCGTCGCAACCCAGCGCAAATTGGTCATCTGATACTTTCTCATTGCACACCTACTCTTTATTCCCTTTTCTCCTTCCTTCAGCCATTTATCAAAATTATTGACATTAACAATTAGGTGGGACACTCTGTGTTGCATTCGTAAATGTTTGAATATATAATACAATTATTGATGTTGGCGTGCTATATTATTATTAAGCTTTCTAGGCGTTTACTTTACTATTTTGTGTTAATTCTTTATATGTATTGGTGCAGAAAATTTTTTGCTCTTGTTATACATTGACTACTAAGAAACAGTATTGTGCATTAAAATGAAGATGTAAATGTGTGAATGAAGTTTTTATATTGTGTGAATCCCCGCGAGTATTTGAGATGAATCCTGCTTATTGTTGATGTATGTTAAATTATACTTACTACTTGATGTTACTGTACCTTTTTATGCAATTATGTAATACAGGTGAACCCCGATAAATATTGTGTTAGTTATTAGAAATATTATAATATTATTTAGTGTTTATTATTGTATTTGTATTTAAACTTATTATTTGGTGTTTGTTATTACTGTAATTAGTTACTTAATTAATTATTATTGAAATTTTGTTATTATTGTGTTTGTATTTAAACTTATTATTTGGTGTTTGTTATGATTGTAATTAGTTACACAATTAAGTATTATTGTATTTTGAATTTTTGTTATTTAGTTGCCAAGCAAGTTTAAGCTAACGCAATTAAACAACGCGTATAATATATGTTATATTAGTATGCTTTTTGTAATATTATAATATTATTCATGTGTTACCCGATATTAAATATATATAATTATTATAAACCGTGTATTTGTAAAATTAACGTATGGTATTTAAATATTAGCGTATACCTATATTGGTGTATTAATATGATTATAATCAACCTTTATTAATTTAAAACTACTTTTATATTAATTTTTTTTTTTTTTAATTTTACTTTTAGCTCAACTCACTTCTCACGTCCTGTCTGTTCAACTGATAGAATGAGAATGGGTTGTATAAAGCTAGGAGTTTTAATTGCTTGTAATTTTATACTGAATTGGTTTAGTTTGAAATCTTTCATACTGTTAATAGCGAGTGGAATTGAACCTATGCTTTGTGTAAGCTCGAAAGGTTCTTCATTTAAAATTAATTCATATGAAAAAATATTTGTATGGGTTATATTGTTCTTACCACTTGTATTATTAAGTTTTTGTAAAAGTTTACAATTTCGATTTAAAGTATAGTCATATATTCATAGTCTAAGAGTTTTGTAATTTCCTAATTTGTTCAGAATAAATAACTGGTTGAGAGATAGTTGTATGTTCGGTGTTACATAGCGAAGGGACTAATAGCAAAATTATATCAAATTATAATCAAATTTGTGCACCAAAGTATTTCCTGGAAAAAATAGCAGAGGGAAAAAAAACTAATGTTTAAGTAACATAGAGTTTTAATAGATGGTTATGGACAAGTTTTTTTTTTCGCCCAACTTTTATAATAGACTTAACTGGCGATTTTATCTCGATTATTTCATATGGGCCTTTAAAAGTTTGGGTGATTTTTTATTAGTCCTATGCCTAATTTCTAATAGAACTTTATCGCCCACATTGAATTTGACCTCTTTTGACTTTTGGTCATAGTGTAATTTCGAATTTTTTTTATCCTCTATGTGACTTTGGCAGACTTTCTCATAACCGTTTTGGAGACGAACTTTTAACTCAATCACATAATTATCATAATTAAATATTGGTTCTGCGACTCGAGCTAACGATGAAAGAATTTCAAGTTGAAACGCGAATAAAACTTCATAAGGAATAAGCCCAGTTGCCGTATGGGGTGTTGTATTATAACAGAATGAATAATATTCTAATAAAGTGTCCCAACTTGGTCCCAACTTGTCCCAAGTTTTGTCAATAACATAATTACGAAGGTAATCACCTAAACTTCTGTGCTTTAGTTCAAGTGCCCCATTGAACACAGGATGGTAGGGACTGGTTTCTTTATTTTCACAAATTTACAAGTATTTTAAATAATTCGTTTAAAAAATTTTAACCGTGAACGGTAAGCAATAGTAAAGGCTACTGCTAATAAAGGTCCCACTTAAGGCTACTCCTAATAAAGCTTCACTATATCTAATGTTACTCGTTGAAAAGGTGTTTTAGAAGTTGTTGTAATTATCATATTACAACCCTTATATTATTTTTTAACTTGCAATTCTGGCTGGCTATATCTTGATGACTATCTAAAGGTGCATTATGGTATTCATAAAGGATTTTGTTAATTTCTTGAGGGGTCCTAAGTTCAATTTAATTATAATTTAATATCCGTATTCACGTTTTCTTTAGTAGTATTGACTTCAAGTGAATTCTGATTTTCAAAAATTATCAGATGGGGCACGATTATTTAGGTTGTTTTACTTTTTGTTACGACTTTTATTTCAGCAGTTACAAGTAGGGAAAGAGCGTTGTGTTCAGATGTCCTGCTTTGGGTTTTACCATAAAGGTGTATTCTTCTAGTTTTATTCGCCAGCGAAGAATTCAAGAAGTTGGATCTTTTAAGTTGAAAACCTAAATCAAAGGATTATGATCTGTTATGACTGTGAATTCTCGTAAGGGCGGAAACATAACGGCGAAAACGAGTAACAGATTAATGGTACGTCTTTTCTTAAAATTTTATTTTATGGTTGAGTTTTCAATAAATTTTCTGTAGTAACCAGCCAATCCTAAGAAAGATTTGACTAGTTTAGGTGTAGTTGGAGGTAATATATTTTGTATACTTTGTATTTTTCTGGATGAACCTTTTATGTAGAAATTTACACTTTGCGGGTTGCAATTTTAAGTTATATTTGAAAAGAGCTTCTAAGACATAAATGAGCTATTCATTGTAGTCGTTTAAATTTTTTCCGTATATTATGGTATCAACAAGGTATACGGTGTCTACAAGGTATTTAGACCGGTTACAACTTTATTCGTTAGTCTTTGAAAAGTTGGCGATGCATTACGCAATGGCATGCGATTAAAATCGTAATCTCCCTGAGCTCAACGCGGTTTTAACGTTATCTGATTCTTTCACCTCGATTTGGTGGAATCCGTTGGCTAAATCCAACATGGTGAAGTACCTCCCATTTGACCCAAAATATTATTGATGTTTAGTAAACGAACGCGGTTGATATTGTGATTTCATTTGATTTTAGAAAATCTACAACTACCCACCATTTGTCGATCGGGACGTGATTTTTTAGAAACAACTAATAAAGGTGAATTGCAAGAACTAGAACGCACTATACAATGTTCAACCATTTCATTTACTTGATTTTTAATTTCAGATTTATGTACCTGGGCTAAACGATGAGGTCTTGAGTAAATAGGTTTACTTTGTTCGGTAGATATTTTATGATTAATGACTGGGATGACTGTTAGTTTATCACCTATCAAATAAAATAAGTGGTTACATTTTCTGCATAATTTTATTATTGAAGATATTTATTCATTATTTAGATGGCTTAATTGGATTTGATTTTCAAGTAAAGATAGTGGATTTTCAACTATAATACTGGAAATATTTTTATTTAAGTTATAAATATTAAAATTTTCTGAAGATTCTACCTTGATAGCGAGGTTTTTCCCAATTTGTACAGGGTGTGTATTTGCATTTAATATACTGAGATATATAAATCCTTTTTTTGTTTGACTATACTATTTGAGACATAGATACCCTTTTCTATTATTTAGTCAGAATTTCAATATACTAAAGCTTCACCGTTTACTTTAGTTGGACCGAATTTGATTAATTAGGTGGTATGGAAACTTTATCTTCTAATACGTCAAAATGATATGAGTTTTTTTCTTTGTTTAATTCAAAAATAACTTTGTTATGGAGGTAATGGATCTTTGCTATGGATCAATTATGGAATTTGTAATTTTTAGAAAATCCTCCCCAAGTATGCCTTCCTGCAATATTGGAAAGCTGGAAGGGACCATGTGAAATGTAATACGATAACATATCTTAGAAGTCTTTAAATTAAGTACGGTAGTATCTAATGTTTGAATAGGTACATTGGATATTCCCGAAATTTCGGCACTATTCAATTCGACCATGGTTTCCTCATGTAATGCTTTAGCTTTAATTAAAGAAATATTAGCTCCCGAATCTATTAAGAATTTACAAAGTGATTTGTCAGCACCAACTAATTCTAGTGTTAATTTACTGGAATATGTTTTTTATCTTATTAGCGTATACTTTGTTATAATTTTGGTTGGTAGTAAAGGATCTGTTTTTTATTTTGTCAGCATATATTTTACTAGCAGGAGTACTCAGCGTTATTTGGAGTATTTTGTTGGCTTTATGAAATAAAAACTATTAACTTTTGTTTTTCCGTTAATATAATTTAATTAATATATTATTACTATGCATTTACAGATGCTGGTAGTAAATATTTTAACTTTTATTACATTTAATTAATATCACTTATATCACTAATATCACTTATATCATATAATTATGTTTTCAAATTGATATCGAATAAGGCTAAAAATATGTATATGATATGTATATAAGGTAAAGTGTATATGATAAAGAATGTAGGGTTTTCTGTTCTTTAAATATGATGTACTCATTTTTGATTAAATACTGTAGGTATGTGATTATGTTTTTTAATTAAATTAATTGTGTTTATAGTATTTTTAAACATACCTACATTATACATATGTACATATGTACATAAGTATGTCAATATTTCAACGATATTTTTTTGAGAAATTGTACTATAATTAAATAATATATAAAATTATTATACCCCTACAACTTATGTAGTTACGTTTGTTTCAGTTTTTTAATAACGTCCGAAAAGTTTGTGTTTAAGTTAAAACTTAAACACAGTATTCTTAAGATACTTAATTACGCTATTTTAATTACTATTATTTACTAGAAATTTGCATTGAAGGCTTTTTTATGGAATATCAAAAACAAAATAGACAAAAGTAAAGAGTGTTGGAAATATCTTTTGAATAATATAATAACAATGCAAAAAATTTGGCAGAATATTTTTAAAGGTACTTGGACGGAAATGGATTAACGAACGTCAACAAAAATTTGTAACAGGTTTTATTTAGTACCGTAAATTCATCCTGCCAAATTAGACACAAATTAGAAATAAAATTTTATTTTGGAAGTCTATAGTGTCAAAATGGGTTAATTTATCAAGACAAAATTAATTAAATGAGCTTCTGTGCTAAAGTGCAAATTTTCAATTGGTCAAATTGTTTAAGCACGACAACAAAAAAAAGAAAAACTTTATATCCTGTGGTCTGATGTTGAAACGGGTTAATGGATCGTAACCAAATCAACTTAGTGAGCTTCTGTGGTAAAGAGCTACACTTTTGTAAATTTTCAACTCCATTAGTCAAACCGTTAAAGCGCGACAGCAAAGAAATTGAAAACGTTTTATTAAATCCTGGTGTCGGAACGGGTTAACGGGTTAATCAACTTAGTGAGCTTTTGTGTTAAAGAGCTACACTTTTGTAAATTTCGAAGTTAATTGGTCAAACCGTTGAAGCGCGACAACAAAGAAATAAAAAAAACCTCGTGAGTCCTTGTGCCGAAACGGGTTAATGGATCCTAACCAAACCAACTCAGTGAGCTTCTGTGCTAAAGAGCTACGCTTTCGTAAGCGCGACAAAAAAGAAATTAAAATATTTTACTGAGCCTTGCTGCCGAAAGGGGTTAATGGATCGCAACCAAATTAAGCTAGTGAGATTTTCTACTAAAGAGCAATAGAATTGCGAATTATCAAATTAATTGAATAAACTGTTTAAGCATGACAACAAAAAAAAATGTAATCAACTTCGTTCGGCTCTGGTATCCAAACAGGTTACCAGAAGTTCATAAAAATTTGTCATGGGCATTTTTTCGTACCATAAAACCACCATACAAAATTGGACACAAATAGGAAAATTTTTTGGAAGTCCGCCGGGTCGAATTCGGGTAATATATGGCAACCAAAATTCTTCCGTACCCGCCTAAAGCTCAGAAGAATATTTGTAGAAATTTTTAACTCAATCCATCAAACCGTTTAGGTAGGACAGCCAAAGCCAAAAAGCTTAAAAGGCTATCGGGCCGCAATGGGTTAATGAACTGAAACGCAAAATAGCCTATAACTCCTTCCGGAGACATAGAAATATACCTGCAAAATTTAATTGCAATAGGACTAGTGATTTTTACGTGAATCCGGCGAAACAAACAAACAAAGCAACAGAATTTCTTCCTTATTTATTTGACTACCAGGAATAATCGGCGTTTCCCGAAGTATTTTGTTGGCTTTATAAAATAAAAAATAATTACATTTTGTTTTGGCATTAGTATAATTTAATTAATGTAGTTCACTTTTTACTATTCATTTGCAGATGCTGAGAGTTAATGTTTTGACTTTTTATTACATTTAATTAATATCAATTAATTATACATTTCATTGAATTTTTTTTAACGTATTGAAAAAAAAGCAAAGAATTAGAAACAATTCGCTTACAAAAAATCTTTAAAGGAATCAATAATATATTATTCGTTCATGCCAAAACATAAAATCGCATTTCAATTATAAAAGACCATAATGTAATACATTTTTTTACGTATGAAGAGTCTTTTCATGTTTTTATAAATTATCCTTTTAAGTTTATAATTATCTTTTTTTTTTCAGACCTTCGAAGTGACAACGAAGTGACTTCTTTTTAATTACGGGAAAATTTTTTTCTATGTTAAAAATTATTTTTACTTTTATTTTTTTCTAAAATTATTAAAATTAAATAAGTGCATTTTTTTAATTAATTTTTTATTTATCATTTAAAACTGTTTAAAATTTAATTTATTTAATTTATTAATTTCCGGTGGTAAGTTTTGCTTTTGGTGAGTTTTCGGTTGTACCTGCATTCAATAAGGTCACTTAAAATTGTATGTTAAAAACTATTAAACGTTGTTATAAACCATTTGCTCGCTCAAGGCAAAATGTTAAAATATTAATATTAATGTTTATTTTAAAGTGTTGTCAAATTCGCGTTATTTAAATTGTACACTTTTACTTTTGATTTTGATTTTGAATAAATTTTTATTTTTTGTTAATTTTAATTTTGACTGTAATCTTGTACTATTAAATTTAACATTAAATTTATTTTATAACAATTAAACACAACATTTTATAACACTTAAACACAACGGCGGCAACATTAAATTTATTTTAATTCAGATTTTGATCTGGGTTAATTTTAAAATTTATTTTAAGTCTAATTTTAATTTTAATTTTAAACTGGATCTCAATTTTAATGTTATTTAGATTTTTTTTATTTTATATTAATCGTTTTTCAAAAAACTTTAATGTTAAATTCTGTAACATACGCGGGTTGCAAACGAATTTTCATGCCGTTGGGTGCCATCTTAGTTTAATTAAACTAGCAATCTTAGCCCTATGCGAAACACAAGTCAGTAACCACAATGATAAGTTTAATGTTACCGGCTACTCACTTATTTTACACTTCGTACCCAAAAGAGGTATCGCAGTCTATATAAAAAACGAAAATACTAAAATTTTTGAAAATTTTGGGAAAATTAAAAAACAATATATATAAAATATTGAAAATTAATTTTCATTAACTCACGCTCGGCGCGGATTTTTCATTCAAAGCGGACGTGGTATTGCGGATTTTTTGAAAAAGCGAATCAAAACAAAAATTTTATTTCTTGGTAAATTAATCTGAAAATAATACAAACATTTTTATTCGTATATAAAAACATGGTTCACTTTTAGTTTCTTTAATCAAAAAAAGATCATCTCACAAAGTAATTGGTTAATCCACAACACATAAAGTGAGGTTAAGGACCCACACCAGCAAAGTCAATAACAAACTGTAAAGTACTATACTAAGCAAGAAACATCGCTAACGGATAAATTCTCACAACCAAACATAGGGTGGAAGGGTGAAAAGCACATAAAGGCAAGGGGTAAAATAGTCAAGGATTTGGTGATTGAAAAAACATAGGTGACACTCCTAAACAACTACAACCAAGCCTATATCAGCCAAAACGGATACACCTCTTGCCCGGACCTATCACTAGCAGATGATTACAGATGATCACCTACAATCTCCACTGGGATGTTGATAGCAACCCAAAGGCTACGATCACTACCCGATTATGATAAATCTACCAAAACAGGAAAACAATCAAATGTGCAAAAGAGCAAACTATATGAAAAAGAAGGCGAACTAGAAACTCTTTACAGACACAGTGGAAAAAATTATAGAAGCCAGCATCTGCAAATTTAAATAAAGAAGCGGCCACGGCGATCCGAACAGAGGCAAACAAAGGAATACCCAGATCACGGGGTACCTTATACTCACCTAAACCGGTACGGTATAACAAGAAGATCCAGGAACTCCAAAAAGACAAAAGAAACAAAAGGAATGTGTTACAAAACACACAGGAAAAAGAGGATTTAAACGCTCTAAAAAGAACCAACGCCATGCTGAGGCACTAGTCTAGAACGGCCAGGAGAGAAAAATGGGTTGAATTCACTAACAAAATAGACAGGGAAGATCAAACTAAAATTTAGAACAAAGCAAGGAGCACTCAGAAAAAAGTAAGCCACGAACCTGATAATTAAACAAAACGAGCAATTAGAAAAAAATGCGAAATACCTAGCGGCTAGAAACGTGCAAATGCAAAAAACTACAGGATGCACCAACTCCCCACAAAATAACATACGTTACACAAGTGGAAACGCATTAGTAGATGCAAAAATCAACTGTGCGGAAGTCTGGGCGGTACTGAAGAACTTCAAGGAAATGACACCGGGTGCGGACAAAATCTCTTATGGCATGCTAAAGTACCCGGGCCCTACAGCCTTCCAAAGGCTCACCCAATTATTCAACAAAATAATGGAAACAGGAGTTTATCCTCATGCTTGGAAACACGCAGTCCTTATCCCGCTGCACAAAGCAGATAAGAACCCAAACCACTTTGAAAGCTACAAGTTTATATCACTGCTACCAACGCAATCGAAGCTATTTGAAAAAATAATGGCCAAACGGTTGAGTTGGCTAGCAGAAAATATGACGCCCGAAAATATTCATGGTTTCCGGCCGAAAAGAGGTGCCATTTCGATGCTTCTAGAGGTCACATACATAGCCCAAGAAACACTAAAAAGAAAAACACTCGGCGACTTCATCTCATGTGATCTTGAAAAAGCATTCGACAAAGTACCACTACGGACAATCACTAAGGTCTTATCAAGATGGAATGCAATCCAAAAGACAAATAACATCATTGGAAGAATACTGCATAACAGCAAACTTTTGGTAAAGCTAGGTGAAGTGCTTTCGAACAGCGGAAATATCAGCGTTGGTATCACCCAAGGGTCCCCACTTTCGCTTCAACTCTTCAATATATTCGTCAGCATTCTCAGAACAGCCCTCAAGGAGTTGAAGAAGCTACATTTATGCTACCAACATAGTCATCGAAATAAAGGGTAACCTTAGTGTAGGCAAGATGGCAACAAAAAGAGCCATAGGTGTAATCGAAAATTGGATCGAAGTACACGGTGGCAGAATATCGCACAGAAAAAACAGAGACCACTACATATATGCAGAAAAAAAACGTGCAATCCAGGTTCAATAAGACTACACAACGGGGATATAATATAGAAAAAGAAGTCAAAGTATTAGTTATCATCCTAACACCGAAACTAAGTTATACCAAACAAGGCATGGGAGTACAAAAGAGCATGTACAGAACCAACAGTTTGCTCAAGCACATATGAAGAAGAAAAATTGACCCACCATACACGTGGCGGCAAAAATAGGTAAAATTTTACAGTATGCTAAGTTAGACTACTGTATTCCCATATATGGGCCTGACCACCCAAACCAACCTGGCCAAACTGCAAAACACCATCAACCAGACGGCGAGGATCAAAAACATCACAAGACCACTACTCGCGCCAAGACACTCGATTAAAAAACTAGCGCCGAGGACCCTACAAACGCATCTACTATACAAATGCACCTAGAAGAAATTCAAAGCCTAGGGATCCCCCTCTGTCCGAACGAAACAGCACCAGCAAAAATCCCACACTGGTCAAACTGGGACATGAATATCCTAAACGCATGGTGGTACAACTGAAATATATACAGACGCGTCCAAAACCCAACACAGCGTCAGCTATGCAGTGATAACTAAGGAAAAAACGATAAAGCAAGCTTGATGACAAATGTGCAACTTATGTTGCTGAGGTGAACGCAATCCCTGACGCCACTCGTTATATACAAGAAAACCAAGCTAGCGGCAACAAAAGATACATTTTATACACCGATAGTCTTAGCGCTGTAAAAGCTATCCAAAACTGGAGTAAGCTAGAAGTCATGACCGCCAAAGAAAGCAAAAGCCTGTGTGCCGCCAAGAGTGACAGAAAACCTATGTGGATACCAGGACATTTGGGTATAAACTGAAACGAAGCAGCAGACAAATCTGCAAAAGATGCTAGCAGATCACCCTTACTCGTTGAAAGCATTCCCTCCCTCAGTCGCGCCTTAAAGTTAGTAAAGGCATACATACCCTACATGACTCATGGCATACCCTATCTGACTCATGGCGTAGTGGTTAAGTCGCCAACCTTTCAATCGAAGGGTTTTGGGTTCAAATCCCGGTCAGGTCATATAAATCAAAAAATATGTAGTACTTTTATATCGAAATAATAAAATAATATAATAAATAAAATAATATAATATGTCGTATAATTAATAGTAGTAATAATAATAATAATAATAATAACAATAATAATAATAATAGTAATAATAATAATAGCAATAATAATAATAATAGTAATAATAATAATAGTAATAATAATAATAGTAGTAATAATAATAATAGTAATAATAACAATAATAATATTAATAGTAATTGTAATAATAAGAATAATAATAGTAATAATAATGTTCAAATTACTTTAGTCAATTTAAGTTACGATTTAAAATCTACCATTTTTAGTAATAAATAAAAATTTCTTTAACAATTAAACGTTATGCAATGGTTTTCGCTGACGCTGCATTTTTATGCATAAAAATTAAATGTTTGAATGAAATACAATATTGTATATAGTAAATTAACTTATGTTAAATCAAATGTATCTAATGTAAACTGTTGTTGTAAAATTTTAATGTAGATTTAAAGTAATGTAGGTCAGTATAAAAATATTTCAAGTTTATAATACGGAAAATAATTGTACTAAATTTGTAACGATATTCAAGGTGTAATTAATGCTGATTTTAGTATTTAATTTATATATAAAATAATGTAAATTTATAATAATTAGACAGAATAAAATAAACAGTTTATCAACAAACAAAACATTGGTCCTTCGAGCCGGATCATTTAACCATAAATGATCAAAAGTTAATTGGACAAGCCGATTATATCAACAAAAAAAAAAAAACAATGACTACTCTTTCTTGTGAAAAAATTCAAAAGGCTAATTTGGAAGAGCTTTTTAGAATCAACAGAAATTACAAGAAAGATAGCAAGGACAGGTATTCATTGGAATACTTCGAAAGTCGTCTGGAACGCGTTCACAGCATATGGAGACGCTGTGTTGAGAAGCATCCAGAAATACTGTTGGGGGAAAGCCCACAATAGTACCTTACTCAAGGAATATCAAGAAAGCTATGAAGAAGCAGAAGAACTTTCCTTAGACTTAATAACCAAATTTAAGAGGTTCATTAATGGATATAAGGAACAGAAAGTAAAACCGACAGGAAGACCATCTACGCCAGCTGGAGAAGAGTCTCAATCCACAAGAATTGTTATCAAGGATAACTTTCAATTAGAAAGAATAAAGATTCCTAGATTTGATGGCAACTATTTGAAATGGACTACATTCTGTGAATTATTAAAGGCAATGGTTCATGAAAATAATGAGATTTGCAAATTCCAAAAAATGCAATATCTCAAATCTGTACTTACTGACGAAGCAAGCAATCTAATAAAACATTTTTTGCAAATAATCGAGTTATTCTATCATCACATTTGCATGCAATTACATCTGCTATATTTACTAAAGCGGGAAATGCTAACAGCTAGAAGGGGATACTTGATGTTACAACCGAATCATTAGCAGGAATTAAAGGATTAGGTCAATCTACGGAATCGTGGGGACCTATAGTGGTCCACATTCTATCCCAAAAATTAGATATAGAAGCCAGGAAAAAATGGGAAGAAGGCCTAGGTTCTAGTAGAGAGTTTCCAACGTTAGCTCTATTAACAACATTTTTAGAACAACGATTTAGATCTATACAAGCTATGAGCAGTATGAAGACATTAAATAAAACTCATGTACATGCTGTCAACATTGAAGGAAGATCACATTGTATTATGTGCAACGATACGCATCGACTTTTTAAATGTAAGAAATTTCAGTATCTAAATGTTCAACAAAAACGATCTTTAGTGGAAAAACATAAACTATGTTTTAATTGCTTACAATATGGTCATGTCTCAAAGGGCTGTTTTCAAAATCTCGCTGTTTAAAATGTAAATCTGCACATCATACATCTTTGTACATTGAAAATACAAAACAGAATTAAATTTTAACAGCCACTAATGCAGAAAGGGGAAACGACATCTTGTTAGCAACAGCATTAATTCAAGTGGAAAATAAGTATGGAGACTATGTTTCGTTTAGAGCTCTAATTGACCAAGGTTCTCAAAGATCATTTATAACTGAAGTTGCTGTGCAATGTTTGAAACTTCCTCGTAGTTATGACAGAACCATCATTAGCGGAATTGGGTCAACTGAAAGGGCTGTGTCAAGGGGTGTGGCTAACCTAAAAATAAAGGAAAAATGGACTCGTAATCATCACCTCATTCAAGCTTTAATAATACCACAAATTACATGCGATTTACCACATAAAAATCTATCACCAAATTAAACAAGAATCAATCTAGATGATTTAGCTGATCCAACTTTTAACATAAAGGGGAGAATTGACATTTTGTTGGGCGCTGATATATTCGGCAATATTATAAAAAATGGAGTAAAAGACACACAACTAAGATATCTAACTGCGCAAAAAACAGCATTGGGTTGGATATTGTCAGGGCCGGTACCAATCGAATCAAATTTTAAGATTTTTAGTTTAATTTCAACTGAAGATGTGGATCAATCTCTGAGAAAATTCTGGGAACAAGAAGAAATGGAATACCGTATTACCCCCAGTTCAGAACTTACTAGCAGAAGAGATTTATAAACAAGATGTCCAACGTTTACCCTCAGGCAGATATCAAGTAAGTTTACCGTTTAAATTGATGCCAGGTGCAGAGTTAGAAGGTACTCGTTCAAGAGCATTGCAGAGACTATATCAATTAGAGCGCAGGTTTAAACTAAATTCTGAGTTAAAGGATGATTATAACAAGGTTATAGATGAATATATTCAATTAGAGCATATTGAAGAAGTACCACTAAATCAAATCAACAAGGTCAATTACTATCTTCCACATCATGCTGTATTGATGAAGGCTAGCAGTACAACAACCAAAACTAGAGTAGTTTTTGATGCGTCTGCCACATCACCATCTGGCAAATCGCTGAACGATTTTTATTAACTTCCCCAACCATACAAGAATCTATTTACGATATCTTAATGCGGTGGAGAAAATATAAATTTGCAATTACTGGCGATATTGAAAAAATGTACCGACAGATATGGTGAAGCCAGAACATCGCGATTTTCACAGAATAGTGTGGAGAAAACATCCAACTGACGAAGTTAAAGATTATAGACTGAAGACTGTTACCTTTGGAGGCGCGTCAGCTCCATTCCTAGCAATAAGAACTTTACATGAAGTAGCACAGTCGGTAAAACTAGAAAACCCAAAAATTACAGACATCATTCTTAACGATTTTTATGTAGATGGCTTAATAACAGGTGCTCATACTCTGGAAGAAGCTCAGCATATTAGAGAAGATCTTAGCAAAATCCTGAAGGAGGCAGGATTTCCGTTACGGAAGTGGGCAGCAAATGATAATAATTTATTATCAAAAATATTAGAAACAGATCGGGAATTACCACTGGATTCGGAAAAGGGAGCGCAAGTGAAAACATTAGGATTGTATTGGCTACCAGCAATTGATGATTTTTTTTATAAGGTGAGCCAACAAAAGCAGGAAAAGAATCTTAATACGAAAAGATCAATATTATCAGAAATATCTAAACTCTTTGATCCTCTTGGTTGGTTGGAACCAATACTTATACAGGGTAAATCATTATTGCAACAATTATGGCTAACTCAAATTGATTGGGATTGCCCTTTGCCAGATTATTTACAAGATCAATGGAACAACTTACGTAATGATCTTTATAATATTCAAGGAATTAATATACCCCGCTGGATGAACTACGAACTCGGAGATGTAATACAATTACATGGATTTGCAGACGCTTCTATGATAGCTTATGCTGCAGTTATCTACATTAGAATTGAAAAGCTAGATGGTAAAATCATAACCAATTTGTTATCTTCTAAGTCGAAGGTAGCTGCGATAAAAACAGTGTCAATACTACGCTTGGAATTATGTGGAGCTCAACTTGTACTACAACTTATGGAGGCATTCAAATGGACAGATATAAACAAATTTTTTTGGACTGACTCGACAATTGTCTTATCATGGCTTAGCCAACATGCAAATAAATGGAAAACTTATGTAGCAAATAGAGTTAGTTATATTTTATCTAATTCAACACGTTCACAATGGCGCCACGTTCAAAGTAAGGATAATCCAGCTGATATAGCATCTCGAGGCATGAGTGCGAGTCAATTAGGACAACAGCAACGGTGGAAGGGACCGGAGTGGCTAAGTAACACTAAAGCCTTTTGGCCACATATAAAAGACATGACGCTTCATACTAATTTTGAAGCAAGAACTGTAACTTTAAGCACTGTTGTCAATCATCCAGAACCTGAATGGATCATCCGATATTCATCGTTTACTAGAATGATTAGAATAACGGCTTTATGTTTGCGATTCAAGAACAATTCACTCATTCCAAGGGGAAAACGAACTAATTAGTTATCAACGGAAGAATTAAGTACAGCTGAAAAAACTTGCGTGCAACTCATGCAAACCCACTTTTTCTAAGATGAAATTGAGCAATTAAAAGGTAATAAAGGGATAAAACTATCAAGTCGAATCAAAGCTCTTAACCCTTTCTTGGATTCAAACGGAATCCTCAGGGTGGGCGGTAGATTAACCCTCGCGCCAATATCATATGAACAAAAACATCCAATAATAATTGATGGACGCTCATATTTAACAATTTCGATCATCAGATACTATCACGAAAAATTGTTACATTAAGGCACGCAAGCTACACAAACTGCTATCCGTTTAAAATATTGGATTATTGGTGGAATCACAGTAATCAAACGCATACTTCGAAAGTGTTTGGTATGTTTCCGATCTAATCCTACAATTCAAAATCAAATCATGGGATCGCTACCGGAGGCCAGAGTATCACCTGGCAGACCTTTTTCATCTGTAGGACTTGATTTTGATGGTCCAATATTTATTAAATTTAGCCGTGGACGAGGAGCGAAATCGTGCAAGGCGTATATTGCACTTTTTGTTTGTCTTTCTACAAAGGCGATACATCTGGAGTTAGTAACAGATCTCACAAGTGATGCATCCTTAGCAGCAATACGCCGTCTCATTTCCAGACGAGTATTATGTACAGATATTTACTAAGATCAAGGAACAAACTTTGTTGGTGCTAATAATATTCTAAAGAAAACATATCTTAATTCAAGAGATGTACTTGCAAATGAAAAAATTAATTGGCATTTTATTCCACCTGGAAGTTCCCATTTTGGTGGACTATGGGAGGCTGGCATTAAATCAACAAAACGGCTTCTCAAAAACGTTTTAGGTGAACAACTCCTGACATATGAAGAGATGGTTACTCTTTTAACGCAAATAGAATCCTGTTTGAACTCTAGACCACTTTGCTCATCGAGTAATGATTGCAACGATTTAGAAGCACTTACACCGGGGCATTTCCTTATAGGGCAACATTTACATGCTGCTCCTGAAACACTTGGGTTACAAGGAGGGAAATGGAAATTATTACAACAACTAAAAAATTCATTTTGGGAGCGTTGGACTAAGGAGTACATAAGTTCATTACAGGAACGAAATAAATGGAAACAATCAAAGGAAAACATAAAACTAGATCAATTAGTTCTGATAAAGGATGAAAGATTTTCATCAAACAAATGACCATTAGGAAGAATCGTGGAAATATATCCAGGAGAAAAAGGTATTGTAAGGGTAGTTTCAATTAAAACGAACAAAGGAATTACACAGAGAAATATAACTAAAATATGCCCACTACCAAATGAGGAACCACATGATGATACAAGCAAGATTGTTATCAATAAATCGGGCGGACGTACATGACGGGTATCACTGTATATAGCAAAATTTGGACTAAGATTTTTAAGTGCAATTCATCAGCAACCCCCAAACCAGAGGTTTCATTACACCAAAGATTAAGACGTTCAATACATTGGCCAAGATTTACTGAAGAACCTATACCATCAGCAAGTCAAGGTACGGTTTTATAGGTTCTTGGTGGGCGGAACGTTCAAATTACTTTAGTCAATTTAAGTTACGATTTAAAATTTACCATTTTTAGTAATAAATAAAAATTTCTTTAACAATTAAACGTTATGCAATGGTTTTCGCTGACGCTGCATTTTTGTGCATAAAAATTAAATGTTTTAATGAAATACAATATTGTATTAAGTAAATTAACTTATGTTAAATCAAATGTATGTAATGCAAACTGTTGTTGTAAAATATTAATGTAGATTTAAAGTAATGTAGGTCAGTATAAAAATATTTCAAGTTTATAATACGGAAAATAATTGTACTAAATTTGTAACGATATTCAAGGTGTAATTAATGCTGATGTTAGTATTTAATTTATGTATAAAAAGATGTAAATTTATAATAATTAGACAGAATAAAATAAACAGTTTATCAACAAACTAAACATTGTGGCTCCCCGGCGGGGAATCGCACTGCGGTCTCCCGCGTGACAGACGGCGATACTGACCACTATACTACCGAGGATACTATACTACCGATTTATGCATAAAAATGCAGCGTCAGCGAAAACCATTGCATAAGAACTTTTTATTTATTACTAAAAATGGTAAATTTTAAATCGTTACTTAAATTGACTAAAGTAATTTGAACAATAATAATAGTAATAGTAATAATAACAATTATAATAATAATATTAATAATAATAATAATAATAGTATAACAACAATAATAATATTAATAGTAATAGTAATAATAAGAATAATAATAGTAATAATAATAAAAGTGGTAATAGTAATAATGACAATTATAATAATAATTATAATAATAATAATAACAATAATAATAAAAATAATAATAAAAATAATAATAATAATTATAATAATAATAATAATAATAATAATAATAATAATGATAATAATAATAATATCAATAATAATAATAATAATAATAGTAATAATAATAATAATAATAATAATAATAATAATAATAAAAATAATAATAATAATAATAATAGTAATAATAACAATAATAGCTGCTACAGTGGAGCTATCTTTGGTTATATCATGCAAGTAAGGTGTTATATACTGCTGCAGAATGTAATCCACGGATGGCCCTTACTATGTAGTAAAATAATAATAATATTAATAAAAATACTAATACTAATACCAATAATAATAGCCGCTAAAGTGACAGTGGGGGTTGTCTTCAATAATTACCTCATGTAGTAAGGTTTTATGTACTACTACATGTTGTAACTGTTATAGTCACTATTAGTAAAGTAGTAATAATAATAGGCGGATTCATTGTTTCTCTACAGTCGCACTCTCAATTCAATATTTCCGTATCCATTACCTATCCTATCCTATCCCTACTCTCTAGTCAAAATACTGCGTTTGCAGGCAAGGGTTTCATACATCTATATTGGCTAAAGGGGGAAGTGGGTTTAGTCAGTAAGAATCTGACACTACCATAGGGTACATTCTTGGTGTACTTGGAAGATTTTCAGAGCCCTTAGGAGAAAAAAAAACCCTAGAAAAAAGGATACAAAATTGGGGCTATCCACGTCTTTCACAAAGTACCACTCAGACATTAACAACACAAAAGGCCCAATAATAATAAACAGCAGGGAGCTAGGAGTCAAGTTCCCAGAGAAAGGCTTGGGTGCACACTGGCCACACATAAGCATCTATTTAATAACGAAAGCAACCCTCAATGTTCACATTGTAACGAGGCACACAATCAGGCATGCTATCGTCGAATGTACTAGCAAAACAAATATTAATAACAAATACTAGCAATCAGCAGAGCACGCTATGGCCCTGGACACACCCGCTAAAATGGGACATATCATAGAGCTGTTAAAATTCCACCAAATGTGGCAGAAAATATAATGGAAAGCTAACGCAAGGACAGTAATACCATAGTCCAAATAAAACCTAATTTCATAACCCAATAATTAAAACAATATAACAATAAAAAATTCAATACCAAAAATATAAATAAAAAACTATCAAAAACCTAAATTAAAGAAAAATTTGAAAAAAATTTAAAAATCTAATATTAATCCTACCTAATAAGTAAATTCTAGCAAAAATAGAAACATAATCATAAAAAAAAATCTATAATATAAAATCCTATATTAAACCTCCTAAATAAAAACCAATAATTAAAACAATATAACTATACAATACGCTACATCTAAGTATAATTATAAGAACTAAAAACATCTAAAAAATATACAACATCCAAAATGAATGTGACATACCTAAAAATGCCAAAAGAGCAAAAACGCCTGGGATACTTCGATAAGTTTCCCAAGAGTAATCGAGTGAAACAATTTGGAGTCGCGGTGGGCTCCTCCCAGGCATTTTATTTTGGGCGGATGACTTCAAGTTTCAAACAAGGGTGCAATCAAATAGCTGGAGGTACAAGGGTGTAATCAAACAACAACAGCAAAAATACATACGTCACCACCAAACAAAAATCAAAAAAGAAGAAAAGAAAAAAACATTCTAATTAAGCACACTAAAACGAATTAGAAGTTGCGATACTGGAGCCACCAGTAACATCAATAAACAAAAGAATCAAATGCCAAAATATTAACAACAGTGCCAGCACTCATAGCCGTAAACACATCAAAATAGACAGCCTGGTGGTAAAAAAGTGAATGTTTTTTCGGGGCTCTGAATTTGCTAGAATTTTAATTTATATACGTATTCATTCTTTTCTATTGTAAAAAAACACCTCACATTCCTACAAGGTCTGGGAGATTTCAAAATTCATAACAGGGACTGACTTCATTTTCTAGCAACATCTCCCTGAGTCAAAACTCAATTGGGTCTAAACAATTATTCTCCACACTGTTTCACCTTTCTCAATTTATTAAAAATCTCACTAGCATCCCGGACCGAGCTGATCATGAACATCACCTCTTGGATCAGCTTCTCACCAAACACCCTGAAAAATATATGGTTTCAGTTAGTTGCCCCCTGGGTAATTCCGACCTTTGTTTGGTCAACACAAATTTCCGGGTAAGCCGAATCTCAAACCAGAGGTCCCCTCCGAAAAATTAGTTTGGCGTTACAGCCATGCTGACTGGGAAGGTTTAGAACTTTCGATTGGTCATTCTGCTTCCGTAACAGAATATTAATTTGGCTGCAAATGCGATTAGTGAAACTATTTTACTTGGAATGAGGTTATTCATTCTTCATTTCATGAAGTCTGTTAATAAGAGGCCCAAATCTTGCTTTAATCGCATTTGCAAAGAAGTGCTTTTTAGAAAAGAGGAGCCCTTTAAACTGTACCAAAACAATAGGTCTCGCAGGGCAAACTATATGATGGTGAGAAGTAGATGCAAGAGAGTTATCAACAAGCAAAAATTCTTGTTCAAATTAAGGTTGAAACGTAAGATCATCCACATGCCAAAGAATAGCAAATCATTTTGCACATTTGCCAAAAGTCTAAAAGAAGACGTTAGAGGGTCTTCTTTTCCACCACTTATTGAAAATAATAATAGAACAGCATCAAATTCTAAAGAGAAGGCGAACTTAATTGGCAAGTAGTTCGCTTGCAATTCGACACTGCCACAACCAGCTCAGATGCCACCTTCTGTTCCAGGAGTTGGCTGCTCCTTCGGTAAAATTTATTTTAGGACGTATAACCACCATGGTGCTTTAAAATACCTCCTCCACTATTTCAAAATCTTTGACTTCAACCTTTCCTTCACTTTGCTAGCTCTCCTTCACTTTTGGTATTCATTCTACCCAATGGAATTTTCCCAAAGAAGATAATAAAATTCCCAAAAAAGGTAATGCAAAAGATCCCTCCAACTACCGCCCTATTGCTATAACTTCGGTCCTCTTCCAAGCAATGGAGAAAATTGTGAACCAAAAGCTTCCGAAAAATCTGGATCACAAAAGTCTGCTTCATGGTCGTCAGTACGAGTTCAGAGCCCACCGTTCAACCGGTGACCTCATGACTTACCTTTGTAAGAAGCTAAGCATCAGCCTTCAATATTTTGGTGAGTCTGATCTTTCTAAGGCTCTTCATATTTTTAAGGCTACCGATCGAGTTTGGCACGATGCTTTATTGGCAAAATGCAAAGCATTAGGTCTAGATAGGGTCTTTCTAAAAGAGATTGCTGATTTCTTTTCGTATCGTACGATTCGTGTACTGGTCAATGGATATTCATCTGACCAATTAAAAAAAAATGCTGGTGTCCTCCAGGGATCAGTTTTATCCCCAACTCTCTTCTTAATATTTATCAATGACCTACTCTCATTAACCTCCAATCCGATCAATAGTATAATAATTTGAAGACAACAGCACCCTTGTAGCTTCCCTTCCTTAGAATTTCATAGCCGCTGTAACGTTAATCACCAGATTAATACAACAGCAAACAAATTCACTATTAGTCAGCTAAATAACGATTTAACAAAAATTCAAAAATGCGGTGAAGGCAACAGAGTTGATTTCCACACCAAAAAAACACAATGCTGTCTGATATCGCGAAAAATTGCCACTGCTATTATACCTAGCTTACTATTTCAGAGAGCAGTTTTGCAGCATTCAACAGGTCTAAACACGCTGGGTCTCAAGTTAAACCAAAATTGACTTGGTCAAATCACATTTTTGGTATAGCTAAGGATGCAGCTAAATGTTTGGGTTTTTTTTATAACTGCAAAACTAACCTTTCCTCATCTGATCTTCTCAATATCTATAAAACGTACTTTCGGCCGAAAATTAAGTATAATGCACATATTTGCACTAAAGTTGGTAATTCATATGTGTACGATTTACTTAAGTTTAAGAAGAACATTAACATCTTTCTTCAAAATCTCCTTCCAAATTTTCCTACCTATCCCCAATAATCCAAATTTCCTAATTCCAATTTCCCCAATTATCCTTGCTACATCCCTATCTCCAAAACCAAACTGTACATTTGTATTAAAAATTCCATTCATAAATGGAAAGTTTAAAGTTTGGGTTTAAAAGGCGGGTGATTTTGGTTGGTTAAAGTCCAACACTACGCTCAGAAAACACTTGCAGATGTTGTTGGTGACTTTCGAGTTTTCCACCAACCCACCAAAAGAAAAAAAGAACATTTCGAAAAATTTGCTATTAGTTTCACTCTGTCTGTCCGTCTGTTTTCAAAACTTATATACTGTTTAATAAAGAGTGGTGAGATATTAACCATGCATGGTTTCCTAAAAAAGCAATTTTGTAGAACAACTTTTTTATGTAGCCTGACCGTTAGAGCTCCTACAGCACCTACAGCTGTTCAAATTTTGAAAAAGCTTTTTTTTAAATGTATACATCTCAGGTTCTGTTTAGCATATTTTTAATATAAAAAAGATAGGATTGTTTTTTACCTTTATAAATCAACCAGATTTATTTTTCGGTAACTTTTTCTAATGCATAATTATGTTTTCAAATTGATGAGGCTAAAAATATGTGTAAAAACTGCATATAGATAAGAATGTTGGGTTTTCTGTTCTTTAAATATGTATGTACTCATTTTTGATTAAATACAGAAATGTGAAAATGTTTTCTAATTTAAATGATTGTGTGTAGTATTTTTAAACATAAGCACATTATACATATGGTATGTATGTACATATTTCAATGATATTTTTTGGGAAATATATCATACAAATGCTTATATAGGTAGACCACATGTTAGTAATGCATTGCTGAAGAATGTCATAATGGTTGTCGTGTATAATTACTATTTTATAAATAAAAATTTGAATTGAAGGTTTTATATGGCATACTAAAAACAGTATTGACAAAAGTAAAGAGGATTGGAAATACCTTTTTAAAAATATAATAACAATACAAAAAATTAGGCAGAATATTTTTAATAGGTAATCATGCGGAAATGGCTTAACGAACGTTAATAAAAATTTGTAACAGGTGTTATTTAGAACTTTAAATTGATCCTGTTAAATTAGCCAAAAATTAGAAACCAAAATCGTACCGAAATGGGTTAATGTATTACTGTAAAAATAATTGAATGAGCTTTTATCTTAAAATGCAATATTGTGCCAATTTTCAATTGCTCAAACCGTTTAAGAACGACATCAAAAAAATGAAAAACTTCATTGAGCCTGGTGCTGAAACGGGTTAATGGATCGTACCCAAATCAACTCAGTGAGCTTCTGGGGTGAAGAGATACACTTTTGTGTATTCTTAAGATACTTAGTTAGGTTATTTTAATACTATTATATATTAGAAATTTGTATTGAAAGCATTTTATGAAATATCAAAAACAATATAGACAAAAGTGAAGAGTGTTGGAAATATTTTTTTTAAATAATAACAATACACCTTTTTGTATAGTTACCCGCACGTAAGTGGATTAAGGACCGTTCACAGAAATTTGTCACAGGCTTTATTTAAACAGAAAATGAATTCTGCCAAATTAGATACATATTAAAAACCCAAATTTTCAATTGGTCAACTCGTTTAAGCGTGACAACAAAGAAATTAAAAAACATCACTGAGCCCTGGTGCCGCAACGGGTTAATGGATCGTTACCAAATTGACCTAATGAGCTTTTCCGCTAAAGATTAACAGTTTTGCGAATTTTCAAGTCAATTGATTAAATCGTTTAAGCAGGACAGCAAAAACAATTTAATGAACTTCGTTCGCTTCTCTTACCGAAACGGATTACCACAACTTCATAAAAATTTGTCAACAAGTTAATTTGAATTAAAAAATTAATAGTTTTTCTTCATTTATCGCAGTTTTGCAGCACCAAAATTCAAACAATTTTGATTTTAAAAAAACGGCCACTTGCCGCAAAGTAAATAGACAAATGGCTGGTACAAAAGGCGTAAGGCGCCAGTTTTTTATATTTTTATATGAAAAAAATTATTGTTTATTTTTGTTAAAGGTAATTGAAATAACGGAATGAAAATATATATTATGTGATTGAATGAAGGGTATTATGGATTTGAATTTAGGTTTAGAGTGTGAAAATATGTGTTATGAAATTTAAAAAATTAAATTGTTAAGTGGGTTTAAACAGTTTTAAGCATAGGGGGTTTAAACCTTTGGTACAATGTTATAAGCGTAGAAGTTTCAGCAAGTTTAGAGGTTTGGCAAAGGGAAAGTTGGGAATTCGGCAGGTTCTGACAATTGGAATAAGATGAAAAGGAGCCCAGTTCGGATGTTTAGGATGTCAAGTTGGGAAATTTGAATATCAAAAAAATTTGATGGAATTAGTGGTTTGGTAGTATGATTGAAAAGGGCCCTTTGGCCATAGCAAGGACGGAAGCGGACCTCTAGGACCGAATCGGACCCCGCCGAAGTTATTGGGAGCATGTATCAACGATCTTATATTTTGAATAGACTATATAAAGATGTAGTGTTATGAAATTATCAAAAATATCCTATAGTATGTAGTGAATGTTTTAGTTTTCCGATAAAAATTAAAAAATGTTAATTAAATGCACATTAACTTGATTATTTCAAGCTATTTTAATTCATTTTTAACATAAAACATGTAACAGGTGTATTACTGCTTTATTTGTATTTATAAAATCGTGACTAAAATGACTAATGAACTTAATCATGAACTTGATTTGAATACAGAATTAAGTACCTACATATGGAAAATGAAAAACAGCTTTTTGTAATAAATGTATTTTTTTAAAAACAAATTATTAACTTTACTAAAATAACAAAGCGAAAGTAAAATGTATAAATAAAAAAATAAAAGTATTTTAAATATGTGTAGAGTATTAAGTGATATCTTCTTTGTTTATCCTTCAATCCTGCTTTTTATCAAAACCAAGCCATCTAACTAAAACTTGATTTTATTTTTTTTTTAATATTTTTTCTACAAGATAGACATGTGGATTTGTAACTGGTGAATTAATTCAGGCTCATAAAAAAACCGGTTATTGAATTTTTTGTGTAATCAAGTAAATTATATGTTATTGGATCAGTTCTTTTAATTTTTGCAATTGTAAATATTTCTGTTGATCAGTTGGGTTGATAACCTTTTGCAAAAATACTTTTAAATTTGTTTATATGAACATAATCTCCAACTTTATATTTTGCTTTACGAAACACTTTTAATTTACTGTCGACAGTTTTTAATAGTAATTTTTTGTTTTTCTTTGTAACTTTTTTTGGTTAAAGTTTACTTGTACGATATTATGTTGAGTTGTGTTTCTCAATAAGTGAGTGTAAAATAGATATATCCATTTATAATTACCCTGAAAACTAAACTGTTTCCGCATTGAATTTTTTAAAGTACGGTTAAAACGTTGTACTATGGATGCTTTCATTTCAGAATATGTATGATAATGATTTTTTTTTTTTCTTTCCATAAGTTTTCTAAATTCTTTGTTGAAAGACTCTTTTCAGATTGTATATTTTTTGGGTGTGTTCCAGCACGTTTAAAAATGTTTTGCATGCCAACAAATCGTTATTAGCATTTTTAGTTTAAATTGGTTCAGCATAAGTACACTTTAAAAAAGTGTCTATTACAGTTAATAAATATTTATTTCCTTTGTTATACTTTGCATATGGAATCATTTCTACTAAATCGATTTGCCATGTACCGTTTAAACTTTTTTGAATAAATTTTCTTCGGCGAAAGTTTCGTCTGGCTGGTCTATGTATTTCCGATACTATTTGTGACTTTGACATTGTAGGTACTTAATACTAAACAACAGGTCAAGATGACGAGTTGTCGTAAGCCCAAGAACAAAGAGCAAAATGAGTTCCGTATATTGATGTACATTTTTCTGTTGTTGAAAATTCTTTAACGTATTTATATATGTGAAAAATACGTTTCTTATGCTCATTTAATAAAACAGAGAAAATATTTTACCTCTTAATCATTTTTAAAACACGAACCGATAATAATATATTTTAATCATCCATTTACGATGATGGTAGCGGGACCATCTGGGAAAACAACATTTGTATGCAACTTGATCAAAAATATTACTAGATTGATACATCCCAAAATTGAAAAAATAAAATGGTGTAACCCAGAAATTTCTGCTGTTCCAAGAAATATAGATTTCCCTAATAAATATTTTTATACGGGCATTCCGGAAGAGCTTAGTGATAATAAAAATAAACCTACATTAATTGTTTTAGATGATTTAATGTTAGATTCAGCAAACAAACAAGTATGTGAACTTTTTACTAAAGGTTCGCACAACCATAATTTTTCTAATATATTATTAATGCAAAACGTTTTTCATCAGCGGATACCATGAGATATTTTATTAAATTGTAAATATTTGGCACTTTTTAAAAACCCTCGAGATAAATCACAGATTTTTCTTCTAGCTAGACAACTATATTCGGAAAATACAAAAGGCTTCCTGGAAGTATATAATGAATAAACATCAGGCGCACAAAAAATTGGTTCGAATTAGAACCAACATATTCTCAGAGGAATATTGCGTTTGTTTTTGTGCTACCAAAGACTTAAACAAATGCTTAATATATGAAACG
The DNA here is from genome assembly GCA_947095535.1 of Poecilobothrus nobilitatus. Taxonomy (NCBI): domain Eukaryota; kingdom Metazoa; phylum Arthropoda; class Insecta; order Diptera; family Dolichopodidae; genus Poecilobothrus; species Poecilobothrus nobilitatus. The sequence continues at coordinate 99,213,289 of OX352772.1, forward strand.
GTTGAAGAAAAACCGACATATGTTACATGTACTATAGAAAAATACAGCAACAAGAATTTTCGTAAAAATATTCTAAAATATTGTGATGATGATATAACAAAAACTATTGCTGAAATTGCAATTAATGTTTTAAACGGAAAGAATAAAATATCACCATCACAAAAAACAAAACTAAAAAAACATAAAAAACAATTGAGACTCTTAGCGTGTCCACAAAAAGGTATAAAAGCTAAACGAAAAATGTTAATTCAACATGGAGTATTTTTACCTACATTAATTGGTACTATATTATCTGGTGTAATGAGAAAACTTCTCAGTAAGACATAATGCAACGAATGATTGTTATGTTACCAGATATATTTTTAAAATTTAGCAAATTATTTTAAGATCATAAAAACTTGGATTTATTGGATCAAAAAATGAAAAAAGTTTTATATGATAAAAAATTAAAACCATTGCAAAAATGGTACTTATATCGTCAAAACCTTTTCAAATATGGAATTAACAAAAGACACGCAAAAAAATTTCCAGAAAAAGCTAGTAATCTTACATTTGATACAGGCACTCACACAAAATTATTTTCTAAACGAAATGCATATATAGAAACGAAATTACCCAAATACAAATCAGCAGCAGCACAGACCGATTTTATACCATTAGTAACTGATGATGTGTTGGAATATGATCCTAAAAAGGAAGATTTAAATATGGATATCGATTTAACACACTACGATTTGGATGATGAAAATTCATTAAAAAAATTAGCTCAAACTGAAATGTTGAAAGATGAAAAATTAGTAGAAAGACCATCTCTAAGCTCTGATTATCGAATGTTTGAAACACCAAGTGGTGATGTAATTACCGTCTTGCTGTACCGTCTCCTGAAAAGAAGAAGACACTTTTGTCACCTTCTATTGGCCAGTAGTACAATTTCCTCCACTATACTTTCAGAGTATAGAAAAAAAAAATTCAACTGTATAACAATCTCAATATCAATTTAAAACATTTGGATGGCAACAAACTCAAGCAAGAATTAACTAAAAGGTACCTGAACATGTACGAATAAAATTGAAGTAAACTTTTAGATCATTTAATTTTCAGTCAATTGTTTATGCGGTATAATAGTCAACTTCATAAATACATTTGTATATGTATATATTCTTTTTTTTTTCTCTTTATAATTATCTCTTGCCACTTGAAGTGCATGCACATATAAAATTATGAGTTAAACTGAATTAGAGAACAAAAAAAAAAAATAAATAATAGTTCTATTTTTTCTTTTGCTCTTCTTAGCTAAATTGTTGTTTGTGTTTTTATTAATTACTTATTGGATTTAATCGATTTTTTGTTTTTTTTGTTTACATCAATCAATGCTGTTACAAATTAATAATTATTTTTTTACACTTACTTTATATTAGTAATTTCATTCTTAAATCCTTAATGTTTACTTTTTAATTTAAAAAAAAAAAATTAAATAAATAAATAAATAAATTAAAAACAAATTGTATTTAATTCAAAAATTATATTATGTATAGAGGCTTATCACGAGAGAAATCTATTTAGGCATAATTGAAATAAAGAAATAAGGAAATAAATAAATAAAGAGTTTTCTGCAACAAAAAAACTAAAACTAAAACCATTACTTAGAAGTCCAAAACTAAGAACTTCATCAACACCAGAATGGACAACATATAAATAGTGCAACATTTTATGTTTTCGAAGAAGTTAACAAAGATGGATAGTCAGATGACTTCTATGTAACATTATTTTGTAATGATAATCTAAAACTATTTCCAGACAACAATTTAGCTTCATTCGAAAATAAATTACCTAATCACTTTGATTTAAGAAATGGAAATTGGTCTTTCAGAAATATATCTGAACGATTCCCTACAAACAGAAGAATTTAACAAAGAGAAATGAGCCTTTATCAATATTGGGCAGTATAATGTTTATGTAAAAAACATTGGAAAACCTCTCGAAAAAATTAAAGTAACCTAATCTATAGGTTACACATATTATTGATATGACGATTCGGAATTACATTTGGATGATACGAAGTTTAATTTTTTCCCAACGCATATTAAAAAAATAACTCTTAATCCCGTGTTTACTCGAAATCAAGTTTTCAAAGAATATTTTAATGAAGTTTTGACATACATCTCTACTCCTAAAAATTATGATATATGCTATAATTAGGATAGTTTCTATATAAAAGCTAATCAAAGTTATAAAGTAAAAACATTAATAACTGAATTATTTCAACAGCAAAAAAATATAAAAAATTTCAAAATAAAATTACCTCAACTATTCAAATTAGTTGTTGCTAATAAAAATGAATTGAATGGAATGGTAATGATTTATTCAGATATAGTTCAATCATCTGTTTTTGGAAGTAGCAAAGTGCGGGCGTTGAGAGCTATCAACATAGAAAATTATCAGCATAAAAATTAGCTATCAACCTACAAATATTGAATTTGAAAATATTCATTACATGCCGATAGAAAAAAATTGTTGTGAAACGATAGCGATTAAAATTTGCAACCAATACGGTGATGGAATAAATTTTGTTTCCAGTTACTATCCAACAAAAATGGTATTACATTTTAAAAAGTATTGATTGCCCAAAAACAATATAAATACTACTACTCAAATATGATATCCTATCAAACACGAAAAGAGCTTACGTGAGTTATTATTCCTGTCAAGTAGGAGGAGGAATCAACGATATTGGACCTTTATTACAATTTTATCCAGCTATACAAAAAGGTCGTTAGGAAATTTAATTCGTTACTTAAAGCCAGTTTTTGCATGGGGTTGAGACTTAATTAAAAAAGGCTGTAAACTCAAGTAAAAATATTTTTAATGATATAGCATCTGGTGCAAACATAAAAGAAGCTGTAATTGATCAAAGCAAAAGCGGCATAAAACATTTACGGAAATCAGTAGTTAACTGCATTCGATGTATGGTGGCAGACAAGCAGCTATAAAAAGACAAAGAGCTATAAAAAGACGAGGAGTTTCAAAAAAGACACATTTGAAGTTGAAAAAGCGACGACGAAAGCAAAGTAAAATCTCCGATATATTCAATTAAAAATGGATCATATGAAATCTAAACTTGATCTTTTTGCGTCATTACCTGTTCAAACTAGTAGTTTGCGTTCAGAAGAGGTAGCGTACAATCCTTTAACTTTTTAGAGGCATCGCCGTCAACCATTGAATTTGTTTCGCTTGGGAATGGAGATACATATCGAGATTTATCCAGTACCTATATAAAGTTTAAAGTTCAAATATTAAAAAAGATGGATCACTTTGGGGTACAACCAATAAAATAGGAACCGGAACTGAAGCAAGGGCAGCTCCCAGTGTTGTAAATAATTTATTACCCTCTTTAATTAAACAATGTAATGTAACTCTAAACGGAAAAAACATCACTCCTTCAGATTCTTTATACCATTATAAAGCATACATAACTACTTTACTAAATTATGGTACAGATTCCAGTCAAACACATCTGGAAGCATCTGTTTGGGAATTGGATAAGTCGAATGTCAATGATTTCAACAATTCTGGTTCTACATGAAGACAAAAATCATACAACAATTCTGCAATAGCAGAATTAATGGGAAAATTACATGTAGATTTCTTCAATACCTCCAAATTACTTTTAAATAATGTTGGCATTCCAATTTCTTTAGCATTAGAGAAACAAGATTTTTATATTTTCTTTAACGATAACGATGAAAGTTATTTAAAAATTCTCGAAGCTACATTATACATGAAACATTTAAAAATCAGTATAATTAGTATAATTACAATTATGCTAATTATACTATGTATATATTATAAATTTTATTAGTATAATTAGTATAATTAGTAAAATTAGTATAATTAAAATAACTCAGGATAAAAATTTGATAAATCTTGTAAAAAAAGTTTTACTAAACAAATTTAAAAATAAAATAATAAAACAATATGAAATAAAAAAAAAAAGAAATTTTATTTATTTTATTTTATATTAATATTAATATTACAAATCACACAGGAATATATTGCAATATTACAAAACCATCGGATACTTAGGCCATTATAGGTCGAATACTGTTATTAAATTATACACTAATAATATTTATTTTGTTCATATTATTTATTTTTGATTTACGCTATATTTGGTAGCAAGGAAGATTTTTTTTCAAGTAATAAAACTTGCTACCTTGCAGGTTTTGAACAAGGGTTTCCCTTAAATGTTTTTTTTACATTATTATTATTATTATTATTATCAAATTTATAATACCATCAATTAACTCAGTTAAAAATTCATTCTGGTTAAAATTAAGAAATTATTCAATAGAATAATCGTGATTATCTAATCGTGACAAAATAGTTCATACATACAATCATACAGTTCATACAATACATCTCTTAAAACGAATTATTAGAAAATAAACTGAAAAATGTTTCCTTGTTTTTTTTTTGATTTTTATATAGAAGGTCACGTTCATAAAAAACTGTTTGAATAATTTTTATCGCAAAACTATAAACATTCACTACATACTACAGGATATTTTTGATAATTTCATAACATTACAGCTTTATATAGTCTATTCAAAATCTAAGATCGTTGATACATGCTCCCAATAACTTCGGCGGGGTTCGATTCGGTCCTAGAGGTCCGATTCGCTCCTTGCTATGGCCAAAGGGCCCCTTTTCAATCATACTACAAAGCACTAATTTCATAAATTTTTTTTGATATTCAAACTTTCCAACTTGAGATCCTAAATCTCCGAACTGAGCCCCTTTTGATCTTATTCCAATTCTTCGAACCTGCCGAATCAACTTTGATTTTTCCAAACCTCTAAACTTGCTGAAACTTTTACGTACCAAAGGCTTAAACCCCCTATCCTTAAAACTTTTTAAACCCACTTAATAATTTAATTTTTTAAATTTCATAACATATATTCTCACACTCTAAACCTAAATTCAAATCCATAATACCCTTCATTCAATCACATAATATATATTTTCATTCCGTTACTTCAAATATTAATAATAATTTTTTTCATATAAAAAACTGGCGCCCTACGCCTTTTGTGCCAGAATCGGCATATTCTATCTTCTCTGCAAAAAAAACGCTTCCTTATCGCTCTTTTGTGTGGACATTTGTTTGAAAACTAATGTATTTGAATTATTTTCTCGCCCGTCCGCTGTTTGCGTGGTCGAGGCCTCAGATATCCTAAATATGAACTAATAAGAAGAAATGAAAAAAAACAAAAACACTATAAAAATATTTTGTAACTAAATTTAGCTAACTTAATGTAAAAAGTGCATAGAAACAAGAACTTATCCTACACGAAAAAGACGGAATAAAAAAAAAACGATTTGAAATTGAAACCAAAGAATAAAATATTCATATAGATACCCACTATCTGTATATGTTAACACAATTCCAATTTCAGTTATCCTTGTTATACCTAATAAATCATACTTGGTACATTAAATATTATAAAACTATATACCTAGTGTTGTTATTTTTATATTATGTTTGCAATATAGTCACACAGACACAGTGGATATGAAAAATAGAAAAATATATTGCACCTACTTTTCAAAATAGAAGTTTCTGTTACATGAAAAATGCATTAGGTTTGTAAAAAAGAGTGTAACTACTTCCTATAACTATACTTTGATTAAAATAATTGTTTTTAACAAAAAATAAATCAAAACAAAATAGGTTACAATTTAAAATTCATGAAGAATTATAATAAAATATCTGTTAGCCTGCTATAATAAAATATTTGTTTGACGGTCTGCTACTCTAAGCACATGCGAAAACCAAATTTTGCATGATTTTTCTACTTTCATAACTCCGGCGCGCTTTTAGATCGAGACTTGAAATTTTGAGACAAGAAAGAACTTTTAGAATTAGTATAAGTTTCCTCAGAAAATTTTTTGGTACCACCCCCTCTTTAAGAGTTATTACGCCTCAAAAATTGAAAATTTGCTATTTTTAGACACCTGTAACTTAGACACCTGTGAAAATTTTTCTTCGGCAAGACATAAAAATTAAAGGTTTAACAATATATTTTTACGTGTGTTAGCGGCTTTTCTTAGTTATATAGGATTCCGGACTTACGGCCCCTCAAAATTTCAAAAATGTCCTATTTTCACGTTTTTTCTTATTACATGAAATTTTCAAATTTTTGTGCAAGTCACAATTCTAAACAGTTTGTATTTACTTTTGGAAATGTGCGCTTTTAATAACCGTTGGTTTATATTCTACCTTGTTCGTGTTTCTTTTAATCTATAAAATGTTGTAGTAATGCATTCCTGAATGATGGCATGGTGATTGCCGTATGGAGGGGATTATTTCTCTTCTTTAATAACGATCGAAAATGTTATGTTGTTAAGACTTAAACACAGTATTCTTAACATACTTAATGAGGCTATTTTAATTACTGTTATATATTAGAAATTTGCATTGAAAGGTTTTCATGGAATAATAAAAACAGTATAGATAAAAGTAAAAAGTGTTGGAAATATCTTTTTAATAATAATATTACAAAATACAAATACAAAACCAAAAATTAGGCAGAATAATTTTAATACGTGCTCGCGCGGAAATGGGTTAACAAACATTTTGCCACAGGCTTTATTTAGAAACACAAATTCATCCTGCAAAATTAGACAGAAATTAGAAACAAACATTATTTTGTGACAGTCTATCTTTCCGAAATGTTTTGACATATCACGACAAAATTTATTAAATGAATTTGTGTGCCAAAGTGCACTACTTGTGCAAATTTTCAAATGGTCAAATCGTTTAAGCACAACAATAAAAAAATGAGAAAATTCATGGCCTGAAGCCTGATGCTGAAACAAGTTAATGTACCGTAACCAAATCAACTCATTAAGCTCCTGTGGTAAAGAGCTACACTTTTGTAAATTTCCAATTCAATTGGTAAAACCGTTTAAGCGCGTCAATAAAGAAATTAAAAAATTTCATTGAGCCCTGGCGTCTGAACAAGTTAATTGATTGTAACCAAATAAACTCAGTAAGCTCCTGTAGTAAAGTGCTACACTTTTGTAAATTTGCAATTCAATTGGTAAAACCGTTTAAGCGCGACAACAAAGAAATTAAAAAACTTCATTGAGCCCTGGCGCCGAAATGGGTAAAGGATCATAGCCAAATAAACTCAGTAAACTCCTGTCGTAAAGAGCTGCACTTTGTAAATTTGCAATTCAATTGGTTAAACGGTTTAAGAGCGAAAACAAAAAAAATTAAAAAACTTCATTGAGATCTGGCGTCGAAATGGGTAATGGATCATAACCAAATAAACTCAGTAAGCTCCTGTGGTAAAGAGCTACACTTCTGTAAATTTGCAATTCAATTGGTCAAACCGTTTAAGAGCGACAACAAAAAAATTAAAAAACTTCATTGAGCCCTGGCGCCGAAACGGGTTAATGGGTCGTAACCAAGTAAACTCAGTAACCTCCTGTGGTAAAGAGCTACACTTTTGTAAATTTTCAACTCAATTGGTCAAAAAGTTTAAGCGCAACAACAAAGAAATTAAAACCTAGCATTGGGTTCTGGTGCCGAAACTGGCTAATGTATCGTAGCTAAATCAACTCAGTAAGCTTCTGTGCTAAGGAGCTACCATTTTGCAAATTTCCAACTCAATTGGTTTAACCGTTTAAGCGCGACAACAAAGAAATTAAAAAACTTCATTGGGCCTTGGTGCCGAAACTGGTACGTGGATCGTAACCAAATGAACTGAGTGAGCTTCTGGGGTGAATACCTACACTTTTGTGAATATTCAACTGAATTGGTCAAACCGTTTAAGCGCGACAACAAAGAAATTAAAAAATTTCACTGAGTCCTGGTGCCGAAACGGGTTAATAGATCGTAACCAAATTAACCTAGTGAGGTTTTCTGCTAAAGGGCAACAATTTTTCGAATTTTCAAATCAATTAATTAAACCGTTTATGCAGGACAACAGAAAAATTTAGTGAACTTCATTCGACTCTCGCGCCCAAAACGGATTAATAGAACTTCATATAAATTTGTCACAGGGTTGCTTTCAGACCACAAATCTACCATACAAAATTGGACATAAATCGGAAACAAAAAAATTTTAGAAGCCCACCGGGTCGAATCCGGGTATGATATTGCAACCAAATTTCTTCAGTATCGCATAACGCTTAATAGAACATTTGTAGAATTTTTCAACTCAATCGGTCAAACCGTTTAGGCAGAACAACGAAAAACCCGAAAGGCTTTAAAAGGCTCTCGGGCCGCAATGAGTTAATGAACTTAAACGCAATATAGCCTTTAACTCCTTCTGGGGTCCTAAAAATATTTCTGCAAAATTTGTTTGTAATCGGACTGGTGGTTTTTACATGAATCCGGCTCAAACAAAAAACAAACAGAATTTCTTCCTTATATATTAGATTTAATTTTTGATTTTGTAGTAATTTCGTAGGGCTTTCTACTTTAAATTGCTTGGCTGAGACCTGAGGTCTGAGGGACCCGACAGGTTGTAGTTTTCCTGGTTTGTAGTTTGAGAATGGCACTATTATTATTATTATTTTTTTATTTTCTATATAGGATTGTTTTCTGCATTCGTCTATATTTTGTCCCAGTTTTTTGTAATATTGACATGATTTCTTTTGAGTTACACAAGTAACTTGGGGACCCTAAAATTTTTGGGAAACTATTAAAATTTGGTTCAATATTAGAAGCAAAAGTGTTATTGGCATTTTCTCGATAATTCGTCTTTCGACAATCTTTAGTGTGATGGGTTTGAGTTTTACAGAAACTACAATATGGTCTTTTATTTTATTACTTAAACTTATTTTATTATTATTGTTGTACCGATTATTCCCCTTAATAGTAGTAGCCTTACTTAACTTTTCCTCTTCAATAACTAAGTCTATGGCTATGTTCAGGGATATTGGTCTGGCAGTACGTACAAGTCTAAATGGGTCTAATTATCTATTTATGTAGTTACTTGAGACTGTAGTTTCGTTGAATTCTCAAATGGCTTTCAGCCCTTTCTGAATAATTTACTACAGATTACCTTTTCCCTTGATTTTAACTAAAAATGTCTAATTGAAATAGTTGGGTAAATCTAATTTTTGAATATTTTTCTATTAAAGAATTTTTTAATTCTTCCCAGTCTGTGAATTGTTTGTATCTTAGAAGTGTATTGTATGCGTGCCCAAATATTTTTGAAGTAATTACGTATAAAAAATCGGGTTCGCAGTTGTCAAATTCTGCTGTTTTGTATTGTAATTCTGCGAGTTAAATAAATCTATGCAATTCTGTAGGATTTTATCAAATTCGGGGATCATCCTATTCGCTTGATTCAAATCGAATTTAGGCATTGTAGATACGTTTGTTGATAGCGTTTGATTTTCAATTTTGTCTGTATTATAATTTTCAGCTTTTCACCCTGGTTGATTACTTTCTGAAATCTTGGGACTGTCAGAAGAATGAAGTTTCATTTGAGTTTTAATTTTATTAGTTGAATTTTTTCTGGGTATTTTTCGTGTTCTTAAACTAATGTTAAGCTTAAGATCACTCATATAAAAACTTACACTAGTGATTTTATTGAGAAAAATATAAGTAATAAATACTAGATACGTATGTATACGTATAATACGTATATTTATTAGAAAAAGAAATTATATACTCGTATAATATATATATATATATATTTTTTTATACACGAAAGTAAGAGCAGTCAATAGCAGTAAAAAGGAAAAAAAGTTTATATTTATATATATATCTTCTCGAGATGTTTCAAGGCGGAATCAGAGCATTAAAAAAAATCAGCTATCTCTACCACAGGACCGACCGCGACACGAAAAGTACAATGCCAAAATTTATAGATTTTCTACATAATATTTTTATATCAAAGCAAAATAACTTCCAATAATTTAACAACATTTTGTTTTATTCAATAACAATAACGAGCAATGAAATCGTAAAAATAAATGTATGTTCATTCATTCATACATTCATTTACATTATTATGTAATGCACATGATTTTTTTTTCATTCAAAAATATTAGAAGTAAAAAATAATAAAAACTGTAAACAAATACAAAACAAACATAAGATTAATATTGAATCTGCTAACAAAAATTTTACTGTTAATTTTATATCATCATTCATCAACAAAAGAATAATATGCATAGATATAAGTACATATGTATTATGTATATAAATTTTTAGAGATACAAAAATAAAACAAAAAAAATATTGTTCATATAAATTCATATGGATAGAGTGTTATGTATGAAATTTGGACTTAGAAAAAAAATTAAATAAAAGTTAAAGCTAGTCTGATCAAAAAATGTTCTATGGCAAAGTTGTTGCTCTTTACTTGTGTAACAACTTTTTTTAATAATTTTTCTCATAAAATTTTTCTGTTACGAAATATTCGTAAAAAACTTAAAAAGTACACTAGTAAACTACCACTTGCGGTTGTCCGATTTGCTCCACAAGCTTATCAATCCGAGATACTTACGTCAAAGCCTTAAATATAAAATTGCCAAAAACTCCGCTCAGTCGTTTTAGCTGTACACGTGCCCACATCCACCCACACACTCACACCTACCCACACACACACAGACAGACATCATGCTAAACAAAATTTTATAGCCTTCTCCACACCGGAGCAGTGCATATTTGCCAAAATCTCGGGTACAAATTTTTAGTATGAAATCAATACCTTATCCATTAATCCAATACCTTATACATTAATGCAGTCGGTTAAAATGTATCAATACCTTATACATTAATGCAGTCGGTTAAAAATGTATATGTATGTATAGATATTTCAAAAATTAAAAATGATTCGCTTAAATAATTAAAGTTTTGATTAGAACTGTCTTTTGTACCCCAACAGTTGTATCCCAACAGTATTATGAATATTGCTCGTGAATATTGCGATGTGCTGGTTTAAATTGCGTGTAATTATATGAATTTTTATTAAAAGGACTAATAAAGTTCTTATTGAAATTATTATGAAAATGTTTTCGTGGACCATTCCGAAATCTTGATTTTAGGTATTGATATGAATTAAAATGCATAAGTACAATGCTTCCGATAAATCTTGTGGTTCACGCATACTGAGTAGGCGTGAAAGATCCCTCTTGAGACCTCTGACGAAAGTATCTAAAGGTATATTCCTGTATGTCTGTACCATAGCATCTATTTGGTCTTTATTATAATCCGTTAAGGAAAGTTTATTTAAAATTTGTGAAAGATGTTGGTGTACTTCTTGATAAAAACTTTCAATTGTATTATTTCCTTGCATCATTGTGGACATTTGGAATAATGCATGTTTAAACATTTAATAATTTTTTCCCAATACAGAGGCGTATTATTTATGATTCTAATGTAGTATTTGTATCGGCTGTTATTTTATTTCTAATTACGGTAAGAATACCATAATATTTTGACGTTCCTTTTAAATTTTTATAAATCTTAAGAATTCTCTCAACATTTTTTTTTAATGAACCGAATTTCCTTTTTCCTCTGAAAAATCTCTCAAACTCTTTATAACTTCGGGTATATGGATAAGTTTACAATATCTTCTGTTGTTATTGTTTTATCAATATCAGCAGGTTCTTGACTTATTCCAGCACCCTGAAATTTAAAAAAAAATTTTATTGCAGTCTAAAAAATTTCTGAAATAGTTTGATTCGTTTGGTATATTAGAATGTGGATCATTATTTCCTAAAATCTTTAATAATGCAAAGCTGAATGATTTATGTTGATTATAATAACAAAGTTGAATGAAATCGAAAGTAGTATAAACTTGAATAAATAATAAGCAAAATAAGCATAAATTGGAGTTAATTTAAATATTATAGTGTTGAATATTGGTAAAAACCCGAAACTTATACACACACAAAATATACACAAAAAAAACAAATTAAAAGACAGAATTTTATTTGGTGGATCATGTTCAAATGCAAAGTTAAGTTCAAGACGAGGAAGAATACAGTTGCCTTTGTCAACTCTTAGATACCCGTACGAACCGTTAGTATGTTAACAGCCTGTCACTCTGCTCACAATATTATTTTTTTAATATTTTAGTATTTTAAAATAATTTGGGTGAATTTTATAATTTCTAGAACTATGGGTTGTACATATATTCAAACTATATGTTTATATGTACATTCTTCGAAAGCAGATTCTAACCTTTCACATAACGATTATCAATCCAAAACTTTTTCAAATATTCTATAGTACCATTTAATACTAAGCGGTAAATGTATATTAAATTTACTTAGTACAAAACAGTAAATATAATTTAAATATTATATTATATTATATTTAAATATTCCATTGACAGAATAATTTCTTATAAGTACAATAAAATACATATATGTATGTAAATACGGCGCTATATAATATACATATATACTCTTATCATTCATTCACTAGTGACATATACGATATGTAAATAAACATGATATTATATAAGTATGTATATCAATATCATATAAATAATAAAAATTCTTCAAGCAACCGTTATGTTGTTTATTCATTTACATTTTTTTGTACTACGCATTATATCCTCAACAATTTCAAATTATCGAATAAAACAAATGCAAAAAATTTGTTGAAGAAATTTGTTAGAAAATTTGAAAAAATCAAGTAACACTTTCGTCAATTATAAAGTAACCCTATATTATTAAAAAAAGTTGTTAACAGAAATAAGTGTATGATGTTGAAGCTTTAATTTTTGTGTATTACTTTAAAAAAATTCTAACAGGTGTTCAAGTTACAGGTGTTTAAAAATAGGAAATTTTCAGTTTACAGCTCCTAAACGGGGGGTGATACAAAAAAAATTTCTGAAATGATTCATACTTATTTTCAAAGATCTAACTTCTGTCAAAATTTCAAGTTTCCAGCTTAAACCGTTTAGAAGATAGAAGGGTTAAAGGATTTTGCAAAATTTTAGTTTCGCATAACGGTAAATTAAGACACCGTATGACACAAATATATACTTATTGTATATATACTTCTAAAGCTAATAAAAGTAGTAATCGTTTGGCGTTTTCAAAATGAAAATATACCTTATACAACTTGTACTATAACAATTTAAATATAGAGCTTTTTTGAACCTTTGGGGAGCTGTAGCTCCGTAACGGGTGGGGATACAAAAAAAAGTTATAAAAATTAAATTAATATTTTAGTGAGATCTATCAGTAGTTAAAATTTCATAGCTCTATTGCAAAAAAAATGTGGGGATCTAAAAGTTAAGGTGTTCGAGAGCTAGCCTAAGGCTTGGTCCAAACTCAACCAAAAAAAAATAGGGAACCTACAAATTACTCCCAAAATATTTTGTGTAAATTTCAAGATTCTAGCTTTCTTAGTTTTTGAGTTAGCGTGCTGACGGACGGACGGACGGACGGACATGGCTCAAAAGTCTTAGAATTTTTTTCTGATCCGATCCATACCTTTGAAGGTATATCTAGCTCGCTTATTTCGAGGTGTTACAAACGGAGGAGTAATTTTATTATACCCGATCCTATCGTACGGGTATAAACAAAAAGACTTTTTGGCGAAATATTTATGAACCTTTCCTTTCCTCCTTTTTCTATGAATTTGTATGAAATTCTTCGTCACGGTTTTGACTTAAATTTTTCTACCTTGATTAAACGAGGTAGAAAAATTAACTTTAGTGTTGTATGTGTTCTATTATAGAAAAATAAAACATACATAGTTTATAATGTATAAAGTATACAAACAGGGTCGAATTCATAAAACTAAGTTTTAACTCAAATCTCACTTTTTCAAACAAAATCTAAAACTGAACTTGTAGGTTTTGTTTGAAAATTTGAGTTCTAGCTTAGTTTTATACATTCGACACATAGTTTTAAATATGATTACTATAATTTAAAAAAAAAGCTCAATTCTACCTCGATTTTTTGTCTTCCACACACTACCTATTATGACATTCGCTAAGTTTTGAATACAATTACACATATTTTTTGATACGTTTTTCTATTACAAAACCTACATTATAATAATCATCTAAAAGAAATGTTTCATAGTGTTAACAAATAAGTTAAATATGACTTATGGCGCAGTGGTGAAGTAGCCAATCTTTCAATCAAAGGGTCTTGGGTTCAAACCCCGGTCAGGTCATAAATAAAAAAAATATGTAATACTTTTATATCGTAATAATGTATATCGTATAATTAATATTAGTAATAATAATAATACTAATAATAATAATAATAATAATAGTAATAATAATAGTAATAATAATTATAATAATAATAATAATATTAATAGTAATAAAACAATAACTATAATAATAATAGCTGCTACAGTAGAGCCATCTTTGATTATATCATGCAAGTAAGGTGTTATATACTGCTGCACGTTGTAATCCACTGATGGCGTTGACTCTAATAATAATAGTAATAATAATAGTAAAAAATATAATAATTAATAATAATAATAATAGTACAATAATTAAATAGTATAATAAATAGTACAATAATAATATAACAATAATTATAATAATAATAATAATAGTAATAATAATAATAATAGCTACTACAGTGGGGCTATCTTTGGTTATATTATGCAAGTAAGGTGTTATATACTGCTGCACGTTGTAATTCACTGATGGCGCTGACTCTGTAGTAAAATAATAATAATATTAATAAGAATATTAATACCAATAATTACAGCCGCTACAGTGACAGTGGGGGTTGGCTTCAATAATTACCTCATGTAGTAATAAATATACTACTACTACATGTTGTAACTGTTGTGACGGCTTTAGTCACTGTTAGCACAATAATAATAATAGGCGAATTCATTGTTTCCTTACAGTCCCACTCCCAATTCAATGTTTCCGTATTCATTTTCTATCCTTTCCTATCCCTACTCCCTAGCCAATATACTGCGTTCGCAGGTAAGGGTTTCATCCCACTATATTGGCTAAAACGGGGAGGCGGGTTTAGTCAGTAATAATTTGACACTACCAAGGGGTAATTCTTAGTGTCTTTGGAAGATTCCCACCTCCCTTAGGAAAAAAAAAAGTAACATACATCTGAAACTTAATATTTATTCTATAATAAAAAAAAATAAAAATTCCCTTAATATAAAAAAAAAATATATAGAGTTTGATGTATATACTATATACATACATATCTATACTTTGACTTTTGTTTGGCTGTAGTAAATATAAGAAAAAAAGTTTGGTTGTAAATAGCAAATAGAAATAAAAATAAAAAAATTTGTAAAATATCATTCCTCGATATCGCGTCAATTCACAGAAAAACAATTAACAGGAAAATAATCACACCAAAATTTACAGAGAAAACAATAATTACTATATTATTTTTTTATTTTTTAATTTTAAATTGTTTCTGTAAATTTAGATTTAATTACCTTTATTAAGTTTTATATTCGTCTTTTGTAAATTTAAACAACAATATTGTGCGCAACTGCACATAAAAACTCAATTACGTCCATACTTTTATATTTGGAGACAATACTTCTTACTTTCAAGTCATAATCGCGATATTTTTTTGTTTTTTAGAGGCATAGGCATTCCAGAAAATATTTGTTACAAAATTATTTCATTTTTGGATTGTACAAACTGCAAATTTTCTAGAAAATTCTAAATTGTTGGATGTTCGGCAGAAACCAATTTAGTGAAGCCATTGTGCCATTCCTCGAAATTATTATTTGTTCTTGGTGTTTCCTCTTCTGTAGCTTGGTGAACATTCCATGCTTCAATAGCAAATCTAGGATTCTTCCTTCTTATTATATTTTTGCATTCGCCCGATATAATTATCTTCGAAGTAATCTAAAACTTCGTTGACTTCTTCGGAAAATATGTCATTTTCTTTTAAGGCTTGGAATGCTGTAACTACATCTGCAAACGGTAGAAATGCAAGTAATAGCATCATGGTCATAATTAGTTTTGAACCCTAAATCACATAATTTGCATTAAACATTTTGGCAAAAATGAAAAAAACAAAACTTTTGTCTGGTGGAAGGAAATGATAACTGAACGGCCTTCACAATTGCTTGCTCAAAATCAGATAAAATAGACGTAAGATTTAAGCTAGGACATAACATTTTGAGCTGTTCAAATAACTACTTATAAATTTCAGTGCATTTGTTTGGTAGTAATGCAAATATAAGAGGTACTGATAACTTTTCTTTAACACCGTGTATGGTGAATAACTGTGTGAAAATTAGAGGCACAGTTTTAAATGTACCATCTACGTACCAATCATTTGATTTAGATAATAAATTCAAATTACTTTTCGTTGAAAACAGTAATAACCGATTTTCTGATGCACCAGAATCAAATAACAGAAATAGTTCACCATCTTTGGTAAATTTGTATTCATCCAGTACACTCAGTCACAGATCGTGGTAGTGCAATTGTTCCTTTTCTTCTCCTTTGAACAGTTCTTTTCATAGAAGGCATCGAAGGCATATATGGTCTTCCTACTTTCATCAAACTGGTGGAGCGCTCAGAAATAATACGTTGCGTACTATCATTAGTTGACAAAGCATTTTCGTTCAAATCTGATATACTTCTTCTTATATTCAGTACAGAACCAATAGCTTTTTTCTTTATATGACTTATCCTTTATGAAATGAAAACCATCAACTATTTAACTTGGTTTATTTTTTCAGTTTTAATAATATCCATTGCGGGGTTTTTCACACTTTTTCTTACAATTTTAAATTTTTATGCAAGATTATGACATTACATTTAAATTTAAAATTTTTATTTTTACAAAGCGTTTCGATTAAATTTTTATTTCTTAAAATTTACTTTTGAATAAACACACTGCTTCTGAAATTTTTGCTTTGTAATTTTGTATTTTTATTTTTCTGTAGATTGATTTTCTTCGAATTGTCGTTTTTGTTTTTTCTGTAAATTGTTTTTCTGTGAATTGTTTTTCTGGAAATTGACGGGATACGATCATTTCTCATATAATAATTCATGCATTGAAATTATTATGATGAATGATATTGTTATGTATTACAATCCTATAATTATATCTTCGAAATAAGTTCTAATGACATATAATAAAGTAAATTTTTCAAATTATACATAGTTTTTTTTTTTAATTTGGAAATTAATTCTAATGAAAGAACTTTATTTATGATGAGTTACAACTGGCCTCGTAATAATAATAATATTTCGCCAGTCATTAAATTTTATTTTTATATAAAATTTCAATTCATTGCTTGTTACCATATTTTCAAAAAAATTTTGAAAAAATATACTTATTAGTTTCACTCTGCCAGTCTGTCTGGATGTTTTCAAAACTTCTACTCCGTTTGAAATCAGCAATGATATTTTAACTACCGATAGACATCACCACAAAACTAATTTCGTGGAAGAACTTTTTTCTGTAGTTCTGTTTTTCTGTTTTTATTAGTTTCACTCTGCCAGTCTGTCTGGATGTTTTCAAAACTTCTACTCCGTTTGAAATCAGCAATGATATTTTAACTACCGATAGACATCACCACAAAACTAATTTCGTGGAAGAACTTTTTTCTGTAGCCCCACCCGTTACGGAGCTTCAACACTACATAGTTCGAAAAGCCCTATCTTCAAATTGTTATAACTACAGGTTCTATAAGCCATATTTAAATTCTGAAATCGTCAGACGATAGGTGGTTTTATATACTTTATAAAATATATATGTGGATTTGTCATGCGGTATTTTAATATACCGTTATTTGAAGGAACTGTAAAGGGTAAAAAACAGAAAATTCTCTATTTTTAAACATCTGTAACTTGTGCATTTGTCCAAATTTGTTTAAAGTAAATTCAAAAATTAAAGCTCCAGCATTATATTTTTATTCATATCTGTTTGTTTTTTTTTATAATTTATTTATTTTTTTTTTTAATAATTTTGTATGTGTACATCTATTATATAAAAGCCATAAACGTTTGCAACAATATTTTTTATAGCAAAAACTAATACTGCTAACAGAACAAAGGAATAAAAAAAATTGAAAATTTTTAAGGTTGGGTACGTAGTACTGAAAAGAAAATCCCGAAAATTAAAATCCCAAAATTACGAAATCCCAAAAATTAAAATACCGCAATTTCAAAATCTCGCATAGACATATATGATGGATATAAATATTCCGGAAAAGGGCAATATTCTAATTTTGAATCCAACTATTAATACCTACAGTATGGCTACCATATATATATACAATTTCAATAAAAAACAATTAAATTTTCACATTTCCATTTGAAAAATAATTATTTTAAAAACTCCCGCTACAATATTATTGAAACCTGATTTGGAATCCAACTTTAAAATCAAAGCTAAAGCATGTCCATGCATACACATTTACATGCAAAAGTATTCAATTTTGACATTTCACTTAAAAAATAGAGAATTTTATACGAATTTAGACTGGCGTCCCCAAACTCCCACTACAAAATTTTCTTTAATTTTCTTAGTGTTGTTATCTGCGTTTTTACGTTTATTTAAGTTTATTGTTATTCTTATTGTAAAAAGATAAGTATTATTACTGATGAAAGGTTAAGGTAATACAAAATATATTAGAACAAAAAAATATATATTACATATCCGCAAAAAAACATTACATTTATATATGTGATAAAATTTTTTTAAAAACCTAATATAAACATTTTAATATTTTTAATGAATGAAAAATATGTTTAATTATTTTTCAAAAACAAATTATTATTTACATGAGTATGTACGGTAAATTTTAATTATGTATACAATTTGAATTAGTTTTTAAAATAACTTTTTTTACAGCGATTCGAAATTCGAGCACTGGCGACACTAGTAATATTAAATTTACAATCATGTTCAAAACAAAAAATTATTTATTAAATTAATAAATGTTCAAAAAAAATTATGTATTACTTAAAATTATATAAAACAAATTATTATTTCATATCGAAATACTATAGTAACAATTACCACCAACACATTTAGGGAGCTGCTACAGACACCTTACAACAAAAACCCAACAGGTAGTCCAATAAATAAATATTGCCACAAATTGATTACGATTTATTTACCCAGCACCTTTATTTTTCAACCACCTTTGGAGATAACTGGTACTTACATCTTGAGCATCTGAATAAAAAAAATTAGACAGATTTGCATTTGATTGATCCTTTTATACATTTTTTTTGTGTATGTATTAATTTTTTGTTCATGTGCATTAAATTGTTATTTCATGTACCTTAAATTGTTGTTTCATGTACCATAAATTGTTATTTCATGTACCTCAAATTGTTGTTTCATTACCATTGTCACTGCATGTACCATTGTTTGATTTGTACATTAATTTTGTACTAGAGTGCTATGTATCATTGTGATCTGCATATTTTTCAGAACTTCACGAAGTTTTTGATTGGTTGATATTGAAATTGACAATCAAGTGTAATTTTAATTATTTTTCATTTTTTTACTTTTCAAACGAATAACTTTACAAAGTCAAGCTCCTTGTTAAATTTTTTTTAAATAAATCGACAAAATATTGGAATTATAACTTTAATTTAAGAACTATTTATTTGTGTTAAATAAAAGGTTGAGACACCCTGTCATTTAACTAAAAAAATATGTACATATTGCTCCTCTTCTAGAATAAGAGGGCAACATTTGAAAACTGCAAGTTTTGAGTAAATTTTATTTGAAAATAGTATATTTTTTATATGGAAAAATGAAAACAGGTGTATATCGTTTTGTGTCCATAAAGATCACACAATTTTTTAAAAAAGTTGAAACAAGTTAAAATATTACAGTATTTTGATAAGTTTAAAAATTCACATATTTTAAAGAAAATTAAAGACCGCCATATTTGGTTTTAAATCAGTGTAATCCTATTTTTTTATTTTTAACGAGCCATAATTTAAAGTGTTACAGTTTGAACATAAATTATTTTTAATTATTAAAGAAATATTTCAAAACGTAAAAATACAAACAAAATATATTTTTAACAAAAAATTTTAAAATAAGCCTTATTTTTAGCTTTTTTTATACAAAATTAAAAATAAATTTAAAAATAAAAATTATTCTGAATTGCTTGCTTATTCTGAATTAAATCTGGTTGTCATTTAATACTGTATTTTGTGCTACTTTTAGCTGCGTAAAAAATGAATGAAAATTTGAGGGAATTACTTTGGCATTGCATAAATCTTTTTTTTTAGCACTGAAATTTCACGAGGTTGACTATAAGCTAATTTTATTTCTCATGACATTTGAAACTGCTTCTTACTGCATCTAGTTCTATTAATTATTTTCTTCGTCATTTTATAAAAAATTGTATAAGGAAAAATTATTTCAACTCTAAGTACTTTCACATCCTTCCAGATTATCTTTTCACCTTTTGTATTTATATTAAAATTAACTCCACAACATACAGTTAAATCTTTCAAATCTAGAATGTCATTCAAAACTATTTCTTTGACATTAAATTTAGATCCAATTTAATGTCATAATGGTTAATGGTTAATCAAAAACTCTTCAACAAATAAATTACAAGTATTTGAAAATAGATGCCTCCGAACAATTCAAAATATAAGATGGCCCAGAAGAATATCAAAAGAGGACCTACTAACTATCTCTAGACAAGAAACCATACTCTACCAAATCAAGAAAAACAAATGGAGATGGATAGGTCACACACTTCGTAAAGCGCCAGAGAACATTGCACGCCAGGCACTCGACTGGAATCCACAGGGAAAAAGAAGTGTGGATAGACCTAAAATAACATGGAGAAGGTCTGTGGCTAGCAAATTGATAATAGCGGTCAAACATGGGCAGAAATCAAACATTTGGCCCCAATCGAGATATAGAAGCTTTGTGGAAGCCCTATGCTCCTCCAGAGGGTAAAACAGGATAAAAAAAAAATAAAATTTAGGTCCAGTCTTCTCTGCGTTATTCAAGATCATAGGCCATTGATTTGGAGAATAAATCGCATTTCCTTTCAAGTATCTCAATTTTTCTTTTTCTACACATGAATGCATGGCATCTCCTTCATTCTGAGTATGAGTTCAACTATCAAAAAACTATGGGTAATAGAAGGTATGTTCAAGTTACTTGTTGCAAATAAATACATGCACACCATATATTTATTTTTCTATTGGCCAAAACAATTATCTGTATAAAATATAGAATATTTGCCTATACACTGGGTCTTTAAAAAGTTATAAACGCACGTTCCGATTTCATTAGCACCTCTCTGTGCTTGATCCTCATTCCACAAGTAGAAATAGCCTTTGTTATTTGCCATATCAAAAACAGTTAAATTGTATGAAGCAAATTATCGAGAGTAATAAAAATCAGATACTTTCCCAGAGGGAGTATTTAGTACAGCCTGTAAATCATAACACCCAACCACAGAATTTTCTGTATCTATAAGAGCGAAATCTTTATCTGTAGATTTTGATTCTCTCAAAGCAACGACGGACGTTTTATGGGTTTTAATTACTTTCTCCAAATCTTTTTTTTCAATATCATTGCTATTTTCATAGCATGTGCATAGTAAACATTGGTCCTTTTTGGAAATAAAGAAACCAATATTAAAAAAATTATTAAATTAAATATAGTAAATATAAATTTTCGGAGGCTCTTCACCCTTCTCTTGGCAATTTTACTTATACAGTCTATGCATTTCAGCAATATTCAAATCCCCAGATATATTCTCTTAAAGTTTGCTGCCGGAGATAATGTGATTCTATTCTAGGAAACAAGTAAATGTGTTCCTAAATTTTTTCTACAAGATCTGGATTAATGCGTTTTTAATTCCCGCGCTTTCCTCTTTGCTCGCCTTCATAATAGCCTATTTGCTTGTCAATTTTAGATAAAGCTGTAGAATCTTTGTCTGGTGAGATCACCGATATTTCAATAGCTCGTTAATATTTTGTACCTCTGCTCTTGTGTTATCAACTGTCTACATTTATATTTGCAATTCTCCTTGCAAGAACTTTTAAGCGTTCGCTGTGGTACTACCTTGCTAGTGCTAGATACGTATTCTTGACCAGAATTTCGTTTTACCTATTTTATATTTAATTTCCATTTTTCCATAGATTTTTGTCGTTTTCTTGTATAAACTTTTTCGGTAGGAAAATTAATGATTTCATGGATTTCATTATTGTCATCATCACCGTGAAAAAAACATTTGAAGAATTATAAAGTATTTCTGTATTAAACAATTCACTTCTAAGATTAGATTCTGTTGAAAATTCATATGACTTTTCTTGAATTGAAATTTTATCGTTTGCAAGTGGATCAAAGTCTTTATTGGCAACTGAATCGTCAGAATCAAAATCAGGTTCAGAAAGAGAGTCATCTTAATTTTTTTCAAGCGAAATATTTTTTTCAGCAATGAGAATAAGGTCTTTAACGCCTACTGGACTTTCATATTCAGTATCAGATTCGGAAGAACATTCATGTGCAACAGGAAGAAGCCAAATTCCATTTGTGTTGGGTTTTAAATTTTCTGTGCCAGCTGCGGTCGACATGCATGAATCAACTGTAGTAACTAAAAAAAAGAAGTGATTACATTATTTAAAAACCGTAATCATTGAACCATTGTATAATTGAAATAATTGATTTTCTTACTTCTTGAAAATAATTTACGTTGACCAAAAATTAGATAAACTACATATTTCTTTAAGAAAATTACGGTAAAATTTCATTCTCCGCTTTATGCATTTTGATAAATCTAATTCTTGTTAGTACTACAACATGAAAAAAAAAAACAAAAAAAATTATACAATTCAAAAGATGCGGTATGGAATTTCAAAATAACTAATATTTGAATACATTGTTAAAAACAATACCGATGCAATTTGTAATAGCGTTAAAGAAAGTGAATGTATTTATAATAATGTAGTATTATCTCAAATTGTAGTAGTATTTCTTTTTGCTTAGAGAAGGGAAATAGAAATATTCAAAAATAAATGCAGTCATATTTCAAGTTAATTCGCAGTTATTATTTAAAAAATTAAGCAAAACTGCTATATTTTAAATTATTGCACCTTTTCACTGATAAGTAAAATGAAATACAAGACATAACATAAAAAGTTGCTATGTTTGTTTTAACGATAAAAAATAAGACTTACTTGGAAAATCAAGTGTAAAAATGACAAATTTTGAGATATTAAGACAGCGATTACACCAAAATGTAGTAAAAGTTTTGGCCTTTATCGGTATATACTCAACTAAAAAAATCACTATTTTGTGTTATTGCGCTCTCATTCTAGAGGTGCGATATATTGTACTGAATAATACATACAACGTGATTTATCAAATTCTCATTTTCGAACTTGATAAACCGTAATAAATGTAACAATTATTTTCTCTTTCTTTAAATACTTTTTTATGAAGTCATTTAAATCATAATTCATACATAGATATTATTAATATTTGTAAATTCACATATGTATATATAAATATAATATGTAAAGCCAGTTTTCGTTTTCTCGCTTTCTTGTAAAGACATAATTTATCATTGTCAATCTTCTTAAAATAACATCTTTTTTTAATTAAATTAGATAAATTTGAACTAACTAAAAATTAAAATTAAAGGATTAAAAATTAGCTACCTAAATCATTTGTTCTTTTATTTAAAAATAAAACAAAAATTATTAAAAACTTTTATTAAAAATAAGAGCGAAAATGCTCGTGAGTTTTTCATAGTGACCGCGAGAGGACGTTTTAAAAAAAAAATAAATTTAAATTCAAAGCAATTAAAATTTTCCAATTAAATAATAATATATAAAAAAACGAGAAAGAGTGCAGTAGAGTAGACTATGTCAACTCTGGGATACCCGTATGAACGTAATACATCCTGTTTTTATAAAACTTGATAATCTTTTAAAAACATTCAGATGTTTCAGTACCGACGTTAACTACAGATATATATTTATGTTAATTGTGGAGTTGTATGACAGCTAATATTCTAATTTAACAGCTACTATTCTTAATGAATCTATTGCGCCTAGCTTCATTAAGTTCCAAGAAATGCAAGAAGTCTGAACCGGCAGCTTTAGACCAATCAAATTTTCCAAAAGTTTTTGCATTTAACTCAACACTTTTTCACTAAATTTCAGATATCTAGCTTCAATAGACACTGAGTTATTTTCATTCAAAAAGAGAAGTTGTATGGCAGCTACCCGAAGTTGTTGCACCAGCAGAACCTAATTTTACAGAATTTGTTGCCATAAAACTTGATCATCATTTGCGAAATTTCAGAAACCTAGCTTGAATAGATACTGAGTTATTTCTATATAAAGAAAGAAGTTGTATGGCAGCTACTCAAACCCGCCGACCTAAAATGTTGGATTTAAATAGCAAAACTAACAATTTTGCAAAAGTGAAAAATGAAAATTTCAGCCTCCTAGCTCTTTTATTTTTTGAGTTATCGTGCGGACGGACGTACATGGCTTAATCGACTCAGAATTCGATTCTGAGCCGATCCATACCTTTGATACTAAATCTAACTCGACTCCGTTAAGATGTCACAAACGGAATGGTAAATTTATTATACCCTCGAACATAGTTTAAACAGGTATAAAAATTAAATTAAAACTATTATTGGCCCACATCCGAAAGGAAAAGGGCCCAACACTTGGCAAAGGCATTGCATGCCATTGTAAAGCAAAAATAAATACATAAATGAATAAAACTATTTTAAATTTATCGTATTGTTAATAATTTTTGGTATTTATGTGCTTGTATAAAATTATTATTAGCTGTGCATAAGTTGAACCTCATGGTGCATAAATTTTTACAGTTGAGTTGAAATTATGCTTCACATATAAAATTTTTTTTTCTAAGGGAGGTGGGATAACAACGTGCAGCAGTATATAACACCTTACTTGCATGATATAACTGTTATTAATATTATTATTATTACTATTATTACTATTATTATTATTATTATTATTATTATATAATTACTATTATTATTATACTATTATTATTATTAGTGTTACTATTATTACTATTACTATTAATATTATTGTTATTATTATGATTATTACTACTATTAATAATACGATATACATTATTACGATATAAAAGTACTACATATTTTTTTATTTATGTGATCTGACCGCGGTTTGAACCCAAGACCCTTCGATTGAAAGGTTGGCGACTTAACCACTGCGCATGAGTCAGATAAATCAATGCTGGTAAACGTAAACAATCAATACAAATTTATCATTTTCGTTTTCATTCGTTTTCGACACATTCGTTCTCGAAACTTTGTTGCTGAACATTAAAATTTGATTATAAACATTGCATTATAAGCTTGAAGCTAAACAATGGTGGATACATTTTTACAGTTGAGTTGAAATTATGCTTCAAATATAAAATTTTTTTTTTTCTAAGGGTGGTGGGAATCTTCCAAAGACACCAAGAATTTCCCCCTTGGTAGTGTCAGATTTTTACTGACTTAACCCACCTCCCCCTTTAGCCAATATAATGGGATAAAACCCTTAACTGCGAACGCAGTATATTGGCTAGGGAGTAGGGATAGGAAAGGAGAGGAAAATGGATACGGAAACATTGAATTTGGGAGTGGGATTGTAAGTAAACAATGAATCCGCCTATTATTATTACTATTTTGCTAACAGTGACTATACAACATGTAGTAGTATATAACACCTTACTACATGAGGTAATTATTAAAGGCAACCCCCACTGTCACTGTAGTGGCTGTTATTATTGGTATTAGCATTCTTATTAATATTATTATTATTTTACTACAGAGTCAGGGCCATCAGTGGATTACAACGTGCAGCAGTATATAACACCTTACTTGCATAATATAACTGTTATTATTATTATTATTATTATTATTATTACCTATTATTTTTATTATTATTACTATTATTATTATTGTTATTTTTACTATTATTATTATTATTATTACTATTATTATATTATTACTGTTATTATTATTATTATTATTATTGTTATTGTTACTATTATTATTATTACTATTATTATTACTATTTTTATTATTATTATTATTACTATTATATAATTACTATTATTATTATACTATTATTATTAGTATTACTATTATTATTATTATTATTAATATTATTATTGTTATTATTATTATTATGATTATTACTACTATTAATTATACGATATACATTATTACGATATAAAAGAACTACATATTTTTTTATTTATATGACCTGACCGGGGTTTGAACCCAAGACCCTTCGATTTAAAGGTTGGGGACTTAACCACTGCGCATGAGTCAGATAAATCAGTGCCGGTAAACTTAAACAATCAATAAAAATTTATCATTTTCGTTTTCATTCGTTTTCGACACATTCGTTCTCGAAACTTTGTTGCTGAACATTAAAATTTGATTATAAACATTGCATTATAAGCTTGAAGCTAAACAAATAAAGACATTATATACTTGCTTACATTTTAGTTTTTAACAAATTATTTGACCATTGAAATTTAAAAAACGTAAATTTCGTTTACATTTAATGTAAATAAAACAAATAAAATGTAAATAAAATAAATAAAATGTAAATAAAAAACAAATTTTATTTTTTGATAAATATAAAAATAAAATTAAAATTAATTTTAATTAATAAATTTTATCAATAGTTAATTTGAAAATAAATTTAAACTAATCAACTAATATCACATTGAATAACTTTGAATGATTAAATCACACTGCATAGGGATACGTATTGTATTTTAAAACAAACAAGCAATATAAATATTTCAATTGCTGATAAACCGATAAAATAGACGTCTTATTAGCTGATCGTAGAAAAATAAATGCAAAATTCATACGAGAATTATTACAAATTCAATTACATTTCTCTTTATATATTCTTGATTTCTTGGAAAATTTACTACATTTTGTTAAAAAAAAACAAAAATTACAAAAAACATAAATTATAAATAATCGTATTATTTTTGTTTTTAGGGTAGGTATATATATTTGTAGTCAATG
Source organism: Poecilobothrus nobilitatus (assembly GCA_947095535.1). Taxonomy (NCBI): domain Eukaryota; kingdom Metazoa; phylum Arthropoda; class Insecta; order Diptera; family Dolichopodidae; genus Poecilobothrus; species Poecilobothrus nobilitatus. Next base: position 99,240,305 of record OX352772.1, read on the forward strand.
GAACCAATACAGCCTTTTACTGAGCCGGATACTGCTAAGAATAAATTAGAAATTTTAAAGATTGTTTCATCAAAGGGTGCATCTCACGGATTAAAACTTTCTTTTATTCGAAAAAGGATAGTCCAGCTACGGAATTTGAATGTAGACTTGGAATATGGGAGTCGTATTGGAAATTATTAATTTCACATCAAACCACTATAGGAAGATTAAGTTCGAACGACGCCAGTAATGAAACCATTCGAGTGAACTGGAGGATTTTTACTGTGAAAGTAAATCGAAGATTTTATTTTTATTACCAAATCATAACAAAAACAGCATTGGAGATTTCTTGAATGCTACAAACATGGCTTCTTCAGGCAACAAACCTAACTCACCGAAACTAAAGCTACCTACATTTAATGGAAAATATTATGGAAAATAACGAATATCCAAATTTCATTGCAAAATTTAAACAGCTTGTTAATGATCAAGATATATTTATGACCGAAAAATATACTCATTTAATAGGATGTTTGTCTGGACCAGCATTAAGAACCGTTGAATCTCTTGGAAATAAAGACAAAAATTACGAAAAGGCGCTTGAAGTACTAAAAAACAGATATGATTACCCAACTATTATTTTTCAGGAACATGTTTCCGAAATATTTAATATTTCGCCATTTTCAAAGGGATCACTTGAGCAGTTACGATCATTAATCGATAACATTAATGCACATTTGGATGCTTTAAATTCTTTGGGTAGCACTGACGACGTATTGAATTCAATCACTATACATTTGGCCAAAATTCTTACTAAAAGATGTTTATTTTTAGAATCAAGTGAAGGCAAAAATCCTAAATATGATGTTTTAAACAATAGCAGCAAATCAATAGGTAATATTGGTGGTAATCAAATGCAAAGGAGTTTGAATAGTAACACAACATTAAATGCAACTAATTGCTTGTTTCGTTCAGAAACTACACATAAAATAGAAAAATGTCCAAAATTGATAAAAATATCAGTTTCAGATCTTTTCACAAAAATTAAAAATTTAAACGCTTGTATCAATTGTTTGAGAATGGGTCACTCAGTAAAGCTGTGCAAATCTTCAAGAGTGTGTTCACGTTCACATCATACATTATTGCATAGATTCGCAACAACTACCTCAGTGGATTCCAATAATTCCACACCGGTGTTAACTGCAAATTAAGTAAGAAATTTATCGTCCAATTGTACTACAACTCCAAATTCTAATAATCTAACATATTTTGGCAACAGCCTTGGTACAAATAAAAGACAGCAGTGGTATATTCCACACAGCAAGGGCTCTTTTGGACTCAGCATCTCAACATTGTAAGAACAATTTTGTAAAAAATCATTAATCGAAAATATTAAGCAGTTACAAGATGGTCAACTCAAGCTTAAATTACCATTTAAAGACTCACCAGAATTACTTGGAACGTCATTCGAAATTGCAAGAAAGAGATTTAATTTATTAGAAAAAAGACTACATCATACCTTGGATCACAAAAAACTATATTCGCAGTTTATGTCGGCATATTTGAATCTTGGACATATGGAACCTATTTCTTGGGCTGATATTCCCAATCAACATTATTTCATCCATCATCAGTGCGTCCTTCGCCAGGAAGGTCATCAACTCCTTTTCATGTTGTCTTCGATGCATCTTGTCGAACCACTTCTAATTTATCATTAACTGACATCGTTGCTGTAGGACCTACTGTTCAGAGTGATGTCTTTTCAATTATGATAAACTTTAATGCTACAAATGTGCCTTTAAAGCTGACATTTCTAAAATCTATCGGCAGTTTCTTGTACAGCGAGAAGATATGAATTTTGAACTCGCGAAAATAATTAGGCGCGAAAATAATCAAGATCTTCAAATTTATAGTTCAACAACTATAACGTGCGCATGTGCGCCATATCTAGCCACAAGATTATTAAATTATCTATAGTTTTTCGAAAGAATATCCTGCTGCTGCAGATTCAATTAAAAATTTGATTTATTACGACGATTTCATCGCTGGTGCCGGTAGTTGAACTTGAAAATTAATCTTAGAAATTACCGGTTTACCGATAATTAATTCTCAAATCCGCTCACTTAAAGTTGTGCTAATGGTGTTCGAACAGCTGTAAATTTATTGACAATATTCCTGAACATGAACGCAAAAAAGCACTAAAATTAGATGATGCTGTAAGCTGTAAAAACTTTAGACATTATTTGCGTGCCAAAATCCGATACATTTAAGTTTTTTTACAATGAAGGAAATTCAAACAAAAGCTCAAAAATCACTAAACGCATGGTTCTATTTGACTTAGCTCTACTTTTCGATCCATTAGGATTAGCCAATCCTATAATCGTTGCATCAAAAATTTTCATGTAAAAACTGTGGTTACTTAAGCTTGATTGGGACGAAACATTACCAATGAAACACTATCGGCGTTGGCAATGTTTTAAAATAGGTTTATGAAAAATAAATGAAATCGCAATTGATAGTTACGTTTTCCAACGAGAAGAAAATACAAAAAATCTGCATGGGTTCTCAGATGCAAGTAATCGCGCTTATAGTTGCTGTGTGCATATTCGATGAACAACTTTTAATGGAGTTACGAAAGTAAATTTATTAAGTGCAAAATAAAAGGTTTCACCAAGTAAAAAACCGAAAACGTTACCAGTTTTAGAGCTTCTCGGTGCTGAATTATTAGCACAACTTTTATTTAAAATACAACAAAACTTTAAAAAAGAAATAAATGCTATATACTGCTGGACTGATTCAATCATCGTTTTAGGTTGGTTATCATCCCATGCTTCTAATTGCCAGACTCTAGTGGCAAATCGTGTAACTTCCATTCAAGATTTAACTGAGGGAGCTACTTGGAAATGTGCAGATGGAAAAACTAATCCCGCAGACATAGTTTCTCGAGGTGCTACTGTTATAGAATTGCAGGAATCAATTCGGTTCAAAGGCCCAAAATTTTATATTTAGTGCCGGAAGAGTGGCGAAATTATCAACTGAACTTATCAATAGAATTACCTCAACAAAAAAAATAAACAACAACAATGCAAGATCACCACTAATACCGCTAAATGTAAATGATTTAGCTCAAAAAATTAGTAACTCAAGTAATTTTTTGAAAATTTGTCGAATTATGGCATATATTGAGAGATTTTACAATAATATTAAGAAAAAACTTTCAAATCAACCTCTTTCATTTGGTGTTCTTACGGCTGCAGAATTGCAATCAGCATTTTTTAAAATCACATTATACTGCATTCAACAAAGCGATTTTGAAGAAGAAATTAAGCAACTTCAATCAAGCAATTGCATTAAAGATAACAATGCATTGCGGTGTTTAAATAGAATTATCGACCAAGCAATAAATTTGTTACGAGTTGGAGGTAGACTGATAAATTCAGACCTACCGTACAGTGTAAGATGCCCTTACATAGATGTCACTTACATAGGGTAAATTTTCTTGCAGAATCTCAAACTTTAATAGCAATTCTACATACATTACTGTATGCATGTGCTTCGTGTCTAAAAGTGTACATCTTGAAGTGGTATCTTCAAAATCTGCAGATGCGTTTATCGCAGCGCCTAAACGTTTTATTAGCCGCAGAATACTATGCAGAAAACTACACTGCGATAACGCAACATATTTGATTGGAGCTAAAAGAAAATTTGAAGAATTCAGAAGCGCGTTCTTTAAAGAAAACACACAGGTAGCCATATCAAAATTTTGTAGCGGGAATATCATTGAATTCAAATACATAACACTTATATCACCACACTTGGGGAGTCTTTGAAAGGTGGCAGTAAAATCTGCCAAAGCACTGTTATATCCATCAATTGAACAAGCAAAATTAACAGTAGAAGAATTGTCAACAGGTTGCTGCCGAATTGAATAAATTTTAAATTCACGACTAATTACTCAAATATCTTCGGATCCTAATGACGAGCAAGCGTTGACACCTGCACATTTTTGGAATCAAGCGCCCTTGGACACAATAATTGAACCTGATATGACAAGTGAAAATATATCGTATATCAATAAATGGAATAGAATTTCAGTCATTCAGCAGTATTTCTGGCGTAGGTGCTCAACAGAATATGTTGAAAAACTTTACAAATTTTTACATATGCGATAATTACAAGAAATATCGCATAATAATTTAGAAGGAATTTTAGTGCTTATTCACAAAGATAATCTTTCCCCACAAAAATGGCTAGTGGGCCGCTTTGTTTTAGTTTCAAAAGGCCCTGACAACAAAATACGTGTAGTTGATGTTAAAACAAAACATGGGATTTATCGTCGATCGATACATAAAGTTGTTGCACCAGCAGAACCTAATTTTACAGAATTTGTTGCCATAAAACTTGATCATCATTTGCGAAATTTCAGAAACCTAGCTTGAATAGATACTGAGTTATTTCTATATAAAGAAAGAAGTTGTATGGCAGCTACTCAAACCCGCCGACCTAAAATGTTGGATTTAAATAGCAAAACTAACAATTTTGCAAAAGTGAAAAATGAAAATTTCAGCCTCCTAGCTCTTTTATTTTTTGAGTTATCGTGCGGACGGACGTACATGGCTTAATCGACTCAGAATTCGATTCTGAGCCGATCCATACCTTTGATACTAAATCTAACTCGACTCCGTTAAGGTGTCACAAACGTAATGGTAAATTTATTATACCCTCGAACATAGTTTAAACAGGTATAAAAATTAAATTAAAACTATTATTGGCCCACATCCGAAAGGAAAAGGGCCCAACACTTGGCAAAGGCATTGCATGCCATTGTAAAGCAAAACTAAATACATAAATGAATAAAACTATTATAAATTTATCGTATTGTTAATAATTTTTGGTATTTATGTGCTTGTATAAAATTATTATTAGCTGTGCATAAGTTGAACCTCATGGTGCATAAATTTTTACAGTTGAGTTGAAATTATGCTTCACATATAAAATTTTTTTTTCTAAGGGAGGTGGGATAACAACGTGCAGCAGTATATAACACCTTACTTGCATGATATAACTGTTATTAATATTATTATTATTACTATTATTACTATTATTATTATTATTATTATTATTATTATTATATAATTACTATTATTATTATACTATTATTATTATTAGTGTTACTATTATTACTATTACTATTAATATTATTGTTATTATTATGATTATTACTACTATTAATAATACGATATACATTATTACGATATAAAAGTACTACATATTTTTTTATTTATGTGATCTGACCGCGGTTTGAACCCAAGACCCTTCGATTGAAAGGTTGGCGACTTAACCACTGCGCATGAGTCAGATAAATCAATGCTGGTAAACGTAAACAATCAATACAAATTTATCATTTTCGTTTTCATTCGTTTTCGACACATTCGTTCTCGAAACTTTGTTGCTGAACATTAAAATTTGATTATAAACATTGCATTATAAGCTTGAAGCTAAACAATGGTGCATACATTTTTACAGTTGAGTTGAAATTATGCTTCAAATATAAAATTTTTTTTTTTCTAAGGGTGGTGGGAATCTTCCAAAGACACCAAGAATTTCCCCCTTGGTAGTGTCAGATTTTTACTGACTTAACCCACCTCCCCCTTTAGCCAATATAATGGGATAAAACCCTTAACTGCGAACGCAGTATATTGGCTAGGGAGTAGGGATAGGAAAGGAGAGGAAAATGGATACGGAAACATTGAATTTGGGAGTGGGATTGTAAGTAAACAATGAATCCGCCTATTATTATTACTATTTTGCTAACAGTGACTATACAACATGTAGTAGTATATAACACCTTACTACATGAGGTAATTATTAAAGGCAACCCCCACTGTCACTGTAGTGGCTGTTATTATTGGTATTAGCATTCTTATTAATATTATTATTATTTTACTACAGAGTCAGGGCCATCAGTGGATTACAACGTGCAGCAGTATATAACACCTTACTTGCATAATATAACTGTTATTATTATTATTATTATTATTATTATTACCTATTATTTTTATTATTATTACTATTATTATTATTGTTATTTTTACTATTATTATTATTATTATTACTATTATTATATTATTACTGTTATTATTATTATTATTATTATTGTTATTGTTACTATTATTATTATTACTATTATTATTACTATTTTTATTATTATTATTATTACTATTATATAATTACTATTATTATTATACTATTATTATTAGTATTACTATTATTATTATTATTATTAATATTATTATTGTTATTATTATTATTATGATTATTACTACTATTAATTATACGATATACATTATTACGATATAAAAGAACTACATATTTTTTTATTTATATGACCTGACCGGGGTTTGAACCCAAGACCCTTCGATTTAAAGGTTGGCGACTTAACCACTGCGCATGAGTCAGATAAATCAGTGCCGGTAAACTTAAACAATCAATAAAAATTTATCATTTTCGTTTTCATTCGTTTTCGACACATTCGTTCTCGAAACTTTGTTGCTGAACATTAAAATTTGATTATAAACATTGCATTATAAGCTTGAAGCTAAACAAATAAAGACATTATATACTTGCTTACATTTTAGTTTTTAACAAATTATTTGACCATTGAAATTTAAAAAACGTAAATTTCGTTTACATTTAATGTAAATAAAACAAATAAAATGTAAATAAAATAAATAAAATGTAAATAAAAAACAAATTTTATTTTTTGATAAATATAAAAATAAAATTAAAATTAATTTTAATTAATAAATTTTATCAATAGTTAATTTGAAAATAAATTTAAACTAATCAACTAATATCACATTGAATAACTTTGAATGATTAAATCACACTGCATAGGGATACGTATTGTATTTTAAAACAAACAAGCAATATAAATATTTCAATTGCTGATAAACCGATAAAATAGACGTCTTATTAGTTGATCGTAGAAAAATAAATGCAAAATTCATACGAGAATTATTACAAATTCAATTACATTTCTCTTTATATATTCTTGATTTCTTGGAAAATTTACTACATTTTGTTAAAAAAAAACAAAAATTACAAAAAACATAAATTATAAATAATCGTATTATTTTTGTTTTTAGGGTAGGTATATATATTTGTAGTCAATGGAACCAATACAGCCTTTTACTGAGCCGGATACTGCTAAGAATAAATTAGAAATTTTAAAGATTGTTTCATCAAAGGGTGCATCTCACGGATTAAAACTTTCTTTTATTCGAAAAAGGATAGTCCAGCTACGGAATTTGAATGTAGACTTGGAATATGGGAGTCGTATTGGAAATTATTAATTTCACATCAAACCACTATAGGAAGATTAAGTTCGAACGACGCCAGTAATGAAACCATTCGAGTGAACTGGAGGATTTTTACTGTGAAAGTAAATCGAAGATTTTATTTTTATTACCAAATCATAACAAAAACAGCATTGGAGATTTCTTGAATGCTACAAACATGGCTTCTTCAGGCAACAAACCTAACTCACCGAAACTAAAGCTACCTACATTTAATGGAAAATATTATGGAAAATAACGAATATCCAAATTTCATTGCAAAATTTAAACAGCTTGTTAATGATCAAGATATATTTATGACCGAAAAATATACTCATTTAATAGGATGTTTGTCTGGACCAGCATTAAGAACCGTTGAATCTCTTGGAAATAAAGACAAAAATTACGAAAAGGCGCTTGAAGTACTAAAAAACAGATATGATTACCCAACTATTATTTTTCAGGAACATGTTTCCGAAATATTTAATATTTCGCCATTTTCAAAGGGATCACTTGAGCAGTTACGATCATTAATCGATAACATTAATGCACATTTGGATGCTTTAAATTCTTTGGGTAGCACTGACGACGTATTGAATTCAATCACTATACATTTGGCCAAAATTCTTACTAAAAGATGTTTATTTTTAGAATCAAGTGAAGGCAAAAATCCTAAATATGATGTTTTAAACAATAGCAGCAAATCAATAGGTAATATTGGTGGTAATCAAATGCAAAGGAGTTTGAATAGTAACACAACATTAAATGCAACTAATTGCTTGTTTCGTTCAGAAACTACACATAAAATAGAAAAATGTCCAAAATTGATAAAAATATCAGTTTCAGATCTTTTCACAAAAATTAAAAATTTAAACGCTTGTATCAATTGTTTGAGAATGGGTCACTCAGTAAAGCTGTGCAAATCTTCAAGAGTGTGTTCACGTTCACATCATACATTATTGCATAGATTCGCAACAACTACCTCAGTGGATTCCAATAATTCCACACCGGTGTTAACTGCAAATTAAGTAAGAAATTTATCGTCCAATTGTACTACAACTCCAAATTCTAATAATCTAACATATTTTGGCAACAGCCTTGGTACAAATAAAAGACAGCAGTGGTATATTCCACACAGCAAGGGCTCTTTTGGACTCAGCATCTCAACATTGTAAGAACAATTTTGTAAAAAATCATTAATCGAAAATATTAAGCAGTTACAAGATGGTCAACTCAAGCTTAAATTACCATTTAAAGACTCACCAGAATTACTTGGAACGTCATTCGAAATTGCAAGAAAGAGATTTAATTTATTAGAAAAAAGACTACATCATACCTTGGATCACAAAAAACTATATTCGCAGTTTATGTCGGCATATTTGAATCTTGGACATATGGAACCTATTTCTTGGGCTGATATTCCCAATCAACATTATTTCATCCATCATCAGTGCGTCCTTCGCCAGGAAGGTCATCAACTCCTTTTCATGTTGTCTTCGATGCATCTTGTCGAACCACTTCTAATTTATCATTAACTGACATCGTTGCTGTAGGACCTACTGTTCAGAGTGATGTCTTTTCAATTATGATAAACTTTAATGCTACAAATGTGCCTTTAAAGCTGACATTTCTAAAATCTATCGGCAGTTTCTTGTACAGCGAGAAGATATGAATTTTGAACTCGCGAAAATAATTAGGCGCGAAAATAATCAAGATCTTCAAATTTATAGTTCAACAACTATAACGTGCGCATGTGCGCCATATCTAGCCACAAGATTATTAAATTATCTATAGTTTTTCGAAAGAATATCCTGCTGCTGCAGATTCAATTAAAAATTTGATTTATTACGACGATTTCATCGCTGGTGCCGGTAGTTGAACTTGAAAATTAATCTTAGAAATTACCGGTTTACCGATAATTAATTCTCAAATCCGCTCACTTAAAGTTGTGCTAATGGTGTTCGAACAGCTGTAAATTTATTGACAATATTCCTGAACATGAACGCAAAAAAGCACTAAAATTAGATGATGCTGTAAGCTGTAAAAACTTTAGACATTATTTGCGTGCCAAAATCCGATACATTTAAGTTTTTTTACAATGAAGGAAATTCAAACAAAAGCTCAAAAATCACTAAACGCATGGTTCTATTTGACTTAGCTCTACTTTTCGATCCATTAGGATTAGCCAATCCTATAATCGTTGCATCAAAAATTTTCATGTAAAAACTGTGGTTACTTAAGCTTGATTGGGACGAAACATTACCAATGAAACACTATCGGCGTTGGCAATGTTTTAAAATAGGTTTATGAAAAATAAATGAAATCGCAATTGATAGTTACGTTTTCCAACGAGAAGAAAATACAAAAAATCTGCATGGGTTCTCAGATGCAAGTAATCGCGCTTATAGTTGCTGTGTGCATATTCGATGAACAACTTTTAATGGAGTTACGAAAGTAAATTTATTAAGTGCAAAATAAAAGGTTTCACCAAGTAAAAAACCGAAAACGTTACCAGTTTTAGAGCTTCTCGGTGCTGAATTATTAGCACAACTTTTATTTAAAATACAACAAAACTTTAAAAAAGAAATAAATGCTATATACTGCTGGACTGATTCAATCATCGTTTTAGGTTGGTTATCATCCCATGCTTCTAATTGCCAGACTCTAGTGGCAAATCGTGTAACTTCCATTCAAGATTTAACTGAGGGAGCTACTTGGAAATGTGCAGATGGAAAAACTAATCCCGCAGACATAGTTTCTCGAGGTGCTACTGTTATAGAATTGCAGGAATCAATTCGGTTCAAAGGCCCAAAATTTTATATTTAGTGCCGGAAGAGTGGCGAAATTATCAACTGAACTTATCAATAGAATTACCTCAACAAAAAAAATAAACAACAACAATGCAAGATCACCACTAATACCGCTAAATGTAAATGATTTAGCTCAAAAAATTAGTAACTCAAGTAATTTTTTGAAAATTTGTCGAATTATGGCATATATTGAGAGATTTTACAATAATATTAAGAAAAAACTTTCAAATCAACCTCTTTCATTTGGTGTTCTTACGGCTGCAGAATTGCAATCAGCATTTTTTAAAATCACATTATACTGCATTCAACAAAGCGATTTTGAAGAAGAAATTAAGCAACTTCAATCAAGCAATTGCATTAAAGATAACAATGCATTGCGGTGTTTAAATAGAATTATCGACCAAGCAATAAATTTGTTACGAGTTGGAGGTAGACTGATAAATTCAGACCTACCGTACAGTGTAAGATGCCCTTACATAGATGTCACTTACATAGGGTAAATTTTCTTGCAGAATCTCAAACTTTAATAGCAATTCTACATACATTACTGTATGCATGTGCTTCGTGTCTAAAAGTGTACATCTTGAAGTGGTATCTTCAAAATCTGCAGATGCGTTTATCGCAGCGCCTAAACGTTTTATTAGCCGCAGAATACTATGCAGAAAACTACACTGCGATAACGCAACATATTTGATTGGAGCTAAAAGAAAATTTGAAGAATTCAGAAGCGCGTTCTTTAAAGAAAACACACAGGTAGCCATATCAAAATTTTGTAGCGGGAATATCATTGAATTCAAATACATAACACTTATATCACCACACTTGGGGAGTCTTTGAAAGGCGGCAGTAAAATCTGCCAAAGCACTGTTATATCCATCAATTGAACAAGCAAAATTAACAGTAGAAGAATTGTCAACAGGTTGCTGCCAAATTGAATAAATTTTAAATTCACGACTAATTACTCAAATATCTTCGGATCCTAATGACGAGCAAGCGTTGACACCTGCACATTTTTGGAATCAAGCACCCTTGGACACAATAATTGAACCTGATATGACAAGTGAAAATATATCGTATATCAATAAATGGAATAGAATTTCAGTCATTCAGCAGTATTTCTGGCGTAGGTGCTCAACAGAATATGTTGAAAAACTTTACAAATTTTTACATATGCGATAATTACAAGAAATATCGCATAATAATTTAGAAGGAATTTTAGTGCTTATTCACAAAGATAATCTTTCCCCACAAAAATGGCTAGTGGGCCGCTTTGTTTTAGTTTCAAAAGGCCCTGACAACAAAATACGTGTAGTTGATGTTAAAACAAAACATGGGATTTATCGTCGATCGATACATAAATTAGCCAAATTACCTACTGAGGAAGAAATTGAAGGTAAGAAGCTGTCAAGACGGGCGGAATGTTAAGACATCCTGTCATTTAACTAACGTGATTTATCAAGTTCTCATTTTTGAACTTGATAAACCGTAAAAATGTAAATATTTTCTCTTTGTTCAAATACTTTTTTATAAAGTCATATAAATCATAATTCATACATAGATATTATTAATATTTTTAAATTCACATATTTATAACATGTAAAGTCAGTTCTCGTTTTATCGCTTTCTCGTAAATACATAATTTATCATTGTCTTCTTAAAATAACATATTTTGTTAATTAAATCAGATAAATCTAAACTAAATAAAAATTAAAGGATTAAAAATTAGCTATCTAAATCATTTATTTAAAAATAAAACAAAAATTATTAAAAACTTTGATTCAAAATAACCGCGAAAATTCACGTGCGTTTTTCAAAAAAATTTTTTTAGTTTGGTGTTGGATGGCAATAAATATACAAGGTAAGAATTTGTTAATTATTGTAGTTAAATTCAGGTTTCATTAATTAGTAATTGATGTTTAATTAATTTGTATAATTCTATATTATTATTGTACTACTTAAGAGAAACAGTTTACACAAATTTTTATAGAAGTAAATTACACAATAGTATAATAGTATTATACAATACAAAAAAATAAAAAAATAAAAAATTACATAATTTTTAATTTTTTTTTTTATTTAGTGTATTTCTCTGCCACATAAATATGAACAGGAAATTACACAGCCTTTCCTTTTCAGGAGTGGCTGTAAATGTCATAAGGGAGACTTATTCTTACGACATGTGTGGGATTCGAATCCATACTCCCTGGGTGTTTACAGCGTATTTTATACGCTCTTACCCTCTAGGCCACCGAGGCCCCAATTACATAATTGTGAAGTAAAAATAAAATGTACTTTACAATACAACAAGAAAAACAAAAACAAAAAAGAGTTTTTACAGTTTTTGTTTTTGGGAGTGTTTTGATAGTGTAAAGTCAATATTAAGGTTGTGTTTGTTACCAATAATAAGCCTTCAATTAATAAGTTCAAATTTGGCATAATTAGTCATATGATTATTGTTTTTGAATAAATAGAATGAGCGAAGGCGTTGAATATTTCTAATAATAATTTTACCAGAAATTAATGTAGATTTAACGTTGCCCTTGACAAGCTCTGTAATGAAAATAACATCAGAAATCTAACTTCTAAAACTTAATGTACACAAATCAATTAACTTGAGTCTTTGTTCATATGGTGATAAAATAATAAGATTTGATCATGGCAAGTGGCGCAAATCTAAGAAAATTTTTCTGTACTGCCTCAATCCTAAAAATGCGTACCATATAAAACGGAGACCAAACTTGACTAGCATATTCCAAGTTCGGTCTTACGAGACAAGTGAACAACGATATATCGATGTTTAAGAAACAATACCTCGTTTTTCCTCTTTATCTAAAAATTATTTTTTACATAATATAAATGAAAATTCCCATATCTATCGTCTCTTAATACCTTATAGACCAAAACTTTTTTTTTTATTTGATTATTTTAATTGAACTAATACCCCGAACAAAAAAAAAACTCTTAAGTCCTTACTTTCAAAAAACTGTGTCACATACGACGTATTTTCCTAAAAATTTTGATCTAGTTTGCTCGATTTACAAGTTATTCTGAAATTTAAATTTGACAAGTCTTGCGAATTATTTCAGTTGTTTAATTTAAAGTGTGAATAAATTGCCAGACAAAAGTATTATAATTAAATATTACCATCTCTAGAGGAAGAATTATTAGCATGTCTTCGTAATTATGATTATAGAATAAAAATATTGTGTTTGATTTTATTTCTTTTCCAATTAATATTTTTCCAAAGTCAAAACAAACCATCGAGTTTTTTTACTAAAATTTATTTTATTTTTGCATAAAGTGATTTTTCTTTTCGCTTAATGTGAAGAGATTTATAGTTGATACAACTTCAAATAATTTACCTATGTTTCTGGAAATCGATGAGGACCTATAGACAGATATTAGGTGGATTAGTATCGATTCCTGGCTCCATAAAAATGGATGAATTAGAATCAAAAGTTCTAAAAATTGAAAAAGTAATGGATGAATTAGAATTAGAAACTAAACTAATTGATGAATTAGAATCACAAAGTGATTCTAAAAATTGGAAAACTACAAAAATAGAAATCTTCACATGAAAGGCGAAAGTTATTTAGAATAGAGAAGACCAAAAGATAGTAAAACAGTTCATCACAATACAGCTAAAAGTGCAAGAAAAATAGCAAAAGCTTGTCAGTCAAATGTTTGTACAAAATCTGTAAAATTTTTTTGCAATAATGTTATTAAGAAAAAGAAAGAGCTTTCCTGCTAACAAAATTCTGGGATGAAATGAATTGGGATCAAGGGATGAATTGGAGAAGGTGTATATTTTGTCCTTAGTCAACTGTGATAGCGTTAATAGAAAAAGAACGGGAATGGATGAATAACGATGAAATTTCACCTTAACTTATCATTTGAAAATTGGAGGAATAAGAAAACGCGTATGCAAGCAAATGTTTTTAAACACTTTTAACCTGGGGAAGTATCCAAACAATTATGTAGTTGTTAAAACACCGGCCTTCCATACGAAAGATCTCGGGATCAAACCCAGACTGGGTCATATAGATTTAAAAAAAATAATATAGACTCTTCTTATAATATATAATTAGTAGAATATAATTAAGTTAAAAATAAGTACATATATATATGTCTTATAAATTATAATTAATATCATATTGTATAAGGTAAATAATGAAATAATAATAAACCATAATTCTCGTATAAGGGAATAGGTGTCGTAGAAATAAAAGAAGCGTCTCTATTGTATTGTACAATAGTTACAGCCGAGTAATCAACGGATTAGTTAATTAATGATTTCAGAAACTGAAACTTAGTCAAAGTATGAGTAATAAATGACTTAGTGGATGCCCTATGCTTCTTCGAGGATTCGCAAGGAAAAAAAATAAAGCCTGGGGGTGTGGTCTCTAAGAAACTGGGTGCTTGGAAAAAAGAATTGTGCAGGGATTCACCTTAGTATAAAGAAAAAAAAATTGGCTAAAGAAAATTTAATTTCTTATTTGGAAAATATACCGAAGCTGCCTCGCACATTTGTAGAAAAAATACAAATAAACTTTGTTTAGAAACTCTTTTTACTTCTATAACACAATTTTTCAACAACTATATAAAATATTGCGAAGAACAAAAACTGCCCCCACTAACTAGGCATGTATTTAATAGAGTTGTACCAGATATGAATATTTTTGTATTTCAACCAAAAAAGGATGCTTGTGATACTTGTTTTACATAATTGGTTTGGTAATTAATTGGTGTGAGGAATGAATCTGAAGGTGATCTAGTAGTCTCTATTTTTGCTAGCTGCCTCCTTAACTATCTTGAAAAGCATACAAATTCAAAAAAGCCAATTATAATATGGTCTGATTGTTGTGCATACCAAAATCGTAACTGTGTGATATCAAGTACGTTATTGCATTATGCAGTAAATAATAACTTAATCATGGAACAAAAATATTTTGAAAAGCGTCACACACAAACGGAGTGGGATCTGTGCACGCACTTATAGAAAAAAAAATAAAAAACAGAATATTTTTTCTACCTTCGGATTATGTTGCTGTTACTATTTAAGCAAGTCCTTACCCATTTAAGGTTCAATATTTGACATACGATTTTTTTTTAGAGATTATGCAAAGGATGGATTAGTTACTTCAATAAGACCTGGTAATCTTCATGTAACAGATATACGGCATTTGAAATATTTACCAACTGGAAAAATAATGTACAAGTGCAACTTTTCTGATATTTATCAAGAATTATGGGGCTTATGATTTAAAACGAACGGAAAAGATTATAAACGCGCCGCTCGAAAAAGATTATTCACCTTCACTATATGTTGGTATGATTGAAAACGCGTGATTATATTTTTATTCGAAATTAAATGACAGTTGTCAAAAACAATTTTTAGTATAATATAAATGTCAAGTAGGTATAAAATAGGTAAACAAAAATAAATTTTTTATAAAATTTAAAATTTTAAAAACTTACAATTAAAAAAATAAATAATTTTTTGTTTCGATAAAAAGTTTTAATAAAAAATTTATATTTTGTTGATTTTAAGGTAAAAAATGTATAATAAGTATAACATGTTTTTTCGTTTGCAATTCATTTTAAAACGTGAATCATTTTTTTCAAAAAGAAGTTTCATTTAAAGGGTTAGAAGTAAAATTTCCTACCAAATTATTTTCTTTTACCTTTCGTACCAATTCATCGTATTTGTCCTGTTTTGTTATTTTTCTGGCAATCCAAAAAGGTTAAAAATTAGAAAACTTAAATTAAAAGAATTAAATTTTTCATTTTGTTTACTTAAAAGATTTAAAATAAATGAAAAACTTACATAAATGTTTTTTTAATTTTGTTAAAACGTTAACATATCCACGCGTTTAACTTATACACAACAAACTAACGCCGTACGTTTTCAATCATACAAATAAATTAAGTTTGAAAAAAACGTTTTCCGTGCGTTTTCAATCATACGATAATAGTTAATTTCACATTTCGGTAGTATTTACGTTTTCCGTACGTTTTCAATCATAAGGTCCTATATTATTATTGAAAATATTGATTATGCACCTCCAAGTTTATATAATAGACGACCTAGAGTTAATGAAATTATAATGAACAAATAAATGAAACATTAAATAAAATTGAAAGTATTATATTGTCATTGAATTTTTGTTCATCTATTATAAAAATTAACACTTATTTTCTTATTTTCAAAACAGCTAATACCTCTAATGTCCATTTATGAGGCCAGAACTTTAAAATTCAGTTGTTTGTTTATAATATATTTTTTTTTTAAATATTAAATAAAAAACAAAAAATTACTTGTATAAAATATTTTTAACAAAAAATTAATTTTTTTTTTGCTGAAAAGTTATTATTTCGGAGATACGAGGTACCATATCTTAAAGAGCGATATGCTTAAATCTATATATGTATATGCTTAAAGTTTTAATCGAGTACTTTAAGTACATTATGCTCGTGTAAAAAAATGAAATTCTTATACCAACACCGTATTAAAGGCAATTAAAATATCAAATTACGCGATAATGAATATTAAGAATCTAAAAAATTGTATACTAATAAATTTATTTTGCTATTAATTCATTTCTTACAATTCTTTTCAATTATCTTGTTGAAAAATTGTGTTATAGAAGTAAAAAGTGTTTCTAAACAAAGTTTATTTGAGTTTTTTCTACAAATGTGCGAGGCACCTTCTGTATATTTTAATATTAATTCATTATTATTCTTTACGTTAAACTGAGTGGACGTGTTTTTTTTTTTTTGTTTTTTTTTATTAATTACTTTCAGAATTTTACTAAAATTCTTTTATTAATAATTTTAAATCAACTTACAAAAAAAAAAGAATAAAAAATTCTTATAGCTGTGTCATACTTTTATAGGGTCTTTCAAATTGAGTTTCTCACATGTGACCACCTCTTGCGTCTTTACAGTATCTGATTCTTTTATCAAAGTTTTCGGTCACATTCTGGCATAGCTGCGGCTCTATCTCACCAATAACTCGAATTATTTCTGTTTTCAATGCTCAATAATTTGAGGATTATCCTTGTAGACCTGTCCTTTCACATAGCCCTAGAGAAAGAAGTCTAACGGTGTCAAATCGCAGGATCTTGAAGGCCAATTCACGTCACCGAATCTGGAAAAACACGGTCGGAAAACTTTGTATGCAGTAATTGCAGTGTTTCTCTGGCTGTATGATACGTAGCCCTATCTTATCAATATCCCCATCAGTATCAATATTTTCCAGTTTTGGCCATAGAAAAGTTGTGATCATGTCGCGATATCTGGTACCGTTAACGGTTATGGCTCTGCCAGCATCATTTTCGAAAAAGCACGGACCAATCACACCACCAGACCACAATGCACACAAAACTGTGACTCTTTATAGATGCGTTGGCTTCTCTTGGACGTTAGTAAACTCCACCTTTGATAATAAGATTAATGACCTAATAAATAATATTGAAGTAAAAATGTAAATTATTGAACTTAAATGAACTTAAATAATATTTTATTAAACTTAAATTGTAATTCGATATTTTAAATGAATTAATCTAAATAATGTTTTATTGAACTTAAGTTAAAAACGTGTAAATATAATCAATTAAATAAACGTAACATATTTTTGTACGAAAGTAATATTTGGCAAACAAGTTCAATATATTGTAATTTTGCTTATTTTGCTAATTTTGTAATTTATAAAAACCAAAATATAAAATTTAGTCTTAAGACCGCAACTGAAATTGTAGCACGGGAAGTAAATAAATAAATATTAAAATTTAATTACTATAGTGTTTTAATTTGAATAATAATCTAAATTATTATTTTTTTTATGATAATTGTATAATTATCATTTAATTGGCGGTAGGATTCTTTTCCAAAGAATAAGAATCCAGTGTGTAAAACGAACCGTTGTACTAAAAAGATTTATAAGATATTGAAACGAAGTCGCGACTATAAAATCAGTTTTCGGCGCAGAAACAAAATATCTAATAAAATAAATAATTAATATAACATCTATAATAACTTTTTATATAAAGTTTAAAATTAAAACTCACATTACTATCAATAAATTAAAAACATTGGAAAAAGAAATTAACAAAAAATATATTTATATATAGTGTCTATATACACAAACAATCTAATAAACGAAAATATATCTAGTAATAAAATCAATATAATAAAAACAGTTTTAAAAAGTAAACAATTATTATTAAAAGTGAAATTTATGAGATTAAGAAGAGTGTTAACATTCGACAAAAATAGAAATATACCAGCAGATAATATGGCAGCAGAAATTGAAGAATTAAGAGAACAAATCCGCTTTATGGAATTACAACACCAACAAGAAATAGAAAGTTTGCGACAACAAATACCGCAAACAAGGTTCAATTTAACAGAGGATCAGATACTTAACAGATTCCAACATATCAAAACCTTCAAAGCAAACAACGATTATAGGTTAAACGAATTTATCAACCCCGTAGAAAATGTAGGAGCACTATGTGGAAACAATGTACATCTGTTGCAGTTTGCTCTACAAATTGTATTTAAAGAAAAATTACAAGGAGAACCAAAAAAATGTATTCAACGACTAGGTGATAATTTGACCTGGGATGCTGTAAAAAGTGAATTAAAAGCAGAATTCCGACCAAGGCAGAGTTATAAGAGACTAATGGACGAATGCAGAAATCTCAAGGTTAGTAATTTAAGAGAACTATTTAGTAAAGTTAAGATTATTAATAGTCAATTAAACAAATTGTACGAATACGATGGCAACAAACCAGAAAATTATAAACCAAGTTGTAATGATCAAAACTTGGTTGATATAATAAAAGATATGTTAACTGGTACGAATACGAATGGCAACAAACCAGAAAATTATAAACCAAGTTGTAATGATCAAAACTTGGTTGATATAATAAAAGATATGTTAACTGGTAGTTATCGTATTAATATAAAAAGTAAAATGTCTTTAAATGAAATATTTAACGTTTTTGACGATTTATGTTTACTAGATGAAAAAGAAGTGATTCATTATAATTATAGAAAAAACTTTTCAAATCTCAATAATAGTAATAATAAAAAAAATTTTTTTTATGATAAAAATAAAAATTTTAATTCTCAAAGTTTTAATCATGATAGAATAAATAAAGGTTTTAAAAATAGTTATCAAAATCAATATCCAAATTTTAATAGACAAAATCAAAATTTCAGTAATAACAATCAAAATCAATTTTTTAAAGAAACAAACCGAATTTCTGGGTCACATCTTAACACCACAAGGTGTAAAACCCAATCCGAACAAAATATCTGCTATTCAAGAACTGAAATTACCAACGACAGTTAAACAGATTAAAAGATTTCTAGGAATGACTTGCTACTATAGAAAATTCATAAAGGATTACGCAAAAATTGCATATCCAATAACAAGGTATCTAAAGAAAAACGCGAAAATAAACTTGAATGATCCGAATTACATAACAGCCTACGAAAAACTTAAAGACATTATAACGAACCACCGTATTTTAAAATATCCGGATTTTAACAAAAGATTTAAATTAATAACAGACGCAAGTAATTTTTCTCTTAGAGCAGTTCTTACTCAGGATGGTCATCCAATATCTTATGCTTCTAGAACTTTGAATGACCACGAGAAAAATTATTCAACTATAGAGAAAGAACTTTTAGGAATTGTATGGGGTACAAAATATTTTCGACCCTATCTATTTGGAAAAGAGTTTCACGTACAAACAGACCATCAGGCTATCAAGTGGCTTCACGCCAAGTATACGGTAAGGACATAAACCCTAGGCTACAAAGATGGCTCATCTCTTTAGGTGAATACGACATGAAAATATACTATTTAAAAGGAAAAGACAATAACATCGCAGATTTTTTGAGCCGTATAAATACAGAAACAAAAGAAATAAATTCACTTCAAAATCCAGAACTAAATGACACTTTAGAAACTTATAATTTAGACTTCTCAGACTTATATATAGATTTAGAAAATAGAACCGATTCTTTAACCGAAATTAACTTACTAGACGACTCAATTGAAAATCAACTCTCAAGAAGAAAATTCCGAAGACCATATACCTTGAAACAGTTGTAAATAGATTTAGAACTCAATTAATATTAAAAGAAAAAAAAGAAAAAGAATTCGAATCAATATTTAAAAATAGAAGAATTTTCATTGATATAAATGATTTAAATAATAATAACACCGCAGATATGCTACGAAGATATATTTCAAAAGGGAGAGTGGGAATCTTTTCAGAAGTTAATGATCACGAGTATAATATATTACAACAAGTGATTATAAACCTTTTCTCTCAGAATGAAAAATAAAATTTCTTAAATGTTATTACTTCGCAGAAGATATCGTAGAAGATGAAACTTAAAAAAAAAAAATATCTATGTTTCACAAAAATGAATTAGGTCATTCTGGGATAGTAGCAACATATGAAGGTATTAAAAGTAAAATCTATCATCCAGATCTTAAACTTTTTGTTCACAAAATAATAAATAATTGTGATATTTGCACTGCTGGCAAATATGACAGAAACCCAGTAAAGAAAAAATTTCATATAACTGAAACACCCAAAACTATAGGAGAAATTATCCACGTAGATACATATGTAAATAGCAAAAATGCCTTTATTAACTTTATCGACAAATTTTCTAAAAATGCTACTTGCTTTCATTTAGAGGATCGAAATTCCTCTACAATTACAGAAAAATTGAGACAATATTTGGCTATTAAAGGAACAATAAAAAAATTCGTTTTTGACAATGAGTTTAATACTCAGAACGTAAAAAATTTTTGTAACGAAGAAAATATAGAATTTCACGTTACAAAACCAAATTCACATACCGGTAACTCTAACATTGAACGCTTCAATAATACTATAACTGAACGAATTAGAACATTAAACCTTGACGAAAAACTCCCAATAAGAATACAAATGTTAAAAGCTGTAAAATTTTATAATAATACCTATCATTCAACAATTAAAGCAACTCCCTTTGAAGTCCAGGAACATAAAATTAACCATAATATTATTTACGAAAGAATTGAAAGAACAAAAGATAAAATTATTAATAAAATTAATCAAACTCGCGAAAACTACATTGAAGAAAGGGAACAAGGATTCATAAAAAATTACAAAGCGGTAAGACACAAAGAACAACCTCCGTTTCGAAAACATAACTTACAAAATATTCACGAATCAAATATTAAAAGACCTTTAAAATTTTCAGGTAATACTGATATTATTAATTCTGCTCATGACAATACAACTAACTAATGGAACGCTTATAATTGACAAAATAAATTCAGAATTAGGATATACAAAAATTCAAACAGATATTGTAGAATTTGTAGAAAGTTATAATATTGTTTTAATGACTTAGAGGAAAATATTAACTCCATCAAATCAAATTTGAATAAGGAACTGGCCTTAAACCAAATTGACAATATGAAGAACCGAATTAAAACGATCATACCAAACAGACAAAAAAGAGGAATTGTAAATGTAGGAGGCACAATGTTAAAATGGACTTTTGGTACTATGGACGACTCCGACAGACAAAACATCGAAGAACGCTTAAAAGCATATACAAATAACGACAAACTTATATCTGATAACTTTAATCAACAAATCCAAATTAACGAAAACTTTAATAAATCATTTTCACTTATCAAAAATGCTATCGAATCAGATTGACAAATAATTTTAAATAGATTAAATCAAATTGAACAAGAAATTTACTTGAAAAACTTTTTCCTTGAACAAATGATAAAAATTGACAAATTGACATGATTCAAGATAACTTAGTCGCAAGTAGAAATGGTTTAATTCATCCAAGCATTCTTTCAACTGATGAAATCAAAACTTATTCTATCGATTCAAAAAGACTAGCTAACATACGTTTAGGCTTTGCAAAATATTGTAATGAATCACTGATTTTTGTCATTAAATTTCCAAAAAATTTTATAGAAATAAGTAAAAAATTATTAATACCAATAACTAATACAAATTACAAACAAATAGATGAAAATACGGAATTTATAATAGAATATGCAAATAAAAAGATGTAACTTTAAAAAATTTAAAATTAAGTAAAAACTGTGTTTTCAAGAAAAATTGTAAATTTATAGTAAATAAGAAAGAAGAATTTATTGAAATAGATGATGATATTTTAATAATAAACAATATTAAAAATAAAACATTAAATAGTTCATGTGACGAACAAAAAATCGTCCTAAATGGTAATTATTTTATAAATTTTCAAAATTGTTCAATCCAGATTGACAATAAAAATTTTAGTAATAATATGAATAAAATTGTTAACAGATTTGTAGTTTCAATTGAAAAAAACTTAAATTTCAAAGTAAATCATACTGATATTACTTTTGAAGAAATTATTTTAAATCAAGAAAAGAATATAAAAGAAATAAGTAACTTAAATGATCATAAAATTTTTAACTTTTCTTTAACTTTGTTGTCAACAATTATATTTTTTGGAATAACAATAATTTTAATTTTTTATGTTAAGAAAAAAAATCTTAAAATAGAATTTAGCCATCGGATTCAGGAGAATCCTAAATCTTGTGAGGGAGGTGTTACGTTAATAAACTCCACCTTTGATAATAAGATTAATGACCTAATAAATAATATTGAAGTAAAAATGTAAATTATTGAACTTAAATGAACTTAAATAATATTTTATTAAACTTAAATTGTAATTCGATATTTTAAATGAATTAATCTAAATAATGTTTTATTGAACTTAAGTTAAAAACGTGTAAATATAATCAATTAAATAAACGTAACATATTTTTGTACGAAAGTAATATTTGGCAAACAAGTTCAATATATTGTAATTTTGCTTATTTTGCTAATTTTGTAATTTATAAAAACCAAAATATAAAATTTAGTCTTAAGACCGCAACTGAAATTGTAGCACGGGAAGTAAATAAATAAATATTAAAATTTAATTACTATAGTGTTTTAATTTGAATAATAATCTAAATTATTATTTTTTTTATGATAATTGTATAATTATCATTTAATTGGCGGTAGGATTCTTTTCCAAAGAATAAGAATCCAGTGTGTAAAACGAACCGTTGTACTAGAAAGATTTATAAGATATTGAAACGAAGTCGCGACTATAAAATCAGTTTTCGGCGCAGAAACAAAATATCTAATAAAATAAATAATTAATATAACATCTATAATAACTTTTTATATAAAGTTTAAAATTAAAACTCACATTACTATCAATAAATTAAAAACATTGGAAAAAGAAATTAACAAAAAATATATTTATATATAGTGTTTATATACATAAACAATCTAATAAACGAAAATATATCTAGTAATAAAATCAATATAATAAAAACAGTTTTAAAAAGTAAACAATTATTATTAAAAGTGAAATTTATGAGATTAAGAAGAGTGTTAACATTCGACAAAAATAGAAATATACCAGCAGATAATATGGCAGCAGAAATTGAAGAATTAAGAGAACAAATCCGCTTTATGGAATTACAACACCAACAAGAAATAGAAAGTTTGCGACAACAAATACCGCAAACAAGGTTCAATTTAACAGAGGATCAGATACTTAACAGATTCCAACATATCAAAACCTTCAAAGCAAACAACGATTATAGTTTAAACGAATTTATAAACCCAGTAGAAAATGTAGGAGCACTATGTGGAAACAATGTACATCTGTTGCAGTTTGCTCTACAAATTGTATTTAAAGAAAAATTACAAGGAGAACCAAAAAAATGTATTCAACGACTAGGTGATAATTTGACAGAATTCCGACCAAGGCAGAGTTATAAGAGACTAATGGACGAATGCAGAAATCTCAAGGTTAGTAATTTAAGAGAACTATTTAGTAAAGTTAAGATTATTAATAGTCAATTAAACGAATTGTACGAATACGATGGCAACAAACCAGAAAATTATAAACCAAGTTGTAATGATCAAAACTTGGTTGATATAATAAAAGATATGTTAACTGGTACGAATACGAATGGCAACAAACCAGAAAATTATAAACCAAGTTGTAATGATCAAAACTTGGTTGATATAATAAAAGATATGTTAACTGGTAGTTATCGTATTAATATAAAAAGTAAAATGTCTTTAAATGAAATATTTAACGTTTTTGACGATTTATGTTTACTAGATGAAAAAGAAGTGATTCATTATAATTATAGAAAAAACTTTTCAAATCTCAATAATACTAATAATAAAAAAAATTTTTTTTATGATAAAAATAAAAATTTTAATTCTCAAAATTTTAATCATGATAGAATAAATAAAGGTTTTAAAAATAGTTATCAAAATCAATATCCAAATTTTAATAGACAAAATCAAAATTTCAGTAATAAAAATCAAAATTTCAGTAATCAAAACCAAAATTTTAGCAAAAATCAAAGATATAATTCTTACCAATTTAATAAAAATCAGATTCAAGATCGTTCCATGAGAACATATAATTCTAGACCAAGACAATATCGCACAAATAATAATCCAGACATAGAACAAATGGAATTAGGCATTGATAATGTCGAAATGAGTGACCTAAATTTTATAAAAGAGCCTCGGGTAAAGAACTCCCCATAATTAGATTGACCATCGAAAACAAAAAAATTAATTGTTTAATTGATACTGGTTCTCAAACCAGTATAATTAAACCAAACATTTTAAATAATTACGAACTAATTAATTTAGAAAAACCTCTTTTTTTCTCAACCATTAATGGTATTTCAAAAGTATTGAAAAAAATTATAACTCCTATACCCAAAGAATTTCGTAAAGACGGAACTTTATCTTGGAAAATTATGGAACTGCCAAAGCGTATTTATGATGCTATTATAGGCTTAAATTTTCTGGAACCCCTTAAAGCAAAAATCGACATCGGAAACAAAAATATTGAAATAAATAATTCCAAAATCTATTACAAAAAGGAAGATAAATACTTTATTATTAATGAAATATGTAATCTTGAAAATAGTAATATCGATCAATTAAGTATTGATCACTTAAATAGCGAGGAAAAATACCATCTTTTAAAAATTCTTAAACAATATAATAATTTATTTTTTAAAGAGGGGGATCGGCTCTCTTCAACTCATGAAGTTGCCCATGAAATTATAACAACTAGTAACCCTATATACTCTAAAATATACCGGTACCCAAGGGTACATGAAAATGAAATTGAGCGTCAAATTAGTAGTTCTCCCTATAACAGCCCTTTGTGGATTGTTCCAAAAAAATTGGACAATTCCGGTAAGAAAAAGTGGCGTATTGTTATAGACTATAGGAAGCTGAACGCTTTCACAATCAGTGACAAGTTTCGGATTCCTAATATTGACGGAATATTAGATAAACTTGGTAAATCGCAATATTTCTCAACTCTAGATTTGGCCAAGGGATTTCACCAAATTCCGGTGAAACCCGAAGACAGAAAGAAGACCGCTTTTTCTACACCATTCGGTCACTTTGAATATTTGAGGATGCCATTTGGTCTCAAAAATGCGCCCTCAACATTTCAAAGATTAATGAATTTTGTTTTAAAAGATTTAATAAACAAAATTTGTGTGGTCTATTTAGACGATATTATCATCTTTAGTACCTCTTTAGAAGAACATATAAATAACATAAAAAAGGTTTTCGACCGACTAAAAAATGCCGGTCTAAAAATTCAAATTGACAAATGTAATTTTTTAAAGAAACAAACCGAATTTCTGGGTCACATCTTAACACCACAAGGTGTAAAACCCAATCCGAACAAAATATCTGCTATTCAAGAACTGAAATTACCAACGACAGTTAAACAGATTAAAAGATTTCTAGGAATGACTTGCTACTATAGAAAATTCATAAAGGATTACGCAAAAATTGCATATCCAATAACAAGGTATCTAAAGAAAAACGCGAAAATAAACTTGAATGATCCGAATTACATAACAGCCTACGAAAAACTTAAAGACATTATAACGAACCACCGTATTTTAAAATATCCGGATTTTAACAAAAGATTTAAATTAATAACAGACGCAAGTAATTTTTCTCTTGGAGCAGTTCTTACTCAGGATGGTCATCCAATATCTTATGCTTCTAGAACTTTGAATGACCACGAGAAAAATTATTCAACTATAGAGAAAGAACTTTTAGGAATTGTATGGGGTACAAAATATTTTCGACCCTATCTATTTGGAAAAGAGTTTCACGTACAAACAGACCATCAGCCTATCAAGTGGCTTCACGCCAAGTATACGGTAAGGACATAAACCCTAGGCTACAAAGATGGCTCATCTCTTTAGGTGAATACGACATGAAAATATACTATTTAAAAGGAAAAGACAATAACATCGCAGATTTTTTGAGCCGTATAAATACAGAAACAAAAGAAATAAATTCACTTCAAAATCCAGAATTAAATGACACTTTAGAAACTTATAATTTAGACTTCTCAGACTTATATATAGATTTAGAAAATAGAACCGATTCTTTAACCGAAATTAACTTACTAGACGACTCAATTGAAAATCAGACAGTACACTCTCAAGAAGAAAATTCCGAAGACCATATACCTTGAAACAGTTGTAAATAGATTTAGAACTCAATTAATATTAAAAGAAAAAAAAGAAAAGGAATTCGAATCAATATTTAAAAATAGAAGAATTTTCATTGATATAAATGATTTAAATAATAATAACACCGCAGATATGCTACGAAGATATATTTCAAAAGGGAGAGTGGGAATCTTTTCAGAAGTTAATGATCACGAGTATAATATATTACAACAAGTGATTATAAACCTTTTCTCTCAGAATGAAAAATAAAATTTCTTAAATGTTATTACTTCGCAGAAGATATCGTAGAAGATGAAACTTAAAAAAAAAAAATATCTATGTTTCACAAAAATGAATTAGGTCATTCTGGGATAGTAGCAACATATGAAGGTATTAAAAGTAAAATCTATCATCCAGATCTTAAACTTTTTGTTCACAAAATAATAAATAATTGTGATATTTGCACTGCTGGCAAATATGACAGAAACCCAGTAAAGAAAAAATTTCATATAACTGAAACACCCAAAACTATAGGAGAAATTATCCACGTAGATACATATGTAAATAGCAAAAATGCCTTTATTAACTTTATCGACAAATTTTCTAAAAATGCTACTTGCTTTCATTTAGAGGATCGAAATTCCTCTACAATTACAGAAAAATTGAGACAATATTTGGCTATTAAAGGAACAATAAAAAAATTCGTTTTTGACAATGAGTTTAATACTCAGAACGTAAAAAATTTTTGTAACGAAGAAAATATAGAATTTCACGTTACAAAACCAAATTCACATACCGGTAACTCTAACATTGAACGCTTCAATAATACTATAACTGAACGAATTAGAACATTAAACCTTGACGAAAAACTCCCAATAAGAATACAAATGTTAAAAGCTGTAAAATTTTATAATAATACCTATCATTCAACAATTAAAGCAACTCCCTTTGAAGTCCAGGAACATAAAATTAACCATAATATTATTTACGAAAGAATTGAAAGAACAAAAGATAAAATTATTAATAAAATTAATCAAACTCGCGAAAACTACATTGAAGAAAGGGAACAAGGATTCATAAAAAATTACAAAGCGGTAAGACACAAAGAACAACCTCCGTTTCGAAAACATAACTTACAAAATATTCACGAATCAAATATTAAAAGACCTTTAAAATTTTCAGGTAATACTGATATTATTAATTCTGCTCATGACAATACAACTAACTAATGGAACGCTTATAATTGACAAAATAAATTCAGAATTAGGATATACAAAAATTCAAACAGATATTGTAGAATTTGTAGAAAGTTATAATATTGTTTTAATGACTTAGAGGAAAATATTAACTCCATCAAATCAAATTTGAATAAGGAACTGGCCTTAAACCAAATTGACAATATGAAGAACCGAATTAAAACGATCATACCAAACAGACAAAAAAGAGGAATTGTAAATGTAGGAGGCACAATGTTAAAATGGACTTTTGGTACTATGGACGACTCCGACAGACAAAACATCGAAGAACGCTTAAAAGCATATACAAATAACGACAAACTTATATCTGATAACTTTAATCAACAAATCCAAATTAACGAAAACTTTAATAAATCATTTTCACTTATCAAAAATGCTATCGAATCAGATTGACAAATAATTTTAAATAGATTAAATCAAATTGAACAAGAAATTTACTTGAAAAACTTTTTCCTTGAACAAATGATAAAAATTGACAAATTGACATGATTCAAGATAACTTAGTCGCAAGTAGAAATGGTTTAATTCATCCAAGCATTCTTTCAACTGATGAAATCAAAACTTATTCTATCGATTCAAAAAGACTAGCTAACATACGTTTAGGCTTTGCAAAATATTGTAATGAATCACTGATTTTTGTCATTAAATTTCCAAAAAATTTTATAGAAATAAGTAAAAAATTATTAATACCAATAACTAATACAAATTACAAACAAATAGATGAAAATACGGAATTTATAATAGAATATGCAAATAAAACTTTCACTTTTGAAAAAGATGTAACTTTAAAAAATTTAAAATTAAGTAAAAACTGTGTTTTCAAGAAAAATTGTAAATTTATAGTAAATAAGAAAGAAGAATTTATTGAAATAGATGATGATATTTTAATAATAAACAATATTAAAAATAAAACATTAAATAGTTCATGTGACGAACAAAAAATCGTCCTAAATGGTAATTATTTTATAAATTTTCAAAATTGTTCAATCCAGATTGACAATAAAAATTTTAGTAATAATATGAATAAAATTGTTAACAGATTTGTAGTTTCAATTGAAAAAAACTTAAATTTCAAAGTAAATCATACTGATATTACTTTTGAAGAAATTATTTTAAATCAAGAAAAGAATATAAAAGAAATAAGTAACTTAAATGATCATAAAATTTTTAACTTTTCTTTAACTTTGTTGTCAACAATTATATTTTTTGGAATAACAATAATTTTAATTTTTTATGTTAAGAAAAAAAATCTTAAAATAGAATTTAGCCATCGGATTCAGGAGAATCCTAAATCTTGTGAGGGAGGTGTTACGTTAATAAACTCCACCTTTGATAATAAGATTAATGACCTAATAAATAATATTGAAGTAAAAATGAAAATTATTGAACTTAAATGAACTTAAATAATATTTTATTAAACTTAAATTGTAATTCGATATTTTAAATGAATTAATCTAAATAATGTTTTATTGAACTTAAGTTAAAAACGTGTAAATATAATCAATTAAATAAACGTAACATATTTTTGTACGAAAGTAATATTTGGCAAACAAGTTCAATATATTGTAATTTTGCTTATTTTGCTAATTTTGTAATTTATAAAAACCAAAATATAAAATTTAGTCTTAAGACCGCAACTGAAATTGTAGCACGGGAAGTAAATAAATAAATATTAAAATTTAATTACTATAGTGTTTTAATTTGAATAATAATCTAAATTATTATTTTTTTTATGATAATTGTATAATTATCATTTAATTGGCGGTAGGATTCTTTTCCAAAGAATAAGAATCCAGTGTGTAAAACGAACCGTTGTACTAGAAAGATTTATAAGATATTGAAACGAAGTCGCGACTATAAAATCAGTTTTCGGCGCAGAAACAAAATATCTAATAAAATAAATAATTAATATAACATCTATAATAACTTTTTATATAAAGTTTAAAATTAAAACTCACATTACTATCAATAAATTAAAAACATTGGAAAAAGAAATTAACAAAAAATATATTTATATATAGTGTCTATATACATAAACAATCTAATAAACGAAAATATATCTAGTAATAAAATCAATATAATAAAAACAGTTTTAAAAAGTAAACAATTATTATTAAAAGTGAAATTTATGAGATTAAGAAGAGTGTTAACATTCGACAAAAATAGAAATATACCAGCAGATAATATGGCAGCAGAAATTGAAGAATTAAGAGAACAAATCCGCTTTATGGAATTACAACACCAACAAGAAATAGAAAGTTTGCGACAACAAATACCGCAAACAAGGTTCAATTTAACAGAGGATCAGATACTTAACAGATTCCAACATATCAAAACCTTCAAAGCAAACAACGATTATAGTTTAAACGAATTTATAAACCCAGTAGAAAATGTAGGAGCACTATGTGGAAACAATGTACATCTGTTGCAGTTTGCTCTACAAATTGTATTTAAAGAAAAATTACAAGGAGAACCAAAAAAATGTATTCAACGACTAGGTGATAATTTGACAGAATTCCGACCAAGGCAGAGTTATAAGAGACTAATGGACGAATGCAGAAATCTCAAGGTTAGTAATTTAAGAGAACTATTTAGTAAAGTTAAGATTATTAATAGTCAATTAAACGAATTGTACGAATACGATGGCAACAAACCAGAAAATTATAAACCAAGTTGTAATGATCAAAACTTGGTTGATATAATAAAAGATATGTTAACTGGTACGAATACGAATGGCAACAAACCAGAAAATTATAAACCAAGTTGTAATGATCAAAACTTGGTTGATATAATAAAAGATATGTTAACTGGTAGTTATCGTATTAATATAAAAAGTAAAATGTCTTTAAATGAAATATTTAACGTTTTTGACGATTTATGTTTACTAGATGAAAAAGAAGTGATTCATTATAATTATAGAAAAAACTTTTCAAATCTCAATAATACTAATAATAAAAAAATTTTTTTTTATGATAAAAATAAAAATTTTAATTCTCAAAATTTTAATCATGATAGAATAAATAAAGGTTTTAAAAATAGTTATCAAAATCAATATCCAAATTTTAATAGACAAAATCAAAATTTCAGTAATAAAAATCAAAATTTCAGTAATCAAAACCAAAATTTTAGCAAAAATCAAAGATATAATTCTTACCAATTTAATAAAAATCAGATTCAAGATCGTTCCATGAGAACATATAATTCTAGACCAAGACAATATCGCACAAATAATAATCCAGACATAGAACAAATGGAATTAGGCATTGATAATGTCGAAATGAGTGACCTAAATTTTATAAAAGAGCCTCGGGTAAAGAACTCCCCATAATTAGATTGACCATCGAAAACAAAAAAATTAATTGTTTAATTGATACTGGTTCTCAAACCAGTATAATTAAACCAAACATTTTAAATAATTACGAACTAATTAATTTAGAAAAACCTCTTTTTTTCTCAACCATTAATGGTATTTCAAAAGTATTGAAAAAAATTATAACTCCTATACCCAAAGAATTTCGTAAAGACGGAACTTTATCTTGGAAAATTATGGAACTGCCAAAGCGTATTTATGATGCTATTATAGGCTTAAATTTTCTGGAACCCCTTAAAGCAAAAATCGACATCGGAAACAAAAATATTGAAATAAATAATTCCAAAATCTATTACAAAAAGGAAGATAAATACTTTATTATTAATGAAATATGTAATCTTGAAAATAGTAATATCGATCAATTAAGTATTGATCACTTAAATAGCGAGGAAAAATACCATCTTTTAAAAATTCTTAAACAATATAATAATTTATTTTTTAAAGAGGGGGATCGGCTCTCTTCAACTCATGAAGTTGCCCATGAAATTATAACAACTAGTAACCCTATATACTCTAAAATATACCGGTACCCAAGGGTACATGAAAATGAAATTGAGCGTCAAATTAAGGAGATGTTGGAACAAAACATCATCCAACATAGTAGTTCTCCCTATAACAGCCCTTTGTGGATTGTTCCAAAAAAATTGGACAATTCCGGTAAGAAAAAGTGGCGTATTGTTATAGACTATAGGAAGCTGAACGCTTTCACAATCAGTGACAAGTTTCGGATTCCTAATATTGACGGAATATTAGATAAACTTGGTAAATCGCAATATTTCTCAACTCTAGATTTGTCCAAGGGATTTCACCAAATTCCGGTGAAACCCGAAGACAGAAAGAAGACCGCTTTTTCTACACCATTCGGTCACTTTGAATATTTGAGGATGCCATTTGGTCTCAAAAATGCGCCCTCAACATTTCAAAGATTAATGAATTTTGTTTTAAAAGATTTAATAAACAAAATTTGTGTGGTCTATTTAGACGATATTATCATCTTTAGTACCTCTTTAGAAGAACATATAAATAACATAAAAAAGGTTTTCGACCGACTAAAAAATGCCGGTCTAAAAATTCAAATTGACAAATGTAATTTTTTAAAGAAACAAACCGAATTTCTGGGTCACATCTTAACACCACAAGGTGTAAAACCCAATCCGAACAAAATATCTGCTATTCAAGAACTGAAATTACCAACGACAGTTAAACAGATTAAAAGATTTCTAGGAATGACTTGCTACTATAGAAAATTCATAAAGGATTACGCAAAAATTGCATATCCAATAACAAGGTATCTAAAGAAAAACGCGAAAATAAACTTGAATGATCCGAATTACATAACAGCCTACGAAAAACTTAAAGACATTATAACGAACCACCGTATTTTAAAATATCCGGATTTTAACAAAAGATTTAAATTAATAACAGACGCAAGTAATTTTTCTCTTGGAGCAGTTCTTACTCAGGATGGTCATCCAATATCTTATGCTTCTAGAACTTTGAATGACCACGAGAAAAATTATTCAACTATAGAGAAAGAACTTTTAGGAATTGTATGGGGTACAAAATATTTTCGACCCTATCTATTTGGAAAAGAGTTTCACGTACAAACAGACCATCAGCCTATCAAGTGGCTTCACGCCAAGTATACGGTAAGGACATAAACCCTAGGCTACAAAGATGGCTCATCTCTTTAGGTGAATACGACATGAAAATATACTATTTAAAAGGAAAAGACAATAACATCGCAGATTTTTTGAGCCGTATAAATACAGAAACAAAAGAAATAAATTCACTTCAAAATCCAGAATTAAATGACACTTTAGAAACTTATAATTTAGACTTCTCAGACTTATATATAGATTTAGAAAATAGAACCGATTCTTTAACCGAAATTAACTTACTAGACGACTCAATTGAAAATCAGACAGTACACTCTCAAGAAGAAAATTCCGAAGACCATATACCTTGAAACAGTTGTAAATAGATTTAGAACTCAATTAATATTAAAAGAAAAAAAAGAAAAAGAATTCGAATCAATATTTAAAAATAGAAGAATTTTCATTGATATAAATGATTTAAATAATAATAACACCGCAGATATGCTACGAAAATATATTTCAAAAGGGAGAGTGGGAATCTTTTCAGAAGTTAATGATCACGAGTATAATATATTACAACAAGTGATTATAAACCTTTTCTCTCAGAATGAAAAATAAAATTTCTTAAATGTTATTACTTCGCAGAAGATATCGTAGAAGATGAAACTTAA
The DNA here is from genome assembly GCA_947095535.1 of Poecilobothrus nobilitatus. NCBI lineage: Eukaryota > Metazoa > Arthropoda > Insecta > Diptera > Dolichopodidae > Poecilobothrus > Poecilobothrus nobilitatus. Next base: position 99,273,944 of record OX352772.1, read on the forward strand.
AAAAAAAAAATATCTATGTTTCACAAAAATGAATTAGGTCATTCTGGGATAGTAGCAACATATGAAGGTATTAAAAGTAAAATCTATCATCCAGATCTTAAACTTTTTGTTCACAAAATAATAAATAATTGTGATATTTGCACTGCTGGCAAATATGACAGAAACCCAGTAAAGAAAAAATTTCATATAACTGAAACACCCAAAACTATAGGAGAAATTATCCACGTAGATACATATGTAAATAGCAAAAATGCCTTTATTAACTTTATCGACAAATTTTCTAAAAATGCTACTTGCTTTCATTTAGAGGATCGAAATTCCTCTACAATTACAGAAAAATTGAGACAATATTTGGCTATTAAAGGAACAATAAAAAAATTCGTTTTTGACAATGAGTTTAATACTCAGAACGTAAAAAATTTTTGTAACGAAGAAAATATAGAATTTCACGTTACAAAACCAAATTCACATACCGGTAACTCTAACATTGAACGCTTCAATAATACTATAACTGAACGAATTAGAACATTAAACCTTGACGAAAAACTCCCAATAAGAATACAAATGTTAAAAGCTGTAAAATTTTATAATAATACCTATCATTCAACAATTAAAGCAACTCCCTTTGAAGTCCAGGAACATAAAATTAACCATAATATTATTTACGAAAGAATTGAAAGAACAAAAGATAAAATTATTAATAAAATTAATCAAACTCGCGAAAACTACATTGAAGAAAGGGAACAAGGATTCATAAAAAATTACAAAGCGGTAAGACACAAAGAACAACCTCCGTTTCGAAAACATAACTTACAAAATATTCACGAATCAAATATTAAAAGACCTTTAAAATTTTCAGGTAATACTGATATTATTAATTCTGCTCATGACAATACAACTAACTAATGGAACGCTTATAATTGACAAAATAAATTCAGAATTAGGATATACAAAAATTCAAACAGATATTGTAGAATTTGTAGAAAGTTATAATATTGTTTTAATGACTTAGAGGAAAATATTAACTCCATCAAATCAAATTTGAATAAGGAACTGGCCTTAAACCAAATTGACAATATGAAGAACCGAATTAAAACGATCATACCAAACAGACAAAAAAGAGGAATTGTAAATGTAGGAGGCACAATGTTAAAATGGACTTTTGGTACTATGGACGACTCCGACAGACAAAACATCGAAGAACGCTTAAAAGCATATACAAATAACGACAAACTTATATCTGATAACTTTAATCAACAAATCCAAATTAACGAAAACTTTAATAAATCATTTTCACTTATCAAAAATGCTATCGAATCAGATTGACAAATAATTTTAAATAGATTAAATCAAATTGAACAAGAAATTTACTTGAAAAACTTTTTCCTTGAACAAATGATAAAAATTGACAAATTGACATGATTCAAGATAACTTAGTCGCAAGTAGAAATGGTTTAATTCATCCAAGCATTCTTTCAACTGATGAAATCAAAACTTATTCTATCGATTCAAAAAGACTAGCTAACATACGTTTAGGCTTTGCAAAATATTGTAATGAATCACTGATTTTTGTCATTAAATTTCCAAAAAATTTTATAGAAATAAGTAAAAAATTATTAATACCAATAACTAATACAAATTACAAACAAATAGATGAAAATACGGAATTTATAATAGAATATGCAAATAAAACTTTCACTTTTGAAAAAGATGTAACTTTAAAAAATTTAAAATTAAGTAAAAACTGTGTTTTCAAGAAAAATTGTAAATTTATAGTAAATAAGAAAGAAGAATTTATTGAAATAGATGATGATATTTTAATAATAAACAATATTAAAAATAAAACATTAAATAGTTCATGTGACGAACAAAAAATCGTCCTAAATGGTAATTATTTTATAAATTTTCAAAATTGTTCAATCCAGATTGACAATAAAAATTTTAGTAATAATATGAATAAAATTGTTAACAGATTTGTAGTTCCAATTGAAAAAAACTTAAATTTCAAAGTAAATCATACTGATATTACTTTTGAAGAAATTATTTTAAATCAAGAAAAGAATATAAAAGAAATAAGTAACTTAAATGATCATAAAATTTTGAACTTTTCTTTAACTTTGTTGTCAACAATTATATTTTTTGGAATAACAATAATTTTAATTTTTTATGTTAAGAAAAAAAATCTTAAAATAGAATTTAGCCATCGGATTCAGGAGAATCCTAAATCTTGTGAGGGAGGTGTTACGTTAATAAACTCCACCTTTGATAATAAGATTAATGACCTAATAAATAATATTGAAGTAAAAATGTAAATTATTGAACTTAAATGAACTTAAATAATATTTTATTAAACTTAAATTGTAATTCGATATTTTAAATGAATTAATCTAAATAATGTTTTATTGAACTTAAGTTAAAAACGTGTAAATATAATCAATTAAATAAACGTAACATATTTTTGTACGAAAGTAATATTTGGCAAACAAGTTCAATATATTGTAATTTTGCTTGTTTTGCTAATTTTGTAATTTATAAAAACCAATTGTAAAATATAAAATTTGGTCTTAAGACTGAAATTGTAACACGGGAAGTAAATAAATAAATATTAAAATTTAATTACTATAGTGTTTTAATTTGAATAATAATCTAAATTATTATTTTTTGTATGATAATTGTATAATTATCATTTAATTCGCGAGGGTTTTCCTCTCAATAAATATGGCAGTTTTGTTTATTAGCGTAGCCACCGATCTCGAAATCGACTTCGTACGAAAAAATTATTTTTTTTTGAAAACTAGTTTTGGTTCAGTATTCAATTGGCAAAGTTCCGACGCATGGAATGATCTTAGCAACAATTCTTGTGTCAATTAAACTTTGTAGGCCGACGCTAAATCTTTGTGCCTAATACGCCAAATAGTCGACTCAAAAAGTCTCAATTGTTGTGAATGTCAGGAAATTAACATGGTGGGATCACCTGTAACAGTATCACTCACAGCACCAATATTTTCTTGTGAACGACCGGCACTAGCATACTGATGTTTTTCTCGATCTTGTACTGCACCAGTAGAAATTTCAGCACAATATTACCAATTTGTTGCTCAGTTTTTTTTGTTTTTTCTGTTTATTTATTTATTTATTCAATTCTCAAAGAGCCGAATCGCTCGTAAAGAGTATACATACAGTTGACCATAAACATTGCGTAATTTGCGAAATACATTTCTTACAGAACGACCATTTTCATAAAATAATTCAATAATTTCGACACGTTGTTGTAATGTATACGACTCGATTTTTATAAATGGCAAACCTTCGACTGTCAAAATAACATATAATAAGGGTGCGTTCATTGTTTGAAGTGTGTTACAGAGCCGCCTACTTTTGAAAACTCAATTTGAAAGACCATTTAAAAATTGCTTACTTATATGAAAATTTATAATACAAAAAATATTAAAACAAAGTTACATTAATTAAATTCTTCAAAATATGTTAACTTTTATTTTAACATTCATAAAAAAAGTGCCTAGTTATTATAAAAAAGATTTTTTTATTTTTTTTTTATTATTATAAAAAAAAATATTTATTTTTATTATTATAATATCACACTTATTAAAATTCTATTTAAAAAACAATGAATTCAAACATTAATAAATAGCCCAATAGCGATAGCCCAATTAGTACTGTTTTTGATGCAAAAACTGAAATCGCAAAGAGCAACTGTTTTTGCAAAAAGCGCTTTCATGGGATCTGCTTAAGGGCTCCTAGAAGATGGTATTCTTCGTTCTCGGCCCAATACTTTGTATGTGAAGCAAGTCGATCAAAGTCGATGGAAGTCTCTACACATTCTTCGATACATATAAGTACAACCAAACTTATATCAACGAGAACTCTAAAGAAGGTTAGTCTAAAACTGAACAGCCAATAAGTTACAATTCTTTTATAAAAGCAACTATTTTGTAACTATATATATTTGTGTTGTAATAACTATTTTGTGGTAATTGAAACCGTTAGTTAGCTCAATAGATTAGGTAGTTGATCCTTTAATAACTTCACATGACTCACATGCTGTGAGTGGTGCTGTTGGACCAGTTGTGAATCCTTTGCCGAGTTCATCCTTAAATACGGGTTATCACATTTTATTACAAAATTACGGGTTACGGGTTATCACATAAATACGGGTTATCACATTTTATTACGGGTTATCACATTTTATTACATTTTATTACAATGAGGAGACCTAATGAGGAGACCTCAAATCAAAGGCCGACTTCGCCACCCATTTCATCCAATGTTGCATCGTTTTCACCGTATGCTATGAATGACTGTCAATGACAACTCATTACAAAATGACTCAACAAATACAATAACTTCTGCTTAATTGCCCACTTTGTCCAGGGCGACAGAAATCTAAACACCTGAGAACGTTGCTCTATACTACTCTAAACTTCCAGCTTATTCAACAGTAAGTAGTCTCAATAATAAATTAAACGTAAATTTAATTATAATAATGTTAACATAGTAGATATTACTCCTAAGAATTTAAAATACAAACCAAAATACAAATCTTTTAAAGTTATTGTACCAAAATCCATAGTAAATGATATACTGGCTCACAAGTTTTAGAAAAAAGATATTATAGTTCAGCTTTTCAAAGATATTAATAATTCTAAAAATAACACTAACTCTACACTACACTACAATCAGACATCGTCCAAAATCATTTCATAACAGATCAGACAAAAAAGATAATAAAAAGTTAAAAAACACTATTCTATCGTCTCATGCAAAATCATTTCTTTCCAATCCATGAGCAATTTCGTTCAAATCAAAAAATAAAACAGTGGATTTCAGTACATTTTCAAATTATACTGCAAAAATTGGTATACCAAATTCATATAACGCGGCGACAGATAACCACAAAGATATTATCTTAGATACCAGTTAGAAAAAAATATGGGAATTTTGTACAAGGGGAAATGTTCAAAACGGGAACTAGCAGATAATAATAATAATAATAATAATAACAATAATAATAATAATAATAATAACAATAATAATTATAATAATAATTTTCAAATATAATAATAATAATAATAATACTAATAATAATAAGAATAATAATAATAATAAAAATATGTTATGCTTAATAATATGCTTAATCCGTTAATAGCTCCAATTGTAAAAATGACTCAACATTCACTAAACGAGGATAGCACATATGCTCTTTCCAGGTTTAGAGATGAAAGAACTATGAAAGACAATTTCTTGCATACTTGCATAATGACTCCAACAATTGTGTCGTAAAAGACAAAACAAGAACTAATTTACAAGTTCTAATACATTAATGAGGGTTTGTCATCTATTATACTCAACCGACTTACTCAATCTCTATATTAGATACAATAAAAGTATAGGATTAACGTTGAAAGAGATCAATGACGAAGTTCGTATTTATCGTAGCTATTGCAATAGTAATTATTATAACCTCTTATATTAGTATCGAAAAAGTTATAACAAGTTTTTTCGACCCAACTCCAAGTAAATGTCTAATTTTTTTTATTAACAATAAACAATTTTAGTGTTATTATAAACATTATTACATTAGCTAATCACAATAACAAATTTAATATCAATAACCTGTAAATTTTGTATCGCAACTGCAGCGGTATGCAAACTTAAACAATTATATATTGATGCAAAATCATGTAATTTTAGTGTATTAGCTATCACTGAAAAATGGTTAAACGACTGCTTTAAATACGAAGAAATATTAGACAGTAATTGGTATGTTTGCAGACGAGACTAATAACTGTTCAACAGAAGACGGTATGCTAATTGCAGTAAAAAACAACTTGTCTAGTATACCTCTAGTTACTAGAATGTGTCACTTATTCGAACACCAATTTATAAAAGTAGACTAAGGTACAATTTATTTATACCTTGGTATAGTTTACTTTCCTTCTAATTCTGACAACCCTTTATATTTGCATTTCTATGATACATACTACGTATTGTAGCTAAAATTATTGAAGATGACTCTATTTTTATGTCTGGTGATTTTAATCGTCCTTCAATTTCTTTTGTAATTGACGAATCTGGTAATCTCTTGCTACCAATCAATTTTCTTGACGAAATAGATTTCGACCTTATAAGTGCTTTTTGTGGTAACGATTTGAAACAAATTATCAGTTTTTCTAATAACAACAACAAGTGTTGGGATCTTGCATTTTCGAGTGCATATGACAGAGTAGTGGTAAAACTCGCTGATGATGCAGAAAATCATTTTACTAACACCACTCATCATAACGCAATCATATTCGATTTTTTGAAATAATTTTAAAAAATAATGCTAATTATTGATACAAAACTTATTGAATAAACGGCATGGCTTCAGAAAAGGCTGTTCTACTACTACGGACCTTATGATGTACACATATGAACTTTTGAATCAAATGGAAAAAGGGTACCAAGTTGATGAAATTTACACAGATTTCAGCAAATATTTTGATGGTATTGATTGTAGCATTTTGTTAAAAAAAAAATAATTTAAAAGTTAAGTGATTTTGGTATCTATTTTGAAAACATATAAGATAAAAATAAAAGACATTTATTTTTATGTTTAAAATCTTTTACTATTTTATATATATTTAAATCTAAGTTGAAACATTTTTTTATGATGATCAGATGTTAAAATTACAGAAATAATGAGAACAACTTTTTCTATTCGCCTTTGAAATCTACTTCTATCATGTGCGTATTCTTCCTCATGACCTTTCCGTGCTGATCTGCAAGCATACTGCCATATATGCATAACGTGAATTTCTTGTTTAATGTTGAAGTGAACTTTTTTAGTTTTGTTATTTAAATTAATATCGTGCAAGTATGAAAATTGAAAATCTTAATCTAATATTTTTTCCTTTAAAAGATACATATATGCATTACAACAATTTTTAACAGCACATCTGAAATTGTTGTTTGATAAGTGTATAGGACAATTTGATTTAAAGTTGTCAATCTTTTGCAATGACGGCAAGTTTCTGCTTAGATCTTCTATTTTGTCAATACTTCTATTTTAACACTGTCAATATACTTTTGAAGGAAAAGTTGTTTTTATTTTCCTTTACCACAAATTTTTTCAACTGACTCTATGTAGTGTTTTAATACACATTTTACATCTAAATATTCAACTAAACCGTTATTCCATTAAAGTCAATTTATTTTAGTTTTTTTTTATTCGCAATACTGATTATATTTCATATCCTGACTAAGTTCTTCTGCTGCGTACGGTGCTGTGAAGTGATACACTGTTGGAATTAAACTTCCTCTTTCAAGCATGGCTAACTCTTTTAGGAAATATAGCTTTTCATTTCCTTGTAAAAATTGTGGGTCAACTATGAGAACTTGTTTAACCATGTCGAAGGTTTAAGGAAAAATGTTCCATAGAATAACTAAATTTATATTTATATTCACTTCGGGAAAAGGGCTTTTTCATATAAATATAGGTTAGCAGAGTTAGTTTTTAACTAATACAACTATGCTGTTTCAGCCCTTTACTATGATGGTGGCGGGTCCATCATGCTGTGGTAAAACCACTTTTATTCATAATTTAATAAAATATAAAAAAGAAAATATATTATTTATCCAAAATATTTATTTATTTATTTCATTTCATTTATCAATATAACTTTAGACGGTAAGTCTATACAGTGGGTATATGTTGGAGATATTGATTAACAGGCATAATTTAATAATAAAATATATTTCATGCGCGTTTAAATAGAGATACAAAAGAACATAATAAGATAGTAATATCAAATTTAAAATATTGACAACAAACAAATATAATTCATAAATTTAAAACAAAGCAAATCAAATGAGTTACTTATTACCAAAATATTCACAGATAAGCCGGAAATATTCACCATGTGTTTGAGCTCGCCTAATATTGATAGGTAGAGAATTCCATAGAGAACGTATTTTTACAAAAAAAGATAAATGTCTCACTCTACTTGAGGGTCTGGGTATATTGATTTGACAAGATCTAGTTGATCTGCCAAAACCAATTTTGCTATATAAATATGTAGGGCATTTATTGTTTATTAGCCTATACAGAAAAGAAAGATATTTAAAATTCATATAATCATCAAAAGTACAGTTTAGTACACATTTAGATACATCAGAAATTCTATGAAAACGTCATCGATTACAGACATACCTCGTGCATGCATTGAAAATAATGTTAAGTTTATTCTTCTCGACAACACTCATAGAAGAAAACACAACATCACAATATAAGAAATGTGGCAAAACCAAAGTTTTAATAAGTCTGCATTTAGTGTTAAGAGAAACTAAAGGGGCAATTTTCCAAAGTTTGCGAAGAAAAGAATAAGATTTGTTGCGATTAGCGAAATATGATCTGACCAGGTAAGAGTTTTATTAAATATCACCACAAGATTTTTTGCTTTATCAACGTAGGGGATAGTACGATCATTTATTTTAAGTGCAGGCAGTTGATGTGTATAAATCTCATGTGAATAGATTATCATAGCCTGTGGCTTAACAGGATTTAGTTTGAGGCGATTAGATAATAGCCAATAATAAATTGCATCTAGTTCATCATTCAATATGCCAACAGTCGCAGAAAGTTGGTGAATATTGCAATCCATGAATAGCTGTGCATCATCTTCATACAACCTGCACTCCGTCTTCTTCAGGCATTCAGGTAAAACATTTATAAATAACGAAAATTGAAGGGGACCCAGTATGGAACCTTGGAGTACTCCGCATTTAAGGGTTAACTGATCAAAGCTGTTCCCTCTTAGATTTTCAAATTTAACTCTGTTACATAAATAATTATTAATAAGTCTGACAGCTAAACTATGGAATACAAAATTCCGATTCGGTTTAGCAAACAGCAAGCTATGATAAACCGAGTCAAAAGCTTTAGAAAAATCCAAGAGAATTAGAATGGTAGCTTTTCTTGCATCAATTGAAGAAGAGATGTTATCCGTAATTTCCAGTAAACTTGACCTGATACTATGGCCCTTCCTAAAACCAGACTGATATAGAAAAACAAGAGTACTACCTTCGAGGTATTTTGAAATTTGTTTGTAAAGTACAGACTCGAAGACTTTAGAAAGACTAAGAAGCATACTAATAGGTCTAATATCAGTTATAGCTGGATTATTTTTCCGCGGAACTGGGATTATTCTAGCTATTTTCCAAGTAGCTGGATATTCAGAAGTAGTTAGTATTGTATTGAAAATATGAACAATGTAGGGCAAAATAATTGGTATAAGTTGATTTATAAATTAGAGTGGGATATTGTCTGGCCATATAGCGTTAGATTCGATATCACATATAGCCTTCAAGACTTCATCAGCACCAATGTTATGAAAGCTGAAATTACTAGAAACAAACTTAAAGTTTGAAATATTTGTGATATTAACAGTATCAGCAAGAACAGGTGGATTAGTTTCAACCAAGAAGTTTCTATTTAACTCATTAAGGTCTAGGTTAATGTCATTCCTGTCCTTAGATTTACTTAACCCTAATATTGAAGCATTTTTCCAGAAATCTGCAGATGGTAAATTTGAGTTCAACTGCTGCGCAATGTATTTTCTGCGCGCCTGGCGAATTAGTAGAGATACTTTGTTTCGAAGTGTGGTAAACTTGTTACGATTTACATCATCTCGAGGTTTTACAGTTCGAAGAGGAACATGTTGTTCAAAAACGTCAGAAATACAATCATTTAGATGCACTACTTTTGAATTAATATCCGAATAGCTGTAAATCGAATTGAATGACATTTACGCTGCATGTTCTAAAAAGTTGTTAACGTTACAGCGTTTATAATAACGAAATGTAATTGTTTCAGTGATTATGGATGTATTAGCTATGTAACGAATAATATAATAAATCATGGTCTGAGATACCCGGAACTGATACCTGCCCACACCCTAAGAAATTGTGCTCCTTATTACTTGCAATTAATAGATAATCTAATAGCGACGACCGAGTACCCTCAAACCGTGTCGGAATACACTTGTTAACAACACTGAGGGATAAACTGTTTAACATTTGAAGAAATCTGGATTTTAGCCGATCATTACTATCAAGCATATCTATGTTGAAATCACCTCCAATCATTATGTTATCATACTTAGGGCACAAGTTTGTACTCAATAAAAGTTATCAATGTATTGACCACAAGTTTGAACGGCTCTAAACGAGCAAGAGTCGGATACGAAAAGTAAACTCCACCTAATAACAGTAAGTGCTTTTCTGTTTTTATTTCTAATAACATATATTCAACATCATCAGTTTGACCAGAACAAGTCATATTTTTCACTGGGACTCCGCAACGAACATAGAAGGAAACTCCACCTACATGAATCTAACGATCAGGCAGATCAAGTTTTGATCTACCGTTTCGGTACAACTTAAAGCCAGGTATTTTTACACATTGCAAAGGAGTGTTGGGATCTGATACAATTATAATGTGCACTTTAGTTTTTAATAAACCTGAACGAACTACATCAATTTTAGTATATAAATTCCTAGCATTGATGTGAACGAAATTGAGCGAGTATGAGTGTTTAAATGGCGATTTCAGTAAAATATTGGGTATTAAAGAAATGTCATCCAGCCTCGACTGAACATTAATAGTGTTAAATTGCTCATGGAGAATCATCTAAGCTTCGCAATAATACACAGAAATAGAGAAAAAAAAATAAAATAAAATAAAGTAAAGAAAAATACGATAAAGTAATCTCTGTAATTATAAAATTAAATTTGAAGATTAGTAAAAATTAAGAATTTTTGTGGGTAATGAGACTTGTTCAGTTAAGATAAAATCGCTGATGCCACCTCTCAAAACATTCCACCGCACCGCTAGAAGGGCCTCAAGTGTTCATGCCTACTATGTGGAACTTCCTAAATTGTACTCTACTGGTTATAGCAATTCGTTTGTTGTCAGAACTGCAAAAATGTGGAACCTATTACCATCCTCTGTGTTTCCAAAAGTTGACGATTTTTTGATTTACAATTTACACAAATTCAAGACGAATCTTAACAAATTTATGACGAAATTACCGTCTCATTCACCTTAAGCCGCATTTTTCCGGTCCGTATCCCATACAATTTAGTCTCAACTACTTTTTAGTACAAAGGAACATATTCTTAGATTGAAATTATCTAATAAAAAAAATAAGTAAAAAATTTATAAGCAAAAATCACAAAAAAAAAAAAAAAGTTTTAATTAATAAACACAATTAATATAATAGTTAATTTTGAAAAAATTTAAAAAATAAAAAAAAAACAAGTTATACAAAAAAAAAATTTACTAAAGTTGAATTAATAAAAACAAATATTCATAAAAAAGCAGATTATATTAAGACTGCTGTAATTGGTGCAAAAAAATAAAGAAAAAAATTTTCACTGAGTCGTTTGACTCATAACTCGTTATCAACTGATCTTGAGATGTTATTTTAGTAATTTTTCCATTTTTAGTTTTTTGAATATAAACTTCTCCTTTCTGTGTAGTTACTTTATGGAGCCTACCATCGTTTTTCATTTTAAAAGCTAGGCGAAACAACTTTAAAGATAAAGGAGGAAGACTTTCATTGATATAAATACGATTAGAGCCAGGAAAACCAATATGTGAAACTTTCAAAGTTTTAAACGCTAAATACTTATTAAAAAATGCGTTTCTATTACTGCTTCCCAAAAACTTAACAATAATCGTACCAACTCTGTTTGACATGTGGAACATGTCATTTGTTTAAAAAGAATTAGTGAGCATTTTTAAGATTATCCAATAATTTATAAAATTATAAAAGTATAAATAAATAATAATTTACAAAAAGTTTTAATTTAGTTTTAATTTAAGTTCTAATACAATTATATTAAAATATAAAATTCAGATTCTGATATAAATATATTATATTGGTGCCTAGGTTCACTATTTTAATGGCAAGAGATGGTTGCACTATTTCAATAATTCACTATTTTTAATATATATAATTTTATATTATTTTATAATTTGATTTTTGATCAATTTCAAATTAATTAAAAAAATAGTATATTTTTTGTTTTATTATAATTAAATTAATTAAATTATAATTAAATTAAATTTTTATTATAATTAATTATAGGGTTAATTGTTCAAAAAAAAATTTAATAAATACATTTAACATAAATTCAGACAGAATTTACATAAATTCATAATTATTCACATTAATTATTTTACATTTAATTTAGAACCCATAATCAGTTTGGTGTTGAAAGATTTTAAAATTACACATTTTAATGATAATCAAAAACCTTTGTTAATTATTATCTTTATTATCTTTATAATTATTATGATATGATTTTAAATTCTCATGATAAATATGTATGTGATTTATTTACTAGAGGATCACATCATAGAAATTTATCTGTAATATTTGATTTTTTTTATTTTTTTTTTATTATTATAAAAAAAAATATTTTTTATCATAATATCACACTAATTAAAGTTCCATTTAAAAAACAATGAATTCAAATATTAATAAATAGCCCAATAGCGATAGCCCAATTTGTACTGTTTTTGATGCAAAAACTGAAGTCGCTTTTGCAAAAAGCGCTTTCATGGGATCTGCTTAAGGGCTCCTAGAAGATGGTATTCTTCATTCTCGGCCCAATACTTTGTATGTGAAGCTTGTTTAAACTACCATTCAAGCATTAATTTGCTTTTTGATGAGGTTAAACCATCTCTACAAAACTATAAAGATGCATACACTGGACTAGCAGTGAAATGTCACGAAGCTATCAAAACCAACTCAGCTTCTTTTAACGAAATGTCCAAGGAATATGAGTTATTTAATATGTCGTTTAGCAGATCAGCAGAAAGGCAGATAGATCAGATGCTGCAGAACTTTCCTATAATAAAAATTGAGATCTTTTCAAGAATACATTGCGAATTGGTGAAATAAGTTGAAGGGTTCATTCAATAGTAAACTGCGGAAATAACTTAATTCTAAGGGTACTAGCACACCAAATAATATTAAAAAGCTGAATGATGAAATATGTAAATTAAAGAAAGACCTAACGAATCTGTGTATAAAAGTCGATGGAAGTCTCTACACATTCTTCGATACATATAAGTACAACCAAACTTATATCAACGAGAACTCTAAAGAAGGTTGGTCTAAAGCTGAACAGCCAATAAGTTACAATTCTTTTATAAAAGCAACTATTTTGTAACTATATATATTTGTGTTGTAATAACTATTTTGTGGTCAATGAAACCGGTAGTTAGCTCAATAGATTCGATAGTTGATCCTTTAATAACTACACATAGCTCACATGCTGTGAGTGGTGCTGCTAGACCAGTTGTGAATCCTTTGACGAGTTCATCCTTAAATACGAGTTATCACATTTTATTACAAAATAAATTGGCCAATGCGGAGACCTAAAATCATAGGCCGACTTCGTCACCCTTTTCATCATCATATGCTGTGAATGACAACTCATTACAAAATGACTCAACAAATTCGATAACTTCTGATTAATTTCCCACTTGGGCCAGGGTGACAGAAATCTAAACACCTGAGAACGTTGTTCTAACTATTCCAAACTTCCAGCTTCTTCAACAGTAAGTAATCTCAATAATAAATTAAAACGTAAATTTAATTGTAATAATGTTAACATAGTAGGTATTAATCCTAAGAATTTAAAATACAAACCAAAATACAAATCTTTTAAAGTTATTGTACGAAAATCCGTGGTAAATGATATACTGGCTCACAAGTTTTAGAAAAAAGATATTATAGTTCAGCTTTTCAAAGATATTAATAATTCTAAAAATAACACTGACTCTACACTACACTACAAATCAGACATAAAAGATAATAAAAAGTAATGAATCACTCTAAAAACACTAATCTATCGTCTCGTCCAAAATCATTTCACAACACATCAAACAAAAAAGATAATAAAAACTTAATAAATCACTAAAAAAACACTAATCTATCGTCTCATACAAAATCATTTCTTTCCAATCCATGAGCAATTTCGTTCAAATCAAAAAATAAAACAGTGGATTTCATTACACTTTCAACTTATAGTGCAAAAATTGATATACCAAATTCATGTAAAGCGATGGCAGATATCCGCAAAGATATTATCTTAGATACAAGTTAGAAAAAAATATGGGAATTTTGTATAATAATAATAATAATAATAATGATAATAATAGTAATCATAATAATAGTAATAATAATAATAATAATAATAATAATAATGATAATAATAATAATGATAATAATAATAATAATAATAATAATAATAATAATAATAATAATAATAATAATAATAATAATAATAATAATAATAATAATAATAATAATAATAATAATAATAATAATAATAATAATAATAATAACAATAATAATAATAATAATAATAATGATAATAATAATAATAGTAATAGAAATATGTTATTGCTTAATTCGGTAATACCTCCAATTGTAAAAATGACTCCACATTCACTAAACGAGGATATCACATATGCTCTTTCCAGGTTTAGAGATGAGAGAACTATGGAAGACTATTTCTTGCATATTTGCATAATGACTCCAACAATTGTGTCGTAGAACGCAAAACAAGAACTAATTTACAAGTTCTAATACATTAATGAGGGTATGTCATCTAATTATACTCAACCGACTTACTCAATCTCTATTTTAGATACAATAAAAGTATAGGACTAACGCTGAAAGAAATCGATGACGAACTTCGTGCTTATCGTAGCTATTGCAATAGTAATTGTCACAACCTAATATAAGTGGTCTTGAAAAAGTTATAACAAGTTTTTTCGACCCAACTGCAAGTAAATGTCTAATTTCTTTTATTAACAATAAAAAATTTTTGTGTTATTATAAACGTTATTACATTAGCTAATCACAATAACAAACTTAATATCAATAACCTTTAAATTTTGTATCACAAGTGCAGTGGTATGAGAAGTAAACTTAAACAATTACATATTGATGCTAAATCATGTAATTTTAGTGTATTAGATATCACTGAAACATGGTTAAATGACTGCTTTAAATACGAAGAAATATTAGACAGCAATTGGTATGTTTACAGACGAGACTGATTATCTTTCTAATAACTGTTCACGAGAAGGTGGTGTGCTAATTGCAGTAAAAAACAACTTGTCTAGTATACCTCTAGTTACTAGAATGTGTCACTTATTCGAACACCAATTTATAAAAGTAGACTAAGGTACAATTTATTTATACCTTGGTATAGTTTACTTTCCTTCTAATTCTGACAACCCTTTATATTTGCATTTCTATGATACATACTACGTATTGTAGCTAAAATTATTGAAGAGGATTCTATTTTTATGTCTGGTGATTTTAATCGTCCTTCAATTTCTTTTGTAATTGACGAATCTGATAATTTGTTGCTACCAATCAATTTTTTTGATGAAATAGATTTCGACCTTATTAGTGCTTTTTGTGGTAACGATTTGCAGCAGATTATCCGTTTTCCTAATAACAACAACAAATTATTTGGATCTTGCATTTTCGAGTGCATATGACAGAGTGGTGGTAAAAAACGCTGATGATACGGAAAATTATTTTATTAACATCACTCATCATAACGCAATCATCTTCGAGTTTTAAACTACTAGCCCAAACTTTTCCAAATCGTACAATAATACAATTGTATATGATTTTCAAAACTACCAAAATAATTTATACTTGGCCAATTAATAATAATAATATTAATTGGACTATTAATAATAAATAATTTTATTAATTGACCCGACCTATTATCACAACCGGATATTAACTCATCTATCTCCATATTCTATTTAAAAATTTTTGAAATAATTAAAAAAAATAATGCCAATTATTGATACAAAACTTATTGAACAACAGCATGGCTTCAGAAAAGCCCGTTCTACTACTACGAACCTTATGATGTACACATCTGAACTTTTGAACCAAATAGAAGTTGATGAAATTTACTTTTGAAGAAAAAGTTTTTTTTTTGTTCTCCTTAACCATACATTTTTTCAGCTGACTCTAAATAGTGTTTTAATACACATTTTACATCTACATATTCAACTAAACCGTTATTCCATTTAAGTCCATTTATTATATTTTATTCGCAATACTGATTATATTTCATATCCTGACTAAGTTCTTCTGTTGCGTACGGTGCTGTGAAGTGATACACATTTGGAATTAAACTTCCTTTTTCAAGCATGGCTAACTCTTTTAGGAAATATAGCTTTTCATTTCCTTGTAAAAATTGTGGGTCAACTATGAGAACTTGTTTAACCATGTCGAAGGTTTAAGGAAAAATGTTCCATAGAATAACTAAATTTATATTTATATTCACTTCGGGAAAAGAGCTTTTTCATATAAATATAGGTTAGCAGAGTTAGTTTTTAACTAATACAACTATGCTGTTTCAGCCCTTTACTATGATGGTGGCGGGTCCATCATGCTGTGGTAAAACCACTTTTATTCATAATTTAATAAAATATAAAAAAGAAAATATATTATTTATCCAAAATATTTATTTATTTATTTCATTTCATTTATCAATATAACTTTAGACGGTAAGTCTATACAGTGGGTATATGTTGGAGATATTGATTAACAAGCATAATTTAATAATAAAATATATTTCACGCGCGTTTAAATAGAGATACAAAAGAACATAATAAGATAGTAATGTCAAATTCAAAATAATGACAGCAAACAAATATAATTCATAAATTTAAAACAAAGCAAATCAAATGAGTTTCTTATTACCAAAATATTCACAGATAAGCCGGAAATATTCACCATGTGTTTGAGCTCGCCTAATATTGATAGGTAGAGAATTCCATAGAGAACATATTTTTACAAAAAAAAGATAAATGTCTCGCTCTACTTGAGTGTCTGGGTATATTGATTTGGCAACATCTAGTTGATCTGCCAAAACCAATTTTGCTATATAAATATGTAGGGCATTTATTGTATTAGCCTATACAGAATAGAAAGATATTTAAAATTCATATAATTATCAAAAGTGCAGTTTAATATACATTTAGATACATCAGAAATTCTATCAAAACGTCAACGATTAGAGACATACCTCGTGCATGCATTGAAAATAATGTTAAGTTTATTCTTCTCGACGACACTCATAGAAGAAAACACAACATCACAATATAAGAAATGTGGCAAAACTAAAGTTTTAATAAGTCTGCATTTAGTGTTAAGAGAAACTAAAGGGGCAATTTTCCAAAGTTTGCGAAGAAAAGAGTAAGTTTTGTCGCGATTAACGAAATATGATCTGATCAGGTAAGAGTTTTATTAAACATCACCCCAAGATTTTTTGCTTTATCAACGTAGGGGATAGTACGATCATTTATTTTAAGTGCAGGCAGTTGATGTGTATAAATCTCATGTGAATAGATCATCATAGCCTGTGGCTTAACAGGATTTAGTTTGAGGCGATTAGATAATAGCCAATAATAAATTGCATCTAGTGCATCATTCAATATGCCAACAGTCGCAGAAAGTTGGTGAATATTGCAATCCATGAACAGCTGTGCATCATCTTCATAAAACCTGCACGTCTTGTTCAGGTATTCAGGTAAATCATTTATAAATAACGAAAATTGAAGATAACCCAGTATAGAACCTTGGAGTACTCCACATTTAAGAGTTAACTGATCAGAGCTGTTACATAAATAATTATTAATAATTCTGGTAGCTGAACTATGGAATACAGAATTCCGATTCAGTTTAGCAAACAACAAGCTATGATAAACCGAGTTAAAAGCTTTAAAAAAATCCAAGAGAATAATAATGGTAGCTTTTCTTGCGTCAATCGAAGAAGAGATGTTATCCGTAATTTCCAGTAAACTTGACCTGATACTATGGCTCTTCCTAAAACCAGACTGATATAGAAACATAAGAGTACTACGTTCTAGGTAAAATGAAATTTTTTTGTGAAGTGCAGACTCCAAGGCTTTAGAAAGACTAGGATGGCTACTAATAGGTCTCATATTCGACGGAACTGGGATTTTTTTTAGCTATTTTCCAAGCAGTTGGATATTCAGAAGTAGTTAGTATTGTATTGAAAATATGAACAATTAGGGCAAAATAATTGGTATAAGTTGTTTTATAAATTAGAGTGGGATATTGTCTGGCCATATAGCGTTAGATTCGATATCACATATAGCCTTCAAGACTTCATCAGTACCAATGTTATGAAAGCTGAAATTACTAGAAACAAACTTAAAGTTTGAAATATTTGTGATATTAACAGTAACAGCAAGAACAGGTGGATTAGTTTCAACCAAGAAGTTTCTATTTAACTCATTAAGGTCTAGGTTAATGTCATTCCTGTCCTTAGATTTACTTAACCCTAATATTGAAGCATTTTTCCAGAAATCTGCAGATGGTAAATTTGAGTTCAACTGCTGCGCAATGTATTTTCTGCGCGCCTGGCGAATTAGTAGAGATACTTTGTTTCGAAGTGTGGTAAACTTGTTACGATTTACATCATCTCGAGGTTTTGCAGTTCGAAGAGAAACATGTTGTTCAAAAACGTCAGAAATACAATCATTTAGATGCACTACTTTTGAATTAATATCCGAATAGCTGTAAATCGAATAGAATGACATTTACGCTGCATGTTCTAAAAGGTTGTTAACGTTACAGCGTTTATAATAACGAAATGTAATTGTTTCAGTGATTATGGATGTATTAGCTATGTAACGAATAATATAATAAATCATGGTCTGAGATACGCGGAACTGATACCTGCCCACACCCTAAGAAATTGTGCTCCTTATTACTTGCAATTAATAAATAATCTAATAGCGACGACCGAGCATCCTAAAACTGTGTCGGAATACACTTGTTAACAACACTGATGGATAAACTGTTTAACATTTGAAGAAATCTGGATTTTAGCCGATCATTACTATCAAGCATATCTATGTTGAAATCACCTCCAATCATTATGTTATCATACTTGGGGCACTAGTTTGTACTCAATAAAAGTTATCAATGTATTGACCACAAGTTTGAACGGCTCTAAACGAGCAAGAGTCGGATACGAAAAGTAAACTCCACCTAATAACAGTAAGTGCTTTTCTGTTTTATTTCTAATAACATATATTCAACATCATCAGTTTGATCAGAACAAGTTATATTTTTCACTGGGATACCGCAACGAACATAGAAGGAAACTCCACCTCCATGAATCTAACGATCAGCCAGATCAAGTTTTGGTCTATCGTTTCGGTAAAGCGTAAAGCCAGGTATTTTTACACATTGCAAAGGAGTGTTTGAATCGAGCCATGTTTCTGATACAATTATAATTTGAACTTTAGTTTTTAATAAACCTGAACGAAGTACATCAATTTTAGTATATAAATTTCCAGCATTGATGTGAACGAAATTGAGCGAGTATGAGTGTTTAAATGCGGATTTTAGTAAAATATTGGGTATTAAAGAAATGTCATCCAGCCTCTACTGAACATTAATAGTGTTAAATTGCGCATGGAGAATCATCTAAGCTTAGCAATAATACACAGAAATAGAGAAAAAAAAAATTAAACAAATTAAAATAAAGTAAAATACGATAAAGTAATCTCTGTAATTATAGAATTAAATTTGAAGATTAGTAAAAATTATGAATTTTTGTGGGTAATGACACCCACAGTTAAGTTGTTCAGTTAAGATAAAATCCCTGATACCACCTCTCAAAACATTCCACCGCACCGCTAGAAGAGCCTCAAGGGTTCATGCCTACTATGTGGAACTTTCTAAATGGTACTCTACTGGTTATAGCAATTCGTATGTTGTCAGAACTGCAAAAATGTGGAACCTATTATCATCCTCTGTGTTTCCAAAAGTTGACGATTTTTTGATTTACAATTTACACAAATTCAAGACGAATCTTAACAAATTTATGAAGCAATTACCGTCTCATTCACCTTTAGCCGCATTTTTCCGGTCCGTATCCCATACAATTTAGTCTCAACTACTTTTTAGTACAAAGGAACATATTTCTAGATTAAAATTATCGAATCAAAAAAAAATGAGGAACAAAGAAAAAAATTACACTGACTCGTTTCAACTGATCTTGAGATGTTATTTTAGTAATTTTTCCATTTTTAGTTTTTTGAATATAAACTTCTCCTTTCCGTGTAGTTACTTTAAGGAGCCAACTATCGTTTTTCATTTTAAAAGCAAGGCGAAACAACTTTAAAGATAAAAAAGGGACACTTTCATTGATGTAAATACAATTAGAGCCAGGAAAACCGATATGTGAAACTTTCAAAGTTTTAAACGCTAAATACTTATTAAAAAATGCGTCTCTATTACTGCTTTCCAAAAACTTAACAATAATCGTACCAACTCTGTTTGACAAGTGGAACATGTCATTTATTTAAAAAGAATTAGTGAGCATTTTTAAGATTATCCAATAATTTATAAAATTATAAAAGTATAAATAAATAATAATTTACAAAAAGTTTTAATTTAGTTTTGATTTAAGTTCTAATACAATTATATTAAAATATAAAATTCAGATTCTGATATAAATATATTATATTGTTGCCTAGGTTCACTATTTTAATGGCAACCATCCCTGTAAATTCACTATTTTTAATATATATAATTTTATATTATTTTATAATTTGATTTTTGATCAATTTCAAATGAATTAAAAAAAAAGCATATTTTTTGTTTTATTATAATTAAAAATGAATATTATAGTGTTAATTGTTCAAAAAAAATTTTATAAATGCATTTAACATAAATTCAGACAGAATTTACATAAATTCATAATAATTATTCACATTAATTATTTTACATTTAATTTAGAACCCATATTCAGTTTGGTGTTGAAAGATTATAGAAATTTATCTGTAATATTTGTAACACAAAATGTTTTTTACCAGGATAAATTTTCAAGAGATATTTTACTTAACTGTAAATATCTAGTACTTTTCAAAAATCCAAGATAAATCGCAGATATTACCTCTGGCTCGCCAAATATATCCCAATCAAATCAAAACATCTGAAAAAGTTCATAATGATGTGACGTCAGTCCGATATGGCTATATATTAATAGATCTTACTCAAGACGTTAATGATATATTTCGATTAAGAAGTGATATATTTGGAAAAGGTTTGTGTTATTGTACGAGAGATCAATTAGAACAATTTGGGGAGGAATATGAAACGTTTGAAGATCAATCGACATATATTGCAACTATTAAAAACCTAAAAACCAAATTCCAGAAAGTAATTATAAAAGACTGTGACCCTGAAGTAATAAAAATATTTTGCGAAATCTGTTTAAAGATTTTAAAAGGTAATTGTAATCTGAGTAAAAAAGCAACAACCCAATTACAACAGTATAAAAAGAATTAAGATCACTTATTTGCCGGAAAATATCTATAAATAGCAAAAGAAAAATCATTATTCAACGTGGTGGATTTTTATCTACACTTCTTGGTGCGATTCTATCAGGGATAATCGGAAATTTTATAAAACGAATAATACAACATTTAATAAAATGATAATTTTAAAACCTTGGATTTATGAGAAAATTAAGCAAAATGCGGACGTTGAACTTAATGAGTTGGATAAAAATATGAAAAAAAATATTGTTAAATAAACATTTCACGGATACTCAAAAATGGTATTTATACAGACAAAATCTATTTAAAATAAGAAACAAAAAACGACAACTTCCTAGAAATAAAGAGGAGAAAGTGAAAATTATGGAAACAAAAGGTACTCAAACTTGTGTAATGCGACGTAATGCGGATCAATGTGTATGCGGAAACTCAATCGCATTTTTTCCTGAATATAAAAATGCTGGAATACAAGTTCTTCCTGAAGAAGAAGAGGTATATGAAAAAGAATCTGATGATGAAGTATTTGAAATTCAAGAAAATGTTTTAAGAAAAGCATTTGTCAGCTGCTTCAGTTGGAAAACGTCTTAGAAAAAGAAAATCAATAAGAAATCAAAATGTACAAATATTTGAAACTGATACAAGAGACATTATAACTGTTCCTTTAGATAGTTCAAGTCCACCAACGCAAAAAAAAAAACTATAAATAGCAAAGAGTTGAATAATTCATCAAGACGTGTTTTAAGGTCAGCAGCAGGTAATACTCAAACAGAACTTAATTTTTCCAATTCGTAAGAATAAATCCCCAAGCTCATGGACAACATACAAGTAAATGATGCATTTTATGTCACTTTACTCAGTGATTCATCTATGAACTATTATCAAGAAAATTCATTATCATCTTTTACAAATAAAATGAATAAATACATGTGAAGGTGGAAAGTCGGTATTTTAGAAAAATATGTTAATGATTTCGTTCCAAATATGTATAGTGAAGAATTGGAAAAAAGTACTCAAATATTTATTAAAGGTATGCAGAAAAGTATGATAGGAGTTGGAACATCATATATTCCATACATAGAAAAACAAATGATATGTAACTGGAAAGTTTTTCTACTACCAACACTAATTCAAAATATACGCCCACTTAATAGATACAAGAAATATATAAATAAACAAGAAAAGAAGTTGAACGACAGTTGATTTAAGGAATTTTTAATTTTATGAATTATACTGTACAATTTATTCCAATTATTAAACCAGATATGTTTTTTATATACACAGATATAATTGAACCGCAAAAAATAGGTGATAAATATGTAAGGTGTTTAAGATCCGTCAAAATACAAAATGCTTTCAATGATACTGCAAAAGAATTCAGTAATATTCAATATTGCAATGTGAAGAAATCATTTAATAACATTTCATTACTTTTATGTGATAAATTTGGATACAAAATAAACTTTTCCTATAGTTCAATTCCAACAAAAATTGTATTGCATTTTAAAAAAGTATAAATAAAAGCGATTTTACAAAATTATATATTATTTTATTTTTATTCATAATGGAGAGAGAGAGAGAGAGAATAAAACCATTATTTAATTCAATCTGGTAGAGGACTTAATGATATCGGCCCTTTATTACATTCAACAGTATCTTTTCAAACAGGTCGTGGATTGGGAAGCTATTTTTGGGGAACTTTTTAGATATTTGAAACCATTATTTACTTCAGGCGCTGATATTTTGAAAAAAGAGGTTATTAACTCTGGTATCAATGCTGTATCTGATATTGCATATGGTGCAAATGTAAAAGAAGTTATGCAAGATCGTAGTAAAGAGATTGTTAAAAGTGTACGACGTGGTACTGAATTATGAAAACTGAATGAAATGTATAGTTCTGGTAAAAGAAAACGAAAAACTATAAAAAGACCATTCGTTAAAAATTTAAATTATTTTACGTCAAAACGACGCAAAAATAATAACAAAAAGAAATGAAAAGATATTTTTAATTAATTATGATTGAGTGTATGAAATCTGAGTTGGATATTTTTAAAACCCAACCCATTTCAGTCTAGCATTTTACGATCTGAACAAGTGTCCAACAATCCTATTGCCTCTTTTAGACAACCCCACAACTATTGAATTTATTTCACTGGGTAATGGCGATACATATAGAGATTTGTCTTCTACATATTTGAGATTAAAAGTACAGATGTTAAAGAAAGATGGAACACATTGGAATAATGATAAAACTGCTTATGGAAAAACAATAATACAACCAAGTGTAGTTAATAACATTTTACATTCTTTAATAAAACAATGTAATGTTCAATTAAATGGCAAAAATAAAACACCATCTGATGGAAATTATCACTATAGAGCTTATATGGAATCATTACTAAATTATGGTATAGATGCTGCTACAACTTATTTAGAATGTGCAGGATGGATTTTAGATAAAGTAAATGTAGCTAAATCTGATAGGTAATAATGTATCAAAAGAGCGCGGAAAATTGTATCATAATAGCAGTGTAGTGGAACTTATGGGTAAACAGATTTTTATCTTTTTGCAGACGACTCTGATGAATCACAATTAAAAATTATAGAAGTCACGCTATTTATGATACATACATTTTACCGTTAATCCAAGCGTACTGTTAGCACACAATGCTGTTCTTGTGAAATTCAATGCTAAATATAATTATAAACGCGTTGAAGTAAAAAGTTTTACAATTCCAATGAACAACTCATCAATATCACTTGATAATGCTTCTATTGGACAGTTGCCAAACACAATAATTTTTGTAATGCAGAAAATGTGGCTTACTCTGGAAAAAGATAAAAAAATCCATACAATTTTCAACATTTTGATATTTCACAATTTGTGTTAACGTAAATGGTGTTCAAATACCTAATGCTCAATTGCTGCAGTTTGCACCAGTTTTTCAGATGAAAATAAATGCTGTACAAGAGCATACAGTACACTTTTTTCAGGAACTGGAATTTACCACAATGATAAAGGCCATCGGATAACAAAGTCTATGTTTAGTAATGGATTTTTCATACTAGCTTTTGATTTAACTCCAAATGCATTTGGAAATGATGTCAAGGTTTACTAAAGCAGGGTCCAGTTAGAATTGAGGCAAGGCTATCAAAATCACTTACATCTACACTAACTGCAATTGTTATAGAGAATTTTATGCAAGCATACAAATTGATAAAAATCGAAATATATTTACAAATTTATAAATAGAATACTGAAACATGTATTTGAATATTTGACAAGATGTCATCGTGCTGTACACTTGTGGGTGTGAAGTTTTGTTGTGATGATAAAAATACTTAATTTGTAAAAGATATTTGATTAGTTGGAATTAAAGAACCTTGTAAAAAATTTGTAAAAGAGTTTATTTATAAATTTCCAACCAAAGAAATTATAAATGAAAATTTTGAAAATTACTCTTTCGGAACTGTACATAATGATAAAATTAATAAAGAATTAAGACAGGTACTATAAAATTTGATTTTATTATACCAAATGAAAAAATTAAAAAGGGATTTTTTAATGAACTACATTAATGAAATAAGTAGAGTGTATGATTTGAGTCAGTTTGAGTCATGAACACTTTAGAAATAATTAGTGTTTTAAAATGTAACAAATTTACAAACAAATATTTTAAGCGAGTTTTTGCTTTAGACAAAATTCCAAAAATAATAGAAAAACCAACTTTTTTAATTGTAAACACTGACAAGATAAAAGATCCGGGAACACATTGGTTTGTCCTTTATATTCCAAAGCATGGTTGCACAGAATATTTTGACTCGTATGATGGAGTTCCAGATAAACCGGAAATTTTGGAATACTTGAAAAATCAGTGCATAGTTAAATAAACAGATGCAGGGTATTCTTTCAGATGTATGTGGGCAATACTGTTGCGTTTTTGGCTGGTATAGATGTTTTGGTTTAAGTATGAAAACTTTTTTGAATGAATTTCATAAAGATAATCATATAGAAAACGACAATCTGATTATTAACATGTTTTACAACTTATTTGGAAATTTAAATTTTTAACAATCTTTTGTACCGCAGCAATATAATTAATATTAAAAGGTTTTAATTAAAACGTAGTAATGGATGATCAAGGTTTGAACACAAATTTGATATATTTTCTCAACAGATATCACTTGTTGGTTTTGATACAGAATTTCTTGTAGCAACTTGCATTTTTCACGGTATTGGAAAAAAGCCAGCTATTTTAAAATATCATGATTGGTGTAAGTTCCATCAGCAATTTTGTGAAAGGTACTCGAAACAATCAATAAAGAATACAAAATTATGTTTACAATATGGGTTAAAAATTGTTATTGGTCGATGTCTTAGTATTAACAAGGAGGAAGGTGTCACATTTTACATCTTAATTGATTTTCTTCTAGCTGTAATGGTACACAATAAAAATGCTGAATCAAATATACAGGGAATATGTTATTAAATATATCAAAATGTGCTAAGATGTTATGAAATTGCACGAAGAAATATATACTCCAATACAACATTATAGCGTTCAATGCAATTATTCTAGATTGTTTTTTGTAATACCTGTACTACTAGAAAATAAAATTTGTAATTAGTCAAGAACAACAATAAATGAAAAAATTGTAAAATTTATTTAATTTGTTTTTATTATGAAATACTTATAGATACATATACATTTATACAAATATTCTTATATATTATTTTAGGCTATAAAATATTTCTAAAAAATTCTGCAAAATAGTCAGGATCTCCTTCTTGGTTATTTATTTCCCAAATTTGTTGCTCATGTGTATCTTCATCTAAAACTTGAAACGGTGGTATGAATTCTTCAGTTTCCATTAATACCTCGTCATCTACACTAGACGTAATTTCATCAACTTGAACCTCATTTTGTGTACTGACTATTGCATTTTCCTCAGTAAATGGAAATGTTATTAAATCAGCTGCCATTTTTGTAAATATCTTACAAAAATTGAGTTAAAAATGATTTGTCAGTAAAATTGAACGGCATTATATACTGTAGAATACAGTCAAAATTTAAAGTTTTCAGAGTATACAAAAAAAGAAATGTAAAATTGAATTTTTAAAACTAGTTAGATGGTGTAAAAATCATGTCAAGATCTCAAATAGTAAAAGATATATATAGACCAGCTAGAAAAAAGTATCTTAGAAGGAAAGTCAAGCAGAAAGGAGTAAATGATACCTGGCAAATTGATCTAGTGGAAATGATTCCTTATGGAAAATTCAACAAAGGTTTTAAATATATGTTAACCGTTATAGATGTATTTTCTAAATATGCTTATGCTGAACCAATTAAAACTAAAACCGGTAGTAATGTTTTAAATGCTTTAAAGAAAATTATAAAACGAGCTAAAAGGTACCTAAAAACATTCATTCAGATCAAGGTAAAGAATTTTTCAACTCGATATTTCAAAATTTTGTTGTAAAGGAGCGTATTAATCACTATCATACTTACTCTGAAATAGCATCTATTGTAGAACGCTTTAATCGAACTTTAAAAAATTTAATGTGCAAAATATTTAGTTTACAAGGAAACTACAAATGGATTAATATATTGCAATCTTTATTAAACACCTATAATTCCACTAAACAAATTACCCGCTGAAAAATATTCCTAAGAAAAACGATAAATTTATTTTAAAATTTTAACATGCTATCTAAAATTTGTCTAAAAGCTAAATATAAAGTTGGGGACTATGTTAGAATAAGTAAATACAAAAAAACTTTCGAAAAAGGTTATCAACTGAATTGGTCTACTGAAATTTTTAAAATTATCAAAGTAAACAGGACCTATCCGATCACATATCAGCTGATTGATTATAAAAATGATTCAATATTTGGTGGATTTTATGACGAGGAATCATCATCTGTTAAACATCCAAACGTATATCTTGTCGAGAAAATTTTAAAGAAAAAAGGCAATTAAGTTTTTGTTAAATGGCTTGGGTTTGACGAAAAACATAACACATGGATAAATTCAACAAATATTGTTTAATATCTGTAAAATAAAACTTTAATAATCTGATCTGATCTGAAAAACTTGATAACATCTGAAAAATAAAATAAAATCTTAACATCATATTAATATATAATAATTCTTCATATAGAACAAATTCCATAACATACGAGAAAGAATACAGTTACCTTTGTCAACTCTTAGATACCCGTACGAACCGTTAGTATGTTCACATCCGGTCACTTACTGCTTACAATATTATTTTTTTAATATTTTAAAATCATTTGGGTGAATTTTATAATTTCTAGAACTATGGGTTGTACATATATTCAAACTATATCTTTATACATTCTTCAAAAGCAGATTCTAACCTTCCACATAACGATTATCAATCCAAAACTTTTTCAAAAATTCTATAGTACCATTTAATACTAAGCGCTAAATGTACAATTAAATTACAAAATAGTAAATATAATTTTAAATACTATATTATATTAATGCGCACATAGTATATTTATATTGTTATAAGTATATCGCCATACATTCCAATATTTCTTTAACAATATTTCCATTCATAGAATAATTTCTTATAAGTACAATAAAATACATATATGTATGTAAATACTCTTATCATTCATTCGTCAATGACATATACGATATGTAAATAAACATGATATTATATAAGTATGTATGTATATAAATATCATATAAATAAAAATTCTTCAAGCAACCGTTATGTTGTTTATTTATTTACATTTTTTTGTACTACGCATTATATCCTCAACAATTTCAAATTATCAAGTAAAACAAAATTCGTTAAAGAAATTTGTTTTTTGAAATTTGAAAAAATCAAGTAACACTTTCATCATTTATAAAGTAACCCTACATTATTAAAAAAAGTTGTCAACAGAAATAAGAGTATAATATTGAAGGTTTAATTTTTATGCATTACTTCAAAAAAAATTTAACAGGTGTTTAAAAATAGCAAATTTTCAGTTTTTGACCCCTTACAGCTCCTAAACGGGGGGTGATACAAAAAAAATTTCTGAAATGACTCATACTTATTTTCAAAGATCTTTTTGTCAAAATTTGAAGTTTCTAACTTAATCCGTTTAGAAGAGAAAAGGGTTAAAGGATTTTGCAATAATTCAGTTTCGCATAACGGTAAATTAAGACACCGTATAGCACAAGTATATATTTATTATGTACATATTTGTAAAGCTCATAAAAGCACCTATCGTTTGGAATTCATATTGAAGATATACCTTATAGAGCTTGTGTTATAATAATTTAAATATAGAGATTTTTCGAACTTTGGGGGGCTGTAGCTCCTAAAAGGGTGGGGCTACAGAAAAAAGTTATTAAAAATAAAATTAATATTTTTATGATATCTATCAGCAGTTAAAATTTCATGGCTCTATTTCAAAAAAATTGTGGAGGTCTAACAGTTAGTTGTTCAGGAGCTACCCAAAGGTTTGGTCGGAACTCAACCAAAAAAATAGGGAACCTACAAATTGCTCCCAGAATATTTTGTGTAAATTTCAAGATTCTAGCTTTCTTAGTTTTTGAGTTAGCGTGCTGACGGACGGATGGACGGACATGGCTTAATCGACTCAGAATTTGATTCTGATCCGATCCATACCTTTGAAAGTATATCTAGCTCGCTTATTTCGAGGTGTTACAAATGGAGGAGTAATTTTATTATACCCGATACTTATCGTACGGGTATAAAAAACTTAAACTATAATCATTGTTTTGTGGCGAATTGAAATCATCACATTCTTCTTTTAAAATTAACTCATTTTCCTCGTTTACGACGAAATAAGTATTTTTTTCGATTTCCTCTCGGAAATCATTATCTTCAAATACCGCAACTTTTTGTTGCGGTATAAATATAATATTATTTAGGGTCTCGGAGACCCATTTTTCACCGTAAACGGTGTTTATACCCGTACGTTAGGATCGGGTATAATAAAATTACTCCTCCGTTTGTAACACCTCGAAATAAGCGAGCTAGATATACCTTCAAAGGTATGGATCGGATCAGAAAAAAATTCTAAGACTTTTGAGCCATGTCCGTCCGTCCGTCCGTCAGCACGCTAACTCAAAAACTAAGAAAGCTAGAATCTTGAAACTTACACAAAATATTCTGGGATTATTTGTAGGTTCCCTATTTTTTTTGGTTGAGTTTGGATCAAAACTTAGGGTAGCTCTCAAACATCTAACTTTTAGATCCCCACATTTTTTTTTGAAATAGAGCTATGAAATTTTAACTGCTGATAGATCTCACAAAAATATTAATTTTATTTTTAATAACTTTTTTTTGTAGCCCCACCCGTTACGGAGCTACAGCTCCCCAAAGGTTCAAAAAAGTTCTATATTTAAATTGTTATAGTATAAGTTGTATAAGGTATATCTTCATTTTGAAAACGGCAAACGATTACTATTTTTATTAGCTTTAAAAATATATATATAATAAATATATATTTGTGGCATACGGTGTTTTAATTTACCGTTATGCAAAACTCAAATTTTGCAAAATTCTTTAACCTTTCTATCTCCTAAACGGTTAAAGTTGGAAACTTGAAATTTTGACAGAAGTTAGATCTTTGAAAATAAGTATGAGTCATTTCAGAAATTTTTTTTATATCACTCCCCGTTTAGGAGCTGTAAGGGGTCAAAAACTGAAAATTTCCTACTTTTAAACACCTGTAACTTGAACACCTGTTAAAATTTTTTTGAAGTAATACACAAAAATTAAAGCTTCAACATTATACTATTATTTCTGTTAACAACTTTTTTTAATAATATAGCGTTACTTTATGATTGACGAAAGTTTTGCTTGATTTTTTCAAATTGTCTAACAAATTTCTTCAACAATTTTTTTACATTTTGTTTTACTCGATAATTTGAAATTGTTGAGGATATAATGCGTAGTACAAAAAAATGTAAATAAATAAACAACATAACGGTTGCTTGAAGAATTTTTATTTATATTATATTGATATACATACATACATACTTATATAATATCATGTTTATTTACATATCGTATATGTCACTAGTGAATGAATGATAAGAGTATAGATGTATATTATATAGCGCCGTATTTACATACATATATGTATTTTATTGTACTTATAAGAAATTATTCTGTCAATGGAATATTTAAATATAATATAATATAATATTTAAAATTATATTTACTATTTTGTACTAAGTAAATTTAATATACATTTACCGCTTAGTATTAAATGGTACTATAGAATATTTGAAAAAGTTTTGGATTGATAATCGTTATGTGGAAGGGTAAAATCTGCTTTTGAAGAATGTATAAATATATAGTTTGAATATATGTACAACCCATAGTTCTAGAAATTATAAAATTCACCCAAATTATTTTAAAATACTAAAATATTAACAAAATAATATTGTAAGCAAAGTGACAGGCTGTGAACATACTAACGGTTCGTACGGGTATCTAAGAGTTGACAAAGGCAACTGTATTCTTCCTCGTTATTTTATAGAGCCTACTTGGCTCCATATCTTTAACCTTTGAACATTTTTTTAAAGGTTTTTTTTTTAATTAAATAATTCCATGAGTTTCTTTTTTTGGTGGAATTTGATGTTGTTTAGTGATATGTAAAATGATGCGCCAGCTCGGTTTGCTCTGGTGGCTGATAAAATGAATGCTGTTGTTGTTGCTCTTGCTGATGATGTTGCTGTTGTGGTTGCTGGTCATGATAAAGTGGCATTTTCGCCATCTTCTTCTTTTTGTAATGATTTGAGCCTGAATGGTTACGTCATCCCACATTATTGGTATTTTTATAAAATCTCGATGTATTTATATACAAATTTCAAGTAATATTAAAACAAAATAAAAACTTTAGAACTAGTTACACTCTTGCAAATATTTTCTAAGTGGAAAGGGTAAAAAGGTAAGGGAAAGGGTAAGGGTAATGAATCTGTATTAAAAATTTAATATTATTCTGTTATTCAAGCATTTAACATCTGAAATTCGTATAAAGAAAATGTCGAAAAAATTACTTTACAAAGGTTTCTTACCGAAACTATAACGCCGTACATAATAAAAAGCGAGAATTCGACATTTGTTAAACGGTTTAATATGAACGGTCATAAAATAAAATTTGCAATTAAATCCGTACCTGAAAATAGAGAACCAATTAGCTGGATTAAGGATGCTATACATCAAATAATCAGGATTGCTGTGAGAGATGTGAATTCCACTGATAAGATTGGGTTAACATTCTGTGGAGAAAGCTTTGAATATAAAGGTCCTGCGTATCTCAGTTTTAGATCAGCTCATGAACTTAAATTTAGCAACGTTTGGGATGTAATTTCTAATGCTTTTCAAAGTAATTCTGAAGGTAGTTATTTATAATTCATTTTTTGTTTCATTTATTATAAACTATTTTTATTTTATGTCTTACAGTTATGTTATACAGTTACCCGTGTTAGATTACCCACTGGTAGAGGTAGAAATAATAAATATTCAAGTTATAAAGAGGAATGCTTAAAAAGGAAAGGAATAATAACAAAAAAAACAGCGATAATTTATGTCTACCACGTGCACTTGTTGTTTCAATAGCTGGTGCACTTGTTGTTTCAACAGGGTTGGTTGAAAATGTAATGCACTTTTATAAAGAAAATATTAATATAATTTATCTTAACATACAAAGTTTAAGAAATTAAGTATATGATATAGAACCGCTGATATATTCATATAACTGCGACGTTCATGTAATTGTGCTTGCTGAAATTTGGTTAAAAAAGCGAGAGAATCAATTTTTTCATTTTCCTGGGTACACTGCATACTTCTCTAATAGGCAAACAGGTTATAGGGGTGTTGCTATATTTGTGGCGGATTGCATAAGCAGCAATAGTATATATGAGAAAGAGTTTCAGTTATCAAATTTCTTAGTTGTTAAATTAATAAAACATGATATTAATATATTTGCTTGTTATAGATCGCATTACCCTAATGAAGAAGATTTTATTAATAAAATTGATGATCTAACATTTACTTATAAATGATCGCTAATAATTGGGCATATTAATATCAATTTATTAGACCAAAACAATAGAATGGTCCGAAACTATTGTGATACTTTATTAAGTAACGGTTTTATTATTTGTAATGAAAAAATTGAACAATTTGCTACTAGGGTAAGGATGGTTAAAACTGTAATAGACCATTTTATTACGGATTTACTAAAATTTAAATATTCCTTTCATAAAATGGATACCTCTTTATCTGACCACAAAATGTTTTTTATTAGTATCGACCAAAAGCCAAAGAAAGAGGATGTCGCTAAAATTAAAACTGTTCTAAATTACGATAATGTAAGCAATGATTATATTTGGCAAAACATAAATTAGTGCGAAAGATTTAGTGAGATTACTCATAATTTAGGTTACTTAGTTATTAGGCACACTTAGGTTACTTAGGTTATTAGGTATTTAGGTTATTTAGGTTACTTAGTTATTAGGTATAAAAAGCTTTAAGAGAAAACATGAATGGATGACGGAAGAAATATCTTGAAATTTGATGATCCGTGATTTTTTTTATAAATATTTAAAAAAAAATTCCCAAATGATGATCATGTTAAAAACTTATATAATCTATACAAAAACAAATTAAGAAATTTGATCTCAACTGCTAAAGCTAATTATTATTCTCAACAAATTTTGAAAGACTCTGGCAACCCAAAAACTTGTGGATGGTGTATAAGTCTATTATGCTAAATAAGACACCTAATATTTGTGAAAGCAAACTAAAAGTTATTAATTACAATAATGAGATTATATCTAATCCTTATGATATAAGTAATATAATGAACAAATTCTTTACTACGATAACAGATACGTTAGATTTATCAGAAGGAGAAATTGAATATGATTATCTTAATCTTAATAACTTCTCTCAATATGAACCTAGAAGAAGTAAATTCTGCGATTAATTCTTTCAAACTGTCTTCTGCAACAGGTTGCGATTGGATTTCAGCCAAATTCATAAAAAAATATTCAGATAGGTTAGCATCCATTTTGGTAAAATTCATTAACAACTTTTTGTAACGCACTCCTTTCCTGATTGTCTAAAAAAGCCATTGTTACGCCAATTTATAAAAGTGAAGATGCCACAAATCCCTCAAACTAAAGGCCAATATCGGTATTATCGAGTTTTTCAAAACTATTCCAAATTATTGTAAAAAAGAGACTCAACGCATTTATGCGAAATAATGGAATACTGAGATAAGAACAATACGGTTTTGAGGAAAACTCGAATACAATCGCTGCTTGCCCAGCCTTAACTGATTTTATTACCAAAAATATGGATAATGGGAAATACACAGCTTGTGTTTTCATTATGATTTACAGAAAGCATTCGATTGTGTCTATCATAAAATATGGCTCCACAAACTTTCTAGATTAAATTTTTCGAATGATCAAATCGCTTTCTTTAAATCATACTTAGATCGGAGGACACAATGTGTACGAATTGGTGAAATCTTCGGTATTTTGCGAATAATCAAGAAGGGAGTGCCGCAAAGATCAGTTTTAGATCCAGTTTTTTTCAAAATTTATATTGATGATCTAACACGTCTTAACCTTAATGGAAAAATACAGCTATTTGCTGACGATGCGGTCATAAAATATACAGACTCAAGCGAAGCGAACCTTAAAACTGCTATATTGCAAGATTAATTACTTATTACTGAGTGGCTTCAAAAATATAGGATATTAAATTTTTAATGATGCTACTGTCATTCATAATGGTACTAAAATAGAAGTTGTAAAGAAATATGATTATTTAGGCTTACTTACAGACAGCAAACTCAGATGGGATGAACATATAGATCATCTAGTAAGGAAAACTTCTCAGCAAACTTCTTTTTCTCTTTCTAGTAAGGAAAACTTGTAATTCTAATCTTATATTAGTTTAAGTTAACAAAAAAAAGTAAAAAAAAATAATTGGATGTAACAAATTGTAATTGTATAAAATATAAGTTAAGTTATTTAATAAAGAAAAAAAAAAATCAAAAATAACAATTCCATCTGAAAGTTGCGGATGATGGATTAACTTACTATACCTTAATAATCATTACAATGTAATAACTTCTCTCACAGCTGCTTTTTGCACAGCATTTCATTGTGAAGAATGTCATATTCCGTATTCTAAGAAAAATGAAAATAGGTGTTCGAAAAGTTGCCCTTGGTGTCACTTGAAAACTCACCAGCTTGTTCAATTAATATTAACAATATTTTATGTGCAATAGCGCTTTTCGTGGTCAATCATGCTTTGAAAATCATAAGGCTCCCAGTTCAAAAATTAGAACCATGAACAAGAAAAGAAGCAAAAAGTGAAGTGAAGAAATTTGGAAATGCAAATCTTGTTTTAAAGTTCATAAAAGTTGTAGGACTCATATATGTGGAGAACATTTTTGTAAAATTTGCGATAATCATGTTCCTGGAAACCATAAATGCTTCATTCAGCAAGACAAAAGAAAAGTCAATTTTGAAAACTGCGTTTACGTATTTTATGATTTAGAAACAAGACAAAAAGATATTAACTCTACAAAAATAAAAGAACATGTTCCAAGTTAATGTGTGGCTCACCTGAGATGCTTTAAATGTATAAACATTGATTCTCTATACTTCTGTCAAAAATGTAAATTAAGAGAAAGAATTTTTAAAACGAAAAATATGATAGAGGATTTTTCATGGAATTTATTTTAAAATTCAAAAGGAAAAGGAATTCAAAAAGATTATCATAATTGCTCATAATGCACAGGCGTTTGACAATCAGTTTATTCTCAATTATATACTCAATTAAAGTGTACTTGAACCAAAGTTAATTATGCGAAGTACAAAAATTATTGTTATGATAATTGATAATATTAAATTTATCGATTCTATGAACTACTTTCCTATCACCTCGGCAAAATTACCAAAAGCTTTTATTTTATCGATCAATTTGAACAAGAATACAGCTGCCTTTGTCAACTCTTAGATACCCGAACGAACCGTTAGTATGTTCACAGCCTGTCACTCTGCTTACAATATTATTTTTTTAATATTTTAGTATTTTAAAATAATTTGGGTGTATTTTATAATTTCTAGAACTATGGCTTGTACATATATTCAAACTATATGTTTATACATTCTTCAAAAGCAGATTTTAACCTTCCACATAACGATTATCAATCCAAAACTTTTTCAAATATTCTATAGTAATATTTAATACTAAGCGGTAAATGTATATTAAATTTACTAAGTACAAAATAGTAAATATAA
Source organism: Poecilobothrus nobilitatus (assembly GCA_947095535.1). Lineage (NCBI taxonomy): Eukaryota > Metazoa > Arthropoda > Insecta > Diptera > Dolichopodidae > Poecilobothrus > Poecilobothrus nobilitatus. The sequence continues at coordinate 99,309,707 of OX352772.1, forward strand.
TTTTAAATATTATATTATATTAATGCGTACATAGTATATTTATATTGTTATAAGTATATCGCCATACATTCAATATTTCTTTTCTTTAAAAATATTTCCATTCACAAAATAATTTCTTATATGTACAATAAAATACATATATGTATGTATATAAATACGGCGCTATATAATATACATCTATACTCTTATCATTCATTCATCAGTGTCATATACGATATGTATATAAACATGATATTATATAAGTATGTATTATATGTATCAAATAAATAAAAATTCTTCACGCAACCGTTATGTTGTTTATTTATTTACATTTTTTTGTACTACGCATTTTATCTTCAACAATTTCAAATTATCGAGTAAAACAAAATGCAAACAAGTAAATGTAACAGTAAGTCGATGCAACCGACTTATTAATACCCTTTAATCTCATTTCCTCTGGGGCTAGTTCGGAAGCTTCCAAAATCCAAACCCATGGACCATATCCTCTTAAATTTCAGAGACATAAATCGAACGGGAAGGAACATCATTGTACAAAATTTAAAGGTTCTATCTTTGTTGGTTTTGTAGATAATCTCATTTCCTCTGGGGCTAGTTCGGAAGCTTCCACAATCCAAACCCCTGGACCATATTCTCTTAAATTTCAGAGACATAAATCAAACGGGAAGGAACATCATTATACAAAATTTAAAGGTTCTATCTTTGTTGGTTTTGGAGATAATCTTGTTTGCTCTGGGGCTCGTTCGGAAGCTTCCAAAATCCGAGCCCAAGGACCAAATCTTCTCAAATTTCAGAGACCTAAATCAAACATGAAAGAACACCATTCTGGCAAATTTAAAGGTTATATCTTTGTTGTTTTTGGAGATAATCTCATTTGCTCTGGGGCTAGTTCGGAGGCTTCCAAAATCCAAACTCATGGACCATATCCTCTTAAATTTCAGAGACATAAATCAAACGGGAAGGAAGATCATTGTAAAAAATTTAAAGGTTATATGGTTGTTGTTTTTGGAGATAATCTCATTTGCTCTGAGGCTAGTTCGGAAGCTTCCAAAATACAAACCCATGGACCATATCCTCTTAAATTTCAGAGACATAAATCAAACGGGAAGGAACATCATTGTAAAAAATGTAAAGGTTCTATCTTTGTTGGTTTTGGAGATAATCTTCGTTTGCTCTGGTGCTCGTTCGGAAGCTTCCAAAATCCGAACCCATGGACCACATCTTATCAAATTTCAGAGACCTAAATCAAACATAAAAGCATTCCCCTAACACAACAACCATTCTGCCTGAGACCTAAAACACCATTCTGCCAAGCTTAAAGGTTTTATCTTTGTTGTTTTTCGAAATAATCTCGTTTGCTCTGAGGCTCGTTCGGAAGCTTCCAAAATCAAAACCCATGGACCATATCCTCTTAAATTTCAGAGACATAAATCAAACGGGAAGGAACATGATTGTAAAAAATTTGAAGGTTCTATCTTTGCTGGTTTTGGAGATAAACTCGTTTGCTCTGGAGCTCGTTCGAAAGCTTCCAAAATCCGAACCCATGGACCAAATCCTCTCAAATTTTAGAGACTTAAATAAAACATGAAAGAACACCACTGTGTTAAATTTGAAGGTTATATCTTTATTGGTTTTGGAGATATAATCTCATTTGATCTGGTGCTCGTTCGGATGCTTCCAAAATCCAAACCCATTTACCAAATTATTTTAAATTACAGAGACATAAATTGAACGGGAAGGAACATCATTGTACAAAATTTAAAGCTTCTATCTTTTTTTTGTTTTTGGAGATAATCTCGTTTGCTCCGGAATCATTCGGAAGCTTCCAGAATCGGAACACATGGACCGATTTTGTTCAGATTCGAACTTAGCCTTCCTTTCATAATAAGTAACCTACTATATAAATTTCATCAAGATAACTTTATTAGTTTTTGAGTTATCGTGCGAACGGACGGACGGACGCACATCGTTAAATCGACTCAGGAGATGATCCTGATTCAGAATATATATACATGTCCATATCTAACTCGATTCCTTTTGGTGGTTACAAACGTCATTCCAAAGCTAATATACCCTATACTTTAGATGTAGGGTATAAAAATTCGTTAAACAAATTTGTTAGAAAATTTAAAAAAATCAAGTAACACTTTTGTCAATTAAGAAATAAACCTATAATACTAAAAAAAAGTTGTTAACAGAAATAAGAGTATAATGTTGAAGCTTTAAGTTTTGTGTATTACTTCAAAAAAATTTGAACAGGTGTTCAAGTTACAGGTGTTTAAAAATAGGAAATTTTCAGATTTTGACCCCTTACAACTCCTAAACGGGGGGTGATACAAAAAAAATTTCTGAAATGACTCATACTTATTTTCAAAGATCTAACTTCTGTCAAAATTTCAAGTTTCCATCTTAAACCGTTTAGAAGATAGAATTTAACCCTTTTAACCCTTGATTTTGCAAAATTTTAGTTTCGCATAACGGTAAATTAAGACACCGTATGCCACAGCTATATATTTATTGTATAGACTTTTAAAGCTAATAATAGCAGTAATCGTTTGCCGTTTTCAGAATGAAGATATACCTTATACAACTTGTGCTATAACAATTTAAATATAGAGCTTTTTTTAACTTTTGGGGAGCTGTAGCTCCGTAACGGGTGGGGCTACAAAAAAAAGTTATAAAAAATAAAATTAATATTTTTGTGAGATCTATCAGCAGTTAAAATTTCATAGTTCTATTTCAAAAAAAATGTGGGGATCTAATAGTTAGGTGTTCGAGAGCTACCTTAAGGTTTGGTCCAAACTCAACCAAAAAAAATAGGGAACCTACAAATTACTCCCAGAATATTTTGTGTAAATTTCAAGATTCTAGCTTTCTTAGTTTTTCAGTTAGCGTGCTGACGGACGGACGGACATGGCTCAATCGACTTAGAATTTTTTTCTGATCCGATCCATACCTTTGAAGGTATATGTAGCTCCCTTATTTCGAGGTGTTACAAACAGAGGAGTAATTTTATTATACCCGATCCTATTGTACTGGTATAAAATGGGTTATTTTCCAGATCTATTTAATAAATTAGAAAATGAAAATTACATTAGCCCACTTCCAGCAATTAAATACTATAACTCTAATGCAATGAAAGCAGATGAGCGTAATGAATTTTTAATGTGGTATGAAGTTATTGAGATGTGGCAATGTGAATTCCGAGAGCTAATAGACACAATGAAAATATGAGGTATTTAGAAAATCATTCATTAATTAATTTAGTTTCTTTAAGTCCTCGTGATGCATATTATAAATGTAAACAAGGAAAAAAAATTAAATACATAGATGTATGTCCCTTGTATCAAACCTTGTACCCATATGTTTGCAAACGAAGAAAATTTCTCATAAACCATCCTAAGATTTAAGTTGGAGAAGATGCCTGCTCCAAGTTAAACAGAATGACTATTGACGGTATTATTAAATGTAAATACGATAAAGTAGTTAATAACCTTGGTTTAAGATCTTTTTCTAAGATTATTTTAAACCCATTCTGGGGAAAATTTGGGGAAAGGGAAAATCAACAACAAACCACCATTATAAATCAACCTTTTAAACTTTACGAGTTAATAACAAACCCCTCTGTAGAAGTATGTCACATATCTCCATTAAATGAAGAAACCATAGTGGTTAGATGGAAATATAAAGAAGAAGCGGAAACTTCTTTATCTACTGTCAATGTAAGTATCGCTGCTTATACAACAACACATGCTCGTCTTCAACTTTACAGTTATCTAGAGAAATTGGATAGTAGAGTATTATATTATGACACTGATTCAGTGTTGTATATTAGCCGAGAAGGAGAATATGAACCAGAAATAGGCGAATTTATAAGAGACATGAATGATGAATTAGAATGTATGGTATAGGAAGTATAATTACAGAATTTGTAAGTGATGGTCCCAAGAACTACGCCTACAAAATTTACTGTACTAAAGATAATACAGAAAAACTTGTTTGTAAAGTTAAAAATTAATTTTAATATTATAAAGGAAGCAGTTTTAAATTTATTGAATAGTGCAGACACAAAAACATATTTCAGAAAATATTCGTCGAAATGAAAATCATGATGTACTTACAATTCCGGAAATAAAAAAATATCAACCAAAATCGGAAAAACGAAAATTTAGTGAAGATGGTAGTTCTTTACCATATGGATATAACAAAAAAAGCACGTGTTGAAAAGTAAATCAAAATAGTATTCATTCAAATTTGTACATTTTTATTTGTATTGTAAAAATATTTGTTTGTATATTAATTTAAAATTTTTAAGAATGTAATAAAGATTTAAACAAAAAAAAAAAATTATACTTTATTCACATATATATATACTAAGGGCCTTTCCAAACCATCACACCAAACATCGCACTTCGCACTAAATACTATTTTATCGCACTATTTTTTTGTCCGAAAATTCCGAATAGTATCAAGTGTTGTCCGAATTCATCGCACTTAACACTTGATTATCTGTCAAAAATTAGTGTTTTGAAAACCACACTAGATGATCGCACTTGCACTAAAAATATCCTTTTTTGTTTTCGTTAAAAGTGAATAAGTAAAAACTAATAATAAAAACCTTTTATTAGACACAATATTTTTAAAAATTATTAAATTAAATCATATTTCTCTTTTTTCACAATTTTAAAATTTTAAAACTAAAGTAATAAATTACTTTTTTGACAATTAATGATATGAGCATTTAAAATTTACTCAATATTGCAATAGTACTCATAAATAATTCTAAATATAGTTAAATAATGCTAGAATAAAATGATTTTTAGCACTTGTCAAAATAAATTTGACATAAAAATGCTATAAAAATATGCATTAAGGCTGATTCTACTCCTAAAACTTTTTTAACTGTCATAAATTTTTGTTCCGGGCAGAAATTTAGTGCGATATTTAGTGCGATAATCAAGTATTTTTGGAAAATGCAAGTGCGAAGTGCTAGTGCGATGGTTCGAAAGGCCCTAAGTATATACAGTTCTATACTTTCGATTTCTTTTATGATCATTGCATTTTTCAGAATCTTAATAAATTCATAATAAATTCTTAACATAAACTCGTTGTTACTTGAATATTGTAATTTTTTAAAACCAGGAACTATACAATCATAGAATCATTCAACTTTTACATTACATTCTTTTTATATCAATTCCTTGCTTTGACTAGATAACTAGTGATTTGTGTACTCGTATATTAATTTATCAATAACAAAAACAAGTCTTAATTTTTTTTTACTTTAAAACTAGAAATTTTTAAATTATTTTTTATTCCATACAAAAACGAGGAAGAATACAGTTGCCTTTGTCAACTCTTAGATACTCGTACGAACCGTTAGTATGTTCACAGCCTGTCCCTCTGCTTACAATATTATGTTTTTAATATTTTAGTATTTTAAAATAATTTGGGTGAATTTTATAATTTCTAGAACTATGGCTTGTACATATATTTAAACTATATGAAACTTTTTCAAATACTCTATAGTACCATTTAATACTAAGCGGTAAATGTATATTAAATTTACTAAGCACAAAATAGTAAATATAATTTTAAATATTATATTATATTAATGCGTACATAGTATATTTATATTGTTATAAGTATATCGCCATACATTGCAATATTTCTTTAAAAATATTTCCATTCATAGAATAATTTCTTATAAGTACAATAAAATACATATATGTATGTATGTAAATACGGCGCTATATAATATACATCTATACTCTTATCATTCATTCATCAGTGACATATACGATATGTAAATAAACATGATATTATATAAGTATTATATACTATGTATGTATGTATATCAATATCATATAAATAAAAATTCTTCAAGCAACCGTTATGTTGTTTATTTATTTACATTTTTTGTACTACGCCATTATATCTTCAACAATTTCAAATTATCGAGTAAAACAAAATGTAAAAAATTCGTTAAAGAAATTTGTTAGAAAATTTGAAAAAATCAAGTACCACTTTCGTCAATTATAAAGTAACCCTATATTATTAAAAAAAGTTGTTAACAGTATAATGTATAATGTTGAAGCTTTAATTTTTGTGTATTACTTCAAAAAAATGTTAACAGGTGTTCAAGTTACAGGTGTTTAAAAATAGAAAATTTTCAGTTTTTGTCCCCTTATAGCTCCTAAACGGAGAATGATACAAAAAAAATTTCTGAAATGACTCATACTTATTTTCAATTTCAAGTTTCCAACTTAAACCGTTTAGAAGATAGAAGGGTTTAAGGATTTTGCAAAATTTGAGTTTCACATAACGGTAAATTAAGACACCGTATGCCACAAATATATATTTATTGTATACATACTTTTAAAGCTAATAAAAACAGTAATCATTTGGCGTTTTCAAAATGAAGATATACCTCACACAACTTGTGGTATAACAATTTAAATATAGAGCTTTTTTGAACCTTTAGGGAGTTGTAGCTCCGTAACGGGTGGGGCTACAGAAAAAAGTTATTAAAAATAAAATTAATATTTTTGTGAGATCTATCAGTAGTTAAAAATATCTTACAAGGCATATATCAGTTATTTACAAATATCAGTAAATAAAAAAAATATCTTTAGTCAGTTAATTAATGACTTTCGTTTTTTCTTTTTTTGCATAAATTCTAAAAAAAACCCAAATATGTATCTATTCAGAGGAGACCACATTTTTATGTAAGCAAAAAAAATCTATATCTTATATTACTTTTTTTCTTTATGCAGAAAAAGAAAAAACAAAAACAATATTGCACTTTTTCTTTTCGAAAACTATCGACTTCACTTCAGAAGTACCGTATATTTCAAGGTAGTCATTTAGGTCCACTTATGTTTAATATATTTATTTCTGATCTTTTTTTTTCCTAAGGGAGGTGGGAATCTTCTAAAGACAATTCCAAGATTCTTCCAAGAATTTCCCCCTTGGTAGTGTCAGTTACTGACTAAACCCACCTCCTCCTTTAGCCAATATAATGGGATGAAACCCTTACCTGGTATATTGGCTAGGGAGTAGGGATAGGAAAGGATAGGAAATGGATATGGAAACATTGAATTGAGAGTGGGACTGTAAGGAAACAATGAATCCGCCTATTATTATTACTATTTTGCTAACAGTGACTAAAGCCGTCACAACATTTACAACATGTAGTAATAGTATATAGTACTACATGATGTAATTATTGAAAGCAACCCCTACTGTCACTGTAGCGGTTACTATTATTGGTATTAGTATTCTTATTAATATTATTATCAGTTTACTACAGAGTCAGCGCCATCAGTAGATTACAACGTGCAGCAGTATATAACACCTTACTTGCATGATATAACCAAAGATGGCTCCAGTATAGCAGCTATTATTATTATTACTATTATTATTATTATTATAATTATTGTTATTATTACTATTACCATTATTATTATTATTATTATTACTATTATTATTATTATTGTTACTATTTTACTACAGAGTCAGCGCCATCCGTGGATTACAACGTGCCGCAGTATACAACACCTTACTTGCATGATATAACCAAAGATAGCCCCACTGGAGCAGCTATTATTATCATTATTATTATTATAATTATTGTTATTATTACTATTACTATTATTATTGATATTATTGTTATTATTACTATTATTAATTATACGATATACATTATTACGATATAAAAGTACTACATATTTTTTATTTATGACCTGACCGGGGTTTGAACCCAAGACCCTTCGATTGGAAGGTTGGAGACTTAACCACCGCGCCATGACTCAGATAACCTATCTGACAAATTAGGTTATATACCGCACATTGAATATGCAGACGACTTATAAATATATCAAGTCATTTACTGCAAGAATATATCAAGTCATTTATTTTTACTGCAGTCAAAATTTAATAATTTACAAGAATGGTGCTCATTGAACAATTTGGAATTAAATGTACAGAAATGTAAGTCCATAAGTTTCATTCGTAAACGATTTTCTATCCTTATCGGCTATACAATTCAAAATCTAACCCTTGAACGGGTATACAGTATTACTGATCTTGGTATTATCCTCGACGATAAACCTAGCTTTAACTTACACTATGACTCCATGATCTCTAAAGCAAATGAAATGTTGGGATTTATTAAGAGAATTCTGGAATATGGTAACATTACTTGGAATGCAGTTTTTCAAATAAAATCCGATAGAATTGAATCAGTTCAAAAACAATTTCTTTTATTTGCTTTAAGAATTCAGTTTAAACCTTCCGACTATGCTAATCTTCCAAGTTACAATGTCAGACTAAAATCTTTAAAATGCTAACTTTGTCATCTCGCAAGGAAATATTTTCATTTATGTATGTATCAATTCATACGACGTATGTATGTATGTATTCATACGATGTTCTATATGACAATATTCACATTGAATTTTTGAGAAACAAATTGATCTCAAATGATGGGGTTAGGCAAACAAGATACATGAAATTCTTAGTTGAACAAACTCATAGAACAGAATACGGAAGAATAAACAGATGTTGCACTATCTTCAATAAACACAGTCATCTTTTTCTACATTAATTTTAAAAAGAACATTTAAATCTAAATAACACCAACATTTTTCCTTTCAATAACCTCACACAACTTTGTAATTACACTATTGGTCGTCTCATAATTATACATTTAAATTTTTAAAGTGCATTTTGTTTAAGTCATCAATTTTTATATTAAAGTATTATGTCATATTGCAAAAATTAAAGTTTTGTTACGAATTTAAGTATTGTTTTGCATTTAATATCAATGTTAAAAAAAAGAAAAAATTGATAAATAATTTAATTTTTTATTTTTAAATTAAGACTTTGATTAGGTCATCAATTTTTGTATTAAAGTATTATGTCATAATGTATTAATTAGGGTTTTTTTACGAATTTACATATTGTTTTGTATTTAATGTTAAAAAATGTTTAAAAAAAAGATAAAATTTGATTGAATTTTATTTATTTATAATAAAATAAAAGTAAAAAAAAATTCGAAACCCTTTTATTTTTTCTTTAGAGATTTAAACAATTTTTTTTTTCTTCGTATTTTTTTTTTTAATTTTTATTTATTAAATTAATTATTGCAATTGCACCTTTAATAAAAATATGAATCAATGCACAACATAAATAAAATAGCTCATTAACAACAAAATAAAATTAAAAATTGTAATTAGAATAAATTTAAAGGAATATTGTTCTTTCTATAATAAACAGTCAATGATGATATTTCTGTATATTTATTAAATAATTTAAAATTTTATTATCAGAGCCACAAATCTTAGACTAAAAGTATTGCAAGATACACAAAATTCTCATTAAAAATAAGAGTTTTAAGACTTTTTACTTTTTAAAAAGTACTTTCAATACAAATAAAACAAATTTTTAATTTATAACTTTGACTATTATATCCATTATGAACTGGTCGCAGCGAAAAATTTAAAATAATTTATAAAAATAAATAAATATTCTCTTGGCAGTGACAAATGATGCATTGTTAAAAAAAAAAAAAATGTTAACAATATTAAAAGGTTTGAAAATGAAAAAAGGAAAGTTTAATATTAAGCCACATTCGGTGCCTTTTGCTGACAAGGCATTTGAAATAGCCCACCGCTAAACAAATTATTCAAACCTTGATTTTGTAACCAACTCTCAAATCTTCCTAATTCAGAATCTCGCATATACATATACATAAAAGTAGGTAGAGTGGCAGTCTGCCACGGGAAAAAATCGCACCACCCACTGACCTACATTTTTGATTGATGGGTTTAATGTAGGTCGTTCTTGGTTAGTAGGTCAAAAACTTGTTTTGATTGTATAAGCGTGTGTTATAAACTTATAAGTTCTAGTAGCAAGTGAAGCTTGTTAGTACTGTGGAAGTTGTCAGGCAAGATTAATGAATTGAACAATGGATTTTATGTAAGTTATTCTTGGTTAGAACCGTGGGTTATTAACTTAGAAGTTCTAGTAGGAAGTGAAGGTTGTTGGTACTGTAGAAGTTGTCAGGCAAGGCTAATGAACTGAACAATTATTAGATTATGATGATTTTATGTAGATTATTATGTAGATTATCCTTGGTTATAAGCATGGGTTGTTAGCTTATATGTTCTAGTAGAAAGTAAAGGTTGTTGGTACTGTGGAAGTTGTCAGACACGGTTAATGAGCTGAACTAGTTTAACATATTTAGGTTTTTGAATAAATTTATTTATACTTTGTAATAGGATATCATACAAATAGTAAGAATAATAAAATATACATATGTATGTAGATAAAAGGAGATGTAAAAGAAACGAAAAGAAAAACATTTATTAATACTTTTGGATATCAAGATATAAAATAATAAAAATAAAAACGAAAACGAAGTTAGTTCTTAGAAGTTGTTATTATTTACATAAATAGTAAGAAAATAATTTTTTCAAGTGTAATCAAGCTTGTTTTTATTGCGCAAATTCGGTGACTTTTGCTTTTATTTGTAAAAGAATGCAAGATGAGAGAATAATAATGAGATAATGAGAAAAAACATAAGACCTATGTATAGAATATGTCAAAAGAATATTTTGTATTCTTTTTGTAAAATAAATTGTAAAAACAAGTTTGACCTTCTCAAACAATTTAAAACTTATGAATGCAAATGCTAAAAAAAAAAAAAATAAAAAAAAATATTGAATAAGTGCATCTGTTATGTAAGATTGCTTTTTTCTGTTCTATAAGAACATTGAGAAAATAATCAGAAATCTTTGATTATTTGTTTGTTTATTTTATTATTGTTACATGGTATATGCTAAGAAATTAAAACAAAAACCAAGGACAAGTTAATTGCTTTTGGTATTTATTAGTAAACAATAAAAATTATAAAAATAAAACTCCTTTTTTAAAATAAAAGAAGAATCTAAAATATGAAAGTAAAAATAAAAAAATCTGAAAATTATTTAATAAAATAAACAACATGAATAAATATAAATAAAAATAAATAACTTTTACCTTTGTCCTATATTCTTATAAACCTATTTGTCAGAACTTCCTAAATGAAAAACATAAATTAATTTAAAGTAAGTTTCTATAATATAAATAACAAATACATTTTAAATTTAAAAAATTTTTTATTTTACATTTTTTATTTATTATTACAATTTCCTGTTAGTGGAATGTTAGTTTATTATTACAATGGTTTTCAGCAAGTGGAAACATTTTTGAATCAGTGAGCAATAAACACACTTCTTCATCTCTATATACAAATATTGTCTTTGTTTTTAATTCATTTTTAAGCTCATTATTTATCATTTCCTCATATTTTTGAGGAATGAAAATAATAGAATGTTTGGTCTCAAAAACCCATTTTACACCATAACAGGTGTTTATTTTTTTGATATTATTTAAAATATAGATTCTGTTAGACTCCATATGTCTTATTTTTAAAAATTTTTGTTTTTTTAGTTTCTTTTGCCTTTTTGTTAAAGGCATCAAGAAAGCTTGGTTTTTTAGCCGGCTGATGTTGTTGTTCTGGTTGTTGTTGTTCTTGTTGTTGATGGTGTTGATGCTGGTGTTCTTATTGTTGATGGTGTTGATGTTGTTGTTCTTGTTGTTGTTGTTGCCGTTGATGCCGTTGATACTGATAATGTGTAAGTTTTTCGTCTCCTGTTTTCTTTTTGCTGGAAGACGCACAGCTGATGCATTGTCTACCTTTTTTATTTTAAGATTGGTTTAAGTTAGCATTTTTGATTTTTATTAAACTATAATTTATTATAATGTCTTTTAATTATTACATACAATGTTGCACATTCCTTCAATTCTTTTTTTTACTTTAAATTAGACATGGTTAAACTTAATATTTTTTGTTTTGGTTTTCATTGAACTATAATTTATCAGAATATCTTTTATCTACAATGTTGCAAATTAGAATCATTTAAAAAAAAAAAATCGATTTTATTATCTTTAGTTTCTTTACGTGAAAAGATGTCCAAAAAAGTTATTTTACAAACATTTATGGATGCTAATTCGACAACTTCAGAAATAATACGATATTCTATTGAAAATGTCAGTTGACTTTTGTAAAATGGTATAATGTACGTGGTTGTAAGATAAAATTTTACAATAAACCAGTACCGGTTAACGCAGATGCAATCAATTGGATTAAAGGTGCTATACACGAATAGTAAAAGATGGTACAAAAAATGTGTATCCAGGAGATAGGAATTACATTTTGCGGGGAAAGCTTTGAAAAACGCGGTTCTGCATTCCTAAATTTTAAATTGGCTAGTGATTTAATATTTTCAAACATTTGGGATATAATATCGAAAATTTTCCAAAGTAATTCAGAAAGTAAGTACAACATGATTTTTAATTTAATGGACTTTAATGTTTTGGACTTTTAATTTACTTTCTGTTTTAAATTGACAGTGTTAAGTACAGACAAATTTTGCATGGACACATTTTTGCAAATTACACATGTCAGATTACCTGTTGGAAGCGGAAGGAGTAAACAATTTATAAGTTTTGAACAGGAATCTAAACAAAAAAAAGGAATAATTTCAATCAGAAATGAAGACAACTTATGTCTACCGAGAACAATAATTGTTGCAATAGCCAAAATTGAAAAATATAAAGATTATAAAAAAACTCTTAATAATACTGGAAAGGTGCAAACTAAATTAGCTTTAAGGCTACTTACAATTCCGGAAATAAAAAAATATCAACCAAAATCGGAAAAACGAAAATTTAATGAAGATGGTAGTTCTTTACCATATGGATATAACAAAAAAAAGCACGTGTTGATAAGTAAATCAAAAAATATTCATTCAAATTTGTACATTTTTATTTGTATTGTAAAAATATTTGTTTGTATATTAATTTAAAATTTTTAAGAATGTAATAAAGATTTAAACAAAAAAAAAAAATTCCACATTATTCACATATATATACTAAGGGTCTTTCCGAACCATCACACCAAACATCGCACTTCGCACTAAATACTATTTTATCGCACTATTTTTTTGTCCGAAAATTCCGAAAAGTATCAAGTGTTATAACAAAAAAAAGCACGTGTTGATAAGTAAATCAAAAACTATTCATTCAAATTTGTACATTTTTATTTGTATTGTAAAAATATTTGTTTGTATATTAATTTAAAATTTTTAAGAATGCAATAAAGATTTAAACAAAAAAAAAAAAATTCTACATTATTCACATATATATACTAAGGGTCTTTCCGAACCATCACACTAAACATCGCACTTCCCACTAAATACTATTTTATCGCACTATTTTTTTGTCCGAAAATTCCGAATAGTATCAAGTGTTGTCCGAATTCATCGCACTTAACACTTGATTATCTGTCAAAAATTAGTGTTTTGAAAACCACACAAGATGATCGCACTTTCACTAAAAATATCCTTTTTTGTTTTCGTTAAAAGTGAATAAGTAAAAACTAATAATAAAAACCTTTTATTAGACACAATATTTTTAAAAATTATTAAATTAAATCATATTTCTCTTTTTTCACAATTTTAAAATTTTAAAACTAAAGTAATAACTTACTTTTTTGACAATTAATGATATGTGCATTTAAAATTTACTCAATATTGCAATAGTGATCATAAATAATTCTAAATATAGTTAAATAATGCTAGAATAAAATGATTTTTAGCACTTGTCAAAATAAATTTGACATAAAAATGCTATAAAAATATGCATTAAGGCTGATTCTACTCCTAAAAATTTTTTAACTGTCATAAATTTGTAATCCGGACAGAAATTTAGTGCGATATTTAGTGCGATAATCAAGTATTTTTGGAAAGTGCAAGTGCGAAGTGGTAGTGTCAAGTGCTAGTACGATGGTTCGAAAGGCCCTAAGTATATAGAGTTCTATACTTTCGATTTCTTTTATGATCATTGCATTTTTCAGAATCTTAATAAATTCACAATAAATTCTTAACATAAACTCGTTATTACTTGAATATTGTAATTTTTTAAAACCAGGAACTATACAATCATAGAATCGTTCAACTTTCACATTACATTCTTTTTATATCAATTCCTTGCTTTGACTAGATAACTAGTTATTTGTGTACTCGTATATTACTCGTATATTACTCGGAAGAATACAGTTGCCTTTATCAACTCTTAGATACCCGTACGAACCGTTAGTATGTTCACAGCCTGTCCCTCTGCTTACAATATTATGTTTTTAATATTTTAGTATTTTAAAATAATTTGGGTGAATTTTATAATTTCTAGAACTATGGGTTGTACATATATTCAAACTATATGTTTATACATTCCTCAAAAGCAGATTTTAAACTTCCACATAACGATTATCAATCCAAAACTTTTTCAAATACTCTATAGTACCATTTAATACTAAGCGGTAAATGTATATTAAATTTACTAAGTACAAAATAGTAAATATAATTTTAAATATTATATTATATTAATGCGTACATAGTATATTTATATTGTTATAAGTATATCGCCATACATTGCAATATTTCTTTAAAAATATTTCCATTCATAGAATAATTTCTTATAAGTACAATAAAATACATATATGTATGTATGTAAATACGGCGCTATATAATATACATCTATACTCTTATCATTCATTCATCAGTGACATATACGATATGTAAATAAACATGATATAATATAAGTATGTATGTATGTATATCAATATCATATAAATAAAAATTCTTCAAGCAACCGTTATGTTGTTTATTTATTTACATTTTTTGTACTACGCCATTATATCCTCAACAATTTCAAATTATCGAGTAAAACAAAATGTAAAAAATTCGTTAAAGAAATTTGTTAGAAAATTTGAAAAAATCAAGTACCACTTTCGTCAATAATAAAGTAACCCTATATTATTAAAAAAAGTTGTTAACAGAAATAAAAGTATAATGTTGAAGCTTTAATTTTTGTGTATTACTTCAAAAAAATGTTAACAGGTGTTCAAGTTACAGGTGTTTAAAAATAGAAAATTTTCAGTTTTTGACCCCTTACAGCTCCTAAACGGAGAATGATACAAAAAATATTTCTGAAATGACTCATACTTATTTTCAAAGATCTAACTTCTGTCAACTCTATCAGATGTTCTGTCTAACATCTATCAGCAGTTAAAATTTCATAGCTCTATTTCAAAAACGAGGAAGAATACAGTTGCCTTTGTCAACTCTTAGATACCCGTACGAACCGTTAGTATGTTCACAGCCTGTCACTCTGCTCACAATATTATTTTTTTAATATTTTAGTATTTTAAAATAATTTGGGTGAATTTTATAATTTCTAGAACTATGGGTTGTACATATATTCAAACTATATGTTTATATGTACATTCTTCAAAAGCATATTCTAACCTTTCACATAACGATTATCAATCCAAAACTTTTCCAAATATTCTATAGTGCCATTTAATACTAAGCGGTAAATGTATATTAAATTTACTTAGTACAAAATAGTAAATATAATTTTAAATATTATATTATATTATATTTAATATTCCATTAACAGAATAATTTCTTATAAGTACAATAAAATACATATATGTAAGTAAATACGGCGCTATATAATATACATATATACTCTTATCATTCATTCACTAGTGACATATACGATATGTAAATAAACATGATATTATATAAGTATGTATATATATTAATATCATATAAATAAAAATTCTTCAAGCAACCGTTATGTTGTTTATTTATTTACATTTTTATGTACTACGCATTATATCTTCAACAATTTCAAATTATCGAGTAAAACATAATGTAAAAAATTTGTTGAAGAAATTTGTTAGAAAATTTGAAAAAATCAAGTAAC
Source organism: Poecilobothrus nobilitatus (assembly GCA_947095535.1). Classification (NCBI taxonomy): domain Eukaryota; kingdom Metazoa; phylum Arthropoda; class Insecta; order Diptera; family Dolichopodidae; genus Poecilobothrus; species Poecilobothrus nobilitatus. The sequence goes on from OX352772.1 coordinate 99,325,583, forward strand.
ACTTTCGTCAGTTATAAAGCAACCCTATATTATTAAAAAAAGTTATTAACAGAAATAAGAGTATAATATTAAAGCTTTAATTTTTGTGTATTACTTCAAAAAAATTTTAACAGGTGTTCAAGTTGCAGGTGTTTAAAATAGGAAATTTTCAGTTTTTGACACCTTACACCTCTGAAACGGGGGGTGATACAAAAAAAATTTCTGAAACGACTCATACTTATTTTCAAAGATCTAACTTTTGTCAAAAGTTCAAGTTTCCAACCTAAACGGTTTAGAAGATAGAAGGGTTGAAGGATTTTGCAAAATTTGAGTTTCACATAACGGTAAATTAAAACACCACATGCCACAAGTATATATTTATTGTATAAATACTTTTAAAGCTAATAAAAGCAGTAATTGTTTGGCGTTTTCAAAATGAAGATATACCTTATACAACTTGTGCTATAACAATTTAAATATAGAGCTTTTTTGAACCTTTGGGGAGCTGTAGCTCCATAACCGGTGGGGGTACAAAAAAAAGTTATTAAAAATAAAATTAATGTTTTTGTGATATCTATCAGCAGTTAAAATTTCATAGCTCTATTTCAAAAAAAATGTGGGGATCTACAAGTTAGGTGTTCGAGACCTACCCTAAGGTTTGGTCCAAACTCAACCAAAAAAAATAGGGAACCTACAAATTACTCCTAAAATATTTTGTGTAAATTTCAAGATTCTAGCTTTCTTAGTTTTTGAGTTAGCGTGCTGACGGACGGACGGACGGACGGACATGGCTCAAAAGTCCTAGAATTTTTTTCTGATCCGATCCATACCTTTGAAGGTATATCTAGCTCGCTTATTTCGAGGTGTTACAAACGGAGGAGTAATTTTATTATACCCGATCCTATCGTACGTGTATAAAAATGTGGGGATCTAAAAGTTAGGTGTACGAGAGCTACCCTAAGGTTTGGTCCAAACTCAACCAAAAAAAATAGGGAACCTACAAATTGCTCCTAGAATATTTTGTGTAAATTTCAAGATTCTAGCTTTCTTAGTTTTTGAGTTAGCGTGCTAACGGACGGACGGGCGGCCATGGCTCAATCGACTTAAAATTTTTTTCTGATCCGATCCATACCTTTGAAGGTATATGTAGCTCCTTATTTCGAGGTGTTACAAACGGAGGAGTAATTTTATTATACCCGATCCTACGGGTATAAAATGGGTTATTTTCCAGATCTATTTAATAAATTAGAAAATGAAAATTACATTAGCACACTTCCAGCAATTAAATACTATCTAACTCTAATGCAAAGAAAGCAGATGAGCGTAATGAATTTTTAATGTGGTATGAAGTTATTGAGATGTGGGAATGTGAATTCCGAGAGCTAATGAGACACAATGAAAATATGAGATATTTAGAAAATCATTCATTAATTAATTTAGTTTCTTTAAATCCTCGTGATGCATATTATAAATGTAAACAAGGAGAAAAAATTAAATACATAGATGTATGTCCCTTGTACCAAAGCTTGTACCCATATGTTTGCAAACGAAGAAAATTTCTCATAAACCATCCTAAGATTTATGTTGGAGAAGATGCCTGCTCCAAGTTAAACAGAATGACTATTGACGGTATTATTAAATGTAAAATCTTACCACCAACAAATCTATTACACCCCGTGTTATCTGTCAAACAAAATAATAAATTGATGTTTTGACTATGTAACACTTGTAGTGAAAAAAAATATCAAGAAAAATACTGTGAGCATACAGACCATGAAAGAGCATTAGTAGGAACTTGGGTAATTGATGAAATTAAAAAAGCAATTGAAAAAGGGTATAAAATTTGGGAATACGAAACAGTAAAATATGACAATTTGCTATGGTATTGATGGTTTATTTACTAAAATGATGAACAAATTTATAAATATTAAAGAAAAAGTTTCTGGTTGGCCAATAAAATGACTCAAAAAGAAAAGAAAAAATATATTGATAGGTTTTTTGAAAAGGAAGAAATTAAATTAGAATACGATAAAGTAGTTAATAACTTTGGTTTAAGATCTTTTTCTAAGATTATTTTAAACCCATTCTGGGGAAAATTTGGGGAAAGGGGAAATCAACAACAAACCACCATTATAAATCAACCTTCTAAACTTTATGAGCTAATAACAAACCCCTCTGTAGAAGTATGTCACATATCTCCAGTAAATGAAGAAAACATAGTGGATAGATGGAAATATAAAGAAGAAACAGAAACTTCGTTATCTACTGTCAATGTAAGTATCGTTGCTTATACAACAACACATGCTCGTCCTCAACTTTACAGTTATCTAGAGAAGTTGGATAGTAGAGTATTATATTATGACACTGATTCAGTGTTGTATATTAGCCGAGAAGGAGAATATGAACCAGAAATAGGCGAATTTATAGGAGACATGGATGATGAATTAGAATGTTATGGTATAGGATGTATAATTACAGAATTTGTAAGTGGTGGTCCCAAGAACTACGCCTACAAAATTTACTGTACTAAAGATAATACCGAAAAACTTGTTTGTAAAGTTAAAAATTAATTTTAATATTATAAAGGAAGCAGTTTTAAATTTATTGAATAGTGCAGACACATACGTTAATTCAGAAAATATTCGTCGAAATGAAAATCATGATGTACTTACAATTCCGGAAATAAAAAAATATCAACCAAAATCGGAAAAACGAAAATTTAGTGAAGAAGGTAGTTCTTTACCATATGGTTATAACAAAAAAAGCACGTGTTGATAAGTAAATCAAAATAGTATTCATTCAAATTTGTACATTTTTATTTGTATTGTAAAAATATTTGTTTGTATATTAATTTAAAATTTTTAAGAATGTAATAAAGATTTAAACAAAAAAAAAAAATTCTACATTATTCACATATATATACTAAGGGCCTTTCCGAACCATCACACCAAACATCGCACTTCGCACTAAATACTATTTTATCGCACTATTTTTTTGTCCGAAAATTCCGAATAGTATCAAGTGTTGTCCGGAATTCATCGCACTTAACACTTGATTATCAGTCAAAAATTAGTGTTTTGAAAACCACACTAGATGATCGCACTTGCACTAAAAATATCCTTTTTTGTTTTCGTTAAAAGTGAATAAGTAAAAACTAATAATAAAAACCTTTTATTAGACACAATATTTTTAAAAATTATTAAATTAAATCATATTTCTCTTTTTTCACAATTTTAAAATTTTAAAACTAAAGTAATAAATTACTTTTTTGACAATTAATGATATGAGCATTTAAAATTTACTCAATATTGCAATAGTACTCATAAATAATTCTAAATATAGTTAAATAATGCTAGAATAAAATGATTTTTAGCACTTGTCAAAATAAATTTGACATAAAAATGCTATAAAAATATGCATTAAGGCTGATTCTACTCCTAAAAATTTTTTAACTGTCATAAATTTTTGTTCCGGGCAGAAATTTAGTGCGATATTTAGTGCGATAATCAAGTATTTTTGGAAAATGCAAGTGCGAAGTGCTAGTGCGATGGTTCGAAAGGCCCTAAGTAACTCTATATACTATATACTATAGTTCGATTTCTTTTATGATCATTGCATTTTTCAGAATCTTAATAAATTCACAATAAATTCTTAACATAAACTCGTTATTACTTGAATATTGTAATTTTTTAAAACCAGGAACTATACAATCATAGAATCATTCAACTTTTACATTACATTCTTTTTATATCAATTCCTTGCTTTGACTAGATAACTAGTGATTTGTGTACTCGTATATTAATTTATCAATAACAAAAACAAGTCTTAATTTTCTTTTACTTTAAAACTAGAAATTTTTAAATTATTTTTTATTCCATACAAAAACGAGGAAGAATACAGTTGCCTTTGTCAACTCTTAGATACCCGTACGAACCGTTAGTATGTTCACAGCTTGTCCCTCTGCTTACAATATTATGTTTTTAATATTTTAGTATTTTAAAATAATTTGGGTGAATTTTATAATTTCTAGAACTATGGCTTGTACATATATTTAAACTATATGTTTATACATTCCTCAAAAGCAGATTTTAACCTTCCACATAACGATTATCAATCCAAAACTTTTTCAAATACTCTATAGTACCATTTAATACTAAGCGGTAAATGTATATTAAATTTACTAAGCACAAAATAGTAAATATAATTTTAAATATTATGTTATATTAATGCGTACATAGTATATTTATATTGTTATAAGTATATCGCCATACATTGCAATATTTCTTTAAAAATATTTCCATTCATAGAATAATTTCTTATAAGTACAATAAAATACATATATGTATGTATGTAAATACGGCGCTATATAATATACATCTATACTCTTATCATTCATTCATCAGTGACATATACGATATGTAAATAAACATGATATTATATAAGTATTATATATTATGTATGTATGTATATCAATATCATATAAATAAAAATTCTTCAAGCAACCGTTATGTTGTTTATTTATTTACATTTTTTGTACTACGCCATTATATCCTCAACAATTTCAAATTATCGAGTAAAACAAAATGTAAAAAATTCGTTAAAGAAATTTGTTAGAAAATTTGAAAAAATCAAGTACCACTTTCGTCAATAATAAAGTAACCCTATATTATTAAAAAAAGTTGTTAACAGAAATAAAAGTATAATGTTGAAGCTTTAATTTTTGTGTATTACTTCAAAAAAATGTTAACAGGTGTTCAAGTTACAGGTGTTTAAAAATAGAAAATTTTCAGTTTTTGACCCCTTACAGCTCCTAAACGGAGAATGATACAAAAAATATTTCTGAAATGACTCATACTTATTTTCAAAGATCTAACTTCTGTCAACTCTATCAGATGTTCTGTCTAACATCTATCAGCAGTTAAAATTTCATAGCTCTATTTCAAATTTTTTAGCTCTATTTTAGCTCTATCTAAAAGTTAGGTGTTTGAGAGCTACCCGAGGTTTTGGTCGGAACTCAACCAAAAAAAATAGGGAACCTACAAATTGCTCCTAGAATATTTTGTATAAATTTCAAGATTCTAGCTTTCTTAGTTTTTGAGTTAGCGTGCTGACGGACGGACGGACGGACATGGCTCAATCGACTCAGAATTTTTTTCTGATCCGATCCATACCTTTGAAGTTATATCTAGCTCCCTTATTTCGAGGTGTTACAAACGGAGGAGTAATTTTTATTATACCCGATCCGATCGTACGGGTATAAAATGGATTATTTTCCAGATCTATTTAATAAATTAGAAAATGAAAATTACATTAGCACACTTCCAGCAATTAAATACTATAACTCTAATGCAATGAAAGCAGATGAGCGTAATGAATTTTTAATGTGGTATGAAGTTATTGAGATGTAGGAATGTGAATTCCGAGAGCTAATGAGACACAATGAAAATATGAGATATTTAGAAAATCATTCATTAATTAATTTAGTTTCTTTAAATCCTCGTGATGCATATTATAAATGTAAACAAGGAGAAAAAATTAAATACATAGATGTATGTCCCTTGTACCAAAGCTTGTACCCATATGTTTGCAAACGAAGAAAATTTCTCATAAACCATCCTAAGATTTATGTTGGAGAAGATGCCTGCTCCAAGTTAAACAGAATGACTATTGACGGTATTATTAAATGTAAAATCTTACCACCAACAAATCTATTACATCCCGTGTTATCTGTCAAACAAAATAATAAATTGATGTTTTGACTATGTAACACTTGTAGTGAAAAAAAATACCAAGGAAAATACTGTGAGCATACAGACCATGAAACAACATTAGTAGGAACTTGAGTAATTGATGAAATTAAAAAAGCAATTGAAAAAGGGTATAAAATTTGGGAATACGAAACAGTAAAATATGACAATTTGCTATGGTATTGATGTACAGGTGTTTAAAAATAGAAAATTTTCAGTTTTTGACCCCTAAACGGAGAATGATACGAAAAATATTTCTGAAATGACTAATATTTATTTTCAAAGATCTAACTTCTGTCAACTCTATCAAATGTTCTGTCTAACATCTATCAGCAGTTAAAATTTCATAGCTCTATTTCAAAAACGAGGAAGAATACAGTTGCCTTTGTCAACTCTTAGATACCCGTATGAACCGTTAGTATGTTCACAGCCTGTCACTCTGCTCACAATATTATTTTTTTAATATTTTAGTATTTTAAAATAATTTGGGTGAATTTTATAATTTCTAGAACTATGGGTTGTACATATTATGTTTATATGTACATTCTTCAAAAGCAGATTCTAACCTTTCACATAACGATTATCAATCCAAAACTTTTCCAAATATTCTATAGTACCATTTAATACTAAGCGGTAAATGTGTATGTATGTATTTGTATGTAAATGTATATTTTAAATATTATATTATATTATATTTAATATTCCATTAACAGAATAATTTCTTATAAGTACAATAAAATACATATATGTAAGTAAATACGGCGCTATATAATATACATATATACTCTTATCATTCATTCACTAGTGACATATACGATATGTAAATAAACATGATATTATAAAAGTATGTATATATATTAATATCATATAAATAAAAATTCTTCAAGCAACCGTTATGTTGTTTATTTATTTACATTTTTATGTACTACGCATTATATCCTCAACAATTTCAAATTATCGAGTAAAACAAAATGCAAAAAATTTGTTGAAGAAATTTGTTAGAAAATTTGAAAAAATCAAGTAACACTTTCGTCAATTATAAAGTAACCCTATATTACTAAAAAAAGTTATTAACAAAACTAAGAGTATAATATTAAAACTTTAATTTTTGTGTATTACTTCAAAAAAATTTTAACAGGTGTTCAAGTTACAGGTGTTTAAAAATAGGAAATTTTCAGTTTTTGACCCCTTACAGCTCTGTATCACCCCCTGTTTAGGGTGATACAAAAAAAATTTCTGAAATGACTCATACTTATTTTCAAAGATCTAACTTCTGTCAAAATTTCAAGTTTCAATTTGAAGTTTCTTGAGTTTCGCATAACGGTAAATTAAGACACCGTATGCCACAAGTATATATTTATTGTATACATACTTTTAAAGCTAATAAAAGCAGTAATAGTTTGGCGTTTTCAAAATGAAGATCCTCACACAACTTCTGCTATAACAATTTAAATATAGAGCTTTTTTGAACTTTTGGGGAGTTGTAGCTCCGTAACGGGTGGGGCTACAGAAAAAAGTTATTAAAAATAAAATTAATATTTTTGTGAGATCTATCAGTAGTTAAAATTTCATAGCTCGATTTCAAAAAAAATGTGGGGATTTAATAGTTAGGTGTTCGAGAGCTACCCGAAGTTTTGGTCGGAACTCAACCAAAAAAAATGGGGAACCTACAAATTTCTTCTAGAATATTTTATGTAAATTTCAAGATTCTAGCTTTCTTAGTTTTTGAGTTAGCATGCTGACGGACGGACGGACGGACGGACATGGCTCAATAGTCTTAGAATTTTTTTCTGATCCGATTCATACTTTTGAAGGTATATCTATCTCGCTTATTTCGAGTTCTTACAAACGGAGGAATAATTTTATTATACCCGATCCTATCGTAGGGGTATAGCAAAAAAAAATAAATGCAAAAGAGATTATATCTTTAGTTTAATGAGTTCCATATTTTTGATTAGCTGTTTGTTTTCTTTTTATTCATATTTTTTGAACATTTTTACTTAAAAATAAAAAAAATATCTTACACAGCATGCAGTCAGTTAATTAATGACTTTCGTTTTCTCTTTTCTTCCATAAATTCTTAAAGTAGAAAAACACAAATATGTATCTATTCAGAAGAGACCACATTTTTATGTAAGCAAAATAAATCTATGTCTTACATTACTTTTTTTCTTTATGCAGAAAAAGAAAAAACAAAAACAATATTCCACTTTTTCTTTTCGAAAACTATCGACTTCACTTCAGGAGTACCGTATATTTCAAGGTAGTCATTTAGGTCCACTTATGTTTAGTATATTTATTTCTGATCTTTTTTTTTCTTAAGGGAGGTGGGAATCTTCCAAAGACATTTCCAAGAATCTTCCAAGAATTTCCCCCTTGTTAGTGTCAGATTCTTACTGACTAAACCCACCTCCTCCTTTAGCCAATATAATGGGATGAAACCCTTACCTGGTATATTGGCTAGGGAGTAGGGATAGGAAAGGATAGGAAATGGATATGGAAACATTGAATTGAGAGTGGGACTGTAAGGAAACAATGAATCCGCCTATTATTATTACTATTTTGCTAACAGTGACTAAAGCCGTCACAACATTTACAACATGTAGTAGTAATATATAGTACTACATGATGTAATTATTGAAAGCAACCCCTACTTCACTGTAGCGGTTACTATTATTGGTATTAGTATTCTTATTAATATTATTATCAGTTTACTACAGAGTCAGCGCCATCAGTAGATTACAACGTGCAGCAGTATATAACACCTTACTTGCATGATATAACCAAAGATGGCTCCACTGTAGCAGCTATTATTATTATTACTATTATTATTATAATTATTGTTATTATTACTATTACCATTATTATTATTATTATTACTATTATTATTATTATTATTATTATTATTATTATTATTATTATTGTTACTATTTTACTACAGAGTCAGCGCCATCCGTGGATTACAACGTGCAGCAGTATACAACGCCTTACTTGCATGATATAACCAAAGATGGCGCCACTGTAGTAGCTATTATTATTATTAATTATTATTATTATTATTATTATTACTATTATTATTATTACCATTATTATTTCTATTGTTATTATTATTATTATTTTACTACAGAGTCAGCACCATCCGTGGACTACAACGTGCCGCAGTATATAACACCTTACTTGAATGATATAATCAAAGATGGCTCCACTGTAGCAGCTATTATTATTATTACTATTATTATTATTATTATTATTATTATAATTATTGTTGTTATTACTATTACCATTATTATTATTATTATTACTATTATTATTATTATTGTTACTATTTTACTACAGAGTCAGCGCCCTCCGTGGATTACAACGTGCCGCAGTATACAACACCTTACTTGCATGATATAAACAAAGATAGCCCCACTGGAGCAGCTATTATTATCATTATTATTATTATTATAATTATTGTTATTATTACTATTACTATTATTGTTGATATTATTGTTATTATTACTATTATTAATTATACGATATACATTATTACGATATAAAAGTACTACATATTTTTTATTTATGACCTGACCAGGGTTTGAACCCAAGACCCTTCGATTGGAAGGTTGGAGACTTAACCACCACGCCATGACTCAGATAACCTATCTGACAAATTAGGTTATATACCGCACATTGAATTTGCAGACGACTTATAAATATATCAAGTCATTTACTGCAAGAATATATCAAGTCATTTATTTTTACTGCAGTCAAAATTTAATAATTTACAAGAATGGTGCTCATTGAACAATTTGCAATTAAATGTACAGAAATGTAAGTCCATAAGTTTCACTCGTAAACGATTTTCTATCCTTATCGGCTATACAATTCAAAATCTAACCCTTGAACGGGTATACAGTATTACTGATCTCGGTATTATCCTCGACGATAAACCTAGCTTTAACTTACACTATGACTTCATGATCTCTAAAGCAAATGAAATGTTGGGATTTATTAAAAGAATTCTGGAATATGGTAACATTACTTGGAATGCAGTTTTTCAAATAAAATCCGATAGAATTGAATAAGTTCAAAAACAATTTCTTTTATTTGCTTTAAGAATTCAGTTTAAACCTTCCGACTATGCTAATCTTCCAAGTTACAATGTCAGACTTAAATCTTTAAAATGCTAACTTTGTCATCTCGCAAGGAAATATTTTCATTTATGTATGTATCAATTCATACAATGTATGTATGTATGTATTCATACGATGTTCTATATGACAATATTCACATTGAATTTTTGAGAAACAAATTGATCGCAAATGACGGCGTTAGGCAAACAAGATACACGAAATTCTTAGTTGAACAAACTCATAGAACAGAATACGGAAGAAATGAACCAATAAACAGATGTTGCACTATCTTCAATAAACACAGTCATCTTTTTCTACATTAATTTCAAAAAGAACATTTAAATCTAAATAACACCAACATTTTTCCTTGCAATAACCTCACACAACTTTGTAATTACACTATTGGTCGTCTCATAATTATACATTTAAATTTTTAAAGTGCATTTTGTTTAAGTCATCAATTTTTATATTAAAGTATTATGTCATATTGCAAAAATTAAAGTTTTGTTACGAATTTAAGTATTGTTTTGCATTTAATATCAATGTTAAAAAAAAGAAAAAATTGATAAATAATTTAATTTTTTATTTTTAAATTAAGACTTAGGTCATCAATTTTTGTATTAAAGTATTATGTCATAATGTATTAATTAGGGTTTTTTTACGAATTTACATATTGTTTTGTATTTAATGTTAAAAAATGTTAAAAAAAAAGATAAAATTTGATTGAATTTTATTTATTTATAATAAAATAAAAGTAAAAAAAAATTCGAAACTCTTTTATTTTTGCTTTAGAGATTTAAACAATTTTTTTTTTCTTCGTATTTTTTTTTGTTAATTTTTATTTATTAAATTAATTATTGCAATTGCACCTTTAATAAAAATATTAATCAATGCACAACATAAATAAAATAGCTCATTAACAACAAAATAAAATTAAAAATTGTAATTAGAATAAAATTAAATTTATTCATTTAATTTTTATTTAATATCATTTAAAATTTTATTATCAGAGCCACTTCTTAGACTAAAAGTATTGCAAGATACACAAAATTCTCATTAAAAATAAGAGTTTTAAGACTTTTTACTTTTTAAAAAGTACTTTCAATACAAATAAAACAAATTTTTAATTTATAACTTTGACTATTATATCCATTATGAACTGGTCGCAGCGAAAAATTTAAAATAATTTATAAAAATAAATAAATATTCTCTTGGCAGTGACAAATGATGCATTGTTAAAAAAATAAAAAATGTTAACAATATTAAAAGGTTTGAAAATGAAAAAAGGAAAGTTTAATATTAAGCCACATTCGGTGCCTTTTGCTGACAAGGCATTTGAAATAGCCCACCGCTAAACAAATTATTCAAACCTTGATTTTGTAACCAACTCTCAAATCTTCCTAATTCAGAATCTCGCATATACATATACATAAAAGTAGGTAGAGTGGCAGTCTGCCACGGGAAAAAATCGCACCACCCACTGACCTACATTTTTGATTGATGGGTTTCATGTAGGTCGTTCTTGGTTAGTAGGTCAAAAACTTGTTTTGATTGTATAAGCGTGTGTTACAAACTTATAAGTTCTAGTAGCAAGTGAAGCTTGTTGGTACTGTGGAAGTTGTCAGGCAAGATTAATGAATTGAACAATGGATTTTATGTAAGTTATTCTTGGTTAGAACCGTGGGTTATTAACTTAGAAGTTCTAGTAGGAAGTGAAGGTTGTTGGTACTGTAGAAGTTGTCAGACAAGGTTAATGAACTGAACAGTTATTAGATTATGATGATTTTATGTAGATTATTATGTAGATTATTCTTGGTTATAAGCATGGGTTGTTAGCTTATATTTTCTAGTAGAAAGTAAAGGTTGTTGGTACTGTGGAAGTTGTCAGACACGGTTAATGAGCTGAACTAGTTTAACATATTTAGGTTTTTAAATAAATTTATTTATACTTTGTAATAGGATATCATACAAATAGTAAGAATAATAAAATATACATATGTATGTAGATAAAAGGAGATGTAAAAGAAACGAAAAGAAAAACATTTATTAATACTTTTGGATATCAAGATATAAAATAATAAAAATAAAAACGAAAACGAAGTTAGTTCTTAGAAGTTGTTATTATTTACATAAATAGTAAGAAAATAATTTTTTCAAGTGTAATCAAGCTTGTTTTTATTGCGCAAATTCGGTGACTTTTGCTTTTATTTGTAAAAGAATGCAAGATGAGAGAATAATAATGAGATAATGAGAAAAAACATAAGACCTATGTATATTAAACAAATACATATGAACTTCCCAAATATTTTGTATTCTTTTTGTAAAATAAATTGTAAAAACAAGTTTGACCTTCTCAAACAATTTAAAACTTATGAATGCATATGCTAAAAAAAAAAAAAGAAAAAAAATATTGAATAGTAAACAATAAAAATTATAAAAATAAAACTCCTTTTTTAAAATAAAAGAAGAATCTAAAATATGAAAGTAAGAATAAAAAAAATCTGAAAATTATTTAATAAAATAAACAACATGAATAAATATAAATAAAAATAAATAACTTTTACATTTGTCCTATATTCTTATAAACCTATTTGTCAGAACTTCCTAAATGAAAAACATAAATTAATCTAAAGTAAGTTGCTATAATATAAATAACAAATACATTTTAAATTTAAAAAATTTTTTATTTTACATTTTTTATTTATTATTACAATTTCCTGTTACTGATTTTCAGCAAGTGGAAACATTTTTGAATCAGTGAGCAATAAACCCACTTCTTCATCTCTATATACAAATATTGTCTTTGTTTTTAATTCATTTTTAAGCTCATTACTTATCATTTCCTCTTATATTTGAGGAAAGTAGGATATATAAAAGTAGTAAGAAAATTTCTTATATTTCAGAAAAAAATTTTTTTTTTTTAAATCTACAGCACATCTTTTAAATTGAAAAGAAAAAGTGTAATCGTGTTTTTGTTTTTGTTAGCATAAAGAAAAAAAATTAAAGTAAGATATAGATTTTTTTTTGCTTACATAAAAATGTGGTCTCTTCTGGATAGAAGAATTTATAGAAGAAAAGAGAAAACGAAAGTCATTAATTAGCTGACTGCATGTCGTGTAAGATATATTTTTTATTTTTTAATTAAGAATGTTCAGAAAATATGAATAAAAAGAAAACAAACAGCAAATCAAAAATATGGAACTGATTAAACTAAAGATATACTCTTTACTCTTGATATGCATTTATGTTTCTTGATATGCATTTATGTTTATGTTTATTTTTATTTATTTTGTTTTTGTTTTTGTATAGAATAAAAAATAATTCAAAGATGGGTTAAATGATAGGTTAAATGGTATCTATTTTAAAAACATGAGATAAAAATAAAAGACATTTATATTTTTTATGTTTAAATTCTTTTATTATTATATTTTTATTTAAATCTAAGTTTTAACATTGTTTTACGATGATCAGATGTTAAAATTGCAGAAATAGTGAGACCAACTTTTTCTATACGTCTTTGAAATTTACTTGTATCACGTGCGTATTCTTCCCAATGACTTTTCCTTGTTGATCTGTAAGCATACTCCCATACATGCATAACGTGAATTTCTTGTTTAATATTGAAGTGAACTTTTTTAGTTTTGTTATTTAAATTCAAATCGTGCAAGTATGAAAATTGAAAGTTTTAATCTAACATTTTTTCTTTTAAAAGATACATGTATACATTATAACAATTTTTAACAGCACATCTGAAATTGTTGTTTGATAAGTGTATAGGACAATTTTATTTCTATTTTAACACTGTCAATGTACTTTTGAAGAAAAAGTTTTTTTTGTTCTCCTTTAACATAAATTTTTTCAGCTAACTCTAAATAGTGTTTTAATATACATTTTCCATCTAAATATTCAACTAAACCGTTATTCCATTTAAGTTCATTTATTTTACTTTCGCAATACTGGTTATTATATTTCATATCCTGACTAAGTTCTTCTGCGGAGTGCGGTGCTTTGAAGTGATACACAGTTGGAATTAAACTTCCTTTTTCAAGTATGGCTAACTCTTTTAGGAAATATTGCTTTTCATTTCCTTGTAAAAATTGTAGGCCAACTATGAGAACTTATTTAACCATGTCGAAGGTTTATGGAAGAATGTTCCATAGAATAACTAAATTACATTTATATTCACTTCGGGAAAAGAGCTTTTCGTGTTAAACAGAGTTAGTTTTTAATTAATACAACCATACGACTATGCTGTTTCACCCGTTTACTACGATGGTGACTGGTCCATTATGCTGTGGTAAAACCACTTTTATTCATAATTTAATAAAATATACAACCACATATTAATAGAATAATTTGGTGTAATCCAGACAAAAATGCCGTTCCAAAATATGTCAAAGATATGGAATATAGTAACACTATTCGAGATTTTAATGATAATCAAAAACCTTTGTTAATTATTATCGATGATATGATGTTAAATTCTCATGATAAGTATGTATGAGATTTATTTACTAGAGGATCACATCATAGAAATTTATCTGTAATATTTTTAACACAAAATGTTTTTCACCACGGTAAATTTGCAAGAGATATTTCACTCAATTGTAAATATCTAGTACTTTTCAAAAATCCAAGAGATAAATCGCAGATATTACCTCTAGCTCGCCAAATATATCCCAATCAAATTAAAGCATTTGAAAAAGTATATAATGATGTGACGTCAGTCCCATATGGCTATATATTAATAGATCTTACTCAAGAGGTTAATGATATATTTCGATTAAGAAGTGATATATTTGGGAAAGGTTTGTGTTATTGTACGGGAGATCAATTAGAACAATTTGGGGAGCAATATGAAACGTTTGAAGACCAATCGACATATATTGCACTTATTAAAAACCTCTAAACCAAAATTCCAGAAAGTAATTATAAAACACTGCGACCCTGAAGTAACAAAAACATTTTGCGAAATCTCTTTAAATATTTTTAAAGGTAATTGTAATCTGAGTAAAAAAGCAACAACCCAATTACGAAAGTATAAAAAAGAATTAAGAATCACTTATTTGCCGGGAAAAATCTATAAATAGCAAAAGAAAAATTATTATTCAACGTGGTGGATTTTTACCTACACTTCTTGGTGCAATACTATCAGGGATAATCGGAAATTTGATAAAATGAATAATACAACATTTAATAAAATGATAATTTTAAAATCTGAGATTTATGAGAAAATGAGCAAAATGCGGACGTTGAACTTAATGAGTTGGATAAAAATATGAAAAAAATATTTTTAAATAAACATCTCACGGATACTCAAAAATGGTATTTATACAGACAAAATCTATTTAAAATAAGAAACAAAAAACGACAACTTCCCAGAAATAAAGAGGAGAAAATAAAAATTACGGAAACAAAAGGTACTCAAACTCGTGCAAAACCAATGTATATAGATGTAGAAACTCAATCGCATTTTCCTGAATATAAGAATGTTGGAATACAAGTTGTTCCTGAAGAAGAAGAAGTATATGAAAAAGAAGCTGATGATGAAATTCAGGAAAATGTTTTAACAAAAGCATTGTCAGCTGCTTCAGTTGGAGAACGTTTTAGAAAAAGAAAATCAATTAGAAATCAAAATGTAGAAATTTTTGAAACTGATACAGGAGACAATATAACTGTTCCTTTAGATAGCCCAAGCCAAATAAAATAAAATGAATAAATACATGTGTGATTCAAGGTGGAAAGTCGGTATTTCAGAAATGTATGTTAATGATTTCGTTCCAAATGTGCATGGTGAAGAATGGGAAAAAAGTACTCAAATATTTATTAATGATTTATTAATGATCAGAAAGATATGATAGGAGTTGGAACATCATATATTCCTTACATAGAAAAACAAATGATATGCGACTGGAAAGTTTTTCTACTACCAACACTAATTCAAAATATACGCCCACTTAATAGGTTTACAAGAAAAGAAGTTGAACGACAGTTGATTTGGGGAATTTTTAATTTTATAAACGATGAAGTTCATTATACACAACCAACAAAAGCTGAGGAGATGCCTAAAAATTTAAGTTACACCACAATATGTGTTACTAAGCCTAAAATAGATATAAAAATAAGAGCAAATTACGCTTATACCCTCGAAGGACTTTGGATAACATGTTTCAATCAAGTATCTTTAAATGTTACAGATTTTAAAAAATATAAATCACGTGTAATAGAAGCTTTCAAAACTTTTATAGATAGTGTACAATTCATTCCCATTAGTAAACCAGATATGTTTTTTATATACACAGACATAATTGAACCGCAAAAAATAGGTGATAAAGATGTAAGGTGTTTAAGATCTGTTAACATACAAAATTCTTTCACTGATACTGTAAAAGAATTTAGTAATATTCAATATTGCAATGTGCACAAATCACTTAATAACATTTCATTATTTTTGTGTGATAAATATGGATACAAAATAAACTTTTCCAATAGTTCAATTCCAACAAAAATTGTATTACATTTTAAAAAAGTATAAATAAAAGCGATTTTACAAAACTATATATTATTTTATTTTATTCATTATGGAGAGAGTATACTATAAGTATTATTTAATTCAATCTGGTAGAGGACTTGAGATATCGGCTCTTTATTACATTCAACCGTACCTTTTCAAAGAGGTCGTGGATTGGGAAGCTTTTTTGGGGGACTTTTTAGATATTTGAAACTATTATTTACTTCAGGCGCTGATATTTTGAAAAAAGAGGTTATTAACTCTGGTATCAATGCTTTATCTGATATTACATCTGGTGCAAATGTAAAAGAAGTTATGCAAGATCGTAGTAAAGAGATTGTTAAAAATGTACGACGTGTTGCCGTACGAAAACTGAATGAAATGTATGGTTCTGGTAAAAGAAAACGAAAAGCTATAAAAAGACCATTCATTAAAAATTTAAACTATTTTACGTCAAAACGACGCAAAGATAATAACAAAAAGAAACAAAAAGATATTTTTAATTAATTATGATTGAGTGTATGAAATCTGAGTTGGATATTTTTAAAACGCAACCCATTCAGTCTAGCATTTTACGATCTGAAGAAGTTTCCTACAATCCTATTGCTTCTTTAGACAACCCTCCAACTATTGAATTTGTTTCACTGGGTCATGACGATACATATAGAGATTTGTCTTCTACATATTTGAGATTAAAAGTACAGATCTTAAAGAAAGATGGAACGTAATGGAATAATGATAAAAATATTGAAGGAATAATAATAATACAACCAAGTGTAGTTAATAACATTTTACATTCTTTAATAAAACAATGTAATGTTCAATTAAATGGTAAAAATTGTATCATAATAGGAATGTAGTGGAACTTATGCGTAAACTACACGTAGATATGTTTAATCAACCTACTCTACTTATAAATAATGTTGACATTCGTATAGTTTTAACACTTGAAAAACCAGATTTTTATCTATTTGCAGACGATTCTGATGAATCACAATTAAAAATCTGAGTTGGATATTTTTAAAACGCAACCCATTCAGTCCAACGCCACGCTATTTATGAGACATGTTACCGTTAATCCAAGCGTACTGTTAGCACACAATGCTGTTCTTGTGAAATTCAATGCTAAATATAATTATAAACGCGTTGAAGTAAAAAGTTTTACAATTCCAATGAACAGCTCGTCAATATCGCTTGATAATGTTTTTATTGGACAGTTGCCAAACACAATAATTTTTTGTATGGGTTACTCTGGGTATAGAAAATGTGGGTTACTCTGGAAAAAGATCAAAAAACCCATATAATTTTCAACATTTTGATATTTCACAATTTATGTTAAACGTAAATGGTGTTCAAATACCTAATTCAGCAATTGAAACCAGTTTTCCAGATGAAAATAATTCCTGTACAAGAGCATACAGTACACTTTTTTCAGGAACTGGAATTTACCACAATGATAAAGGCCATCAGATAAAAAAGTCTATGTTTAGTAATGAGTTTTTTATACTAGCTTTTGGTTTAACTCCAGATGCATCTGGAAATGAAGTATGTCAAGGTTTACTAAACCAGGGTACGGTTACAATTGAGGCAAGGCTATCCAAACTACTTGCATCTACACTCACTGCTACTGTCTATGGAGAATTTGATACAAGCATACAAATTGATAAAAATCGAAATATATTTACAAATCTATAAATAGAATACTGAAACATGTATTTGAATATTCGACAAAATGTCATCGTCCTGTGCACTATTTGGAAATTTAAATTTTTCACAATCTTTCTCAGCAATATAATTAATATTAAAAGGCTTTAGTTAAAACGTAGTAATGGATGATCAAGGTTTGAACACAAATTTGATATATTTTCTCAACAGCAATCAGTCATTAAAAGTTCTTGTTGGTTTTGATACAGAATCTCTTGTAGCAACTTGCATTTTTCACCGCATTGGAAAAAAGCCAGTTATTTTAAAATATCATGATTGGTATAAGTTCCATCAGCAATTTTGTGAAAGGTACTCGAAACAATCAATAAAGAATACAAAATTATGTTTACAATATGGGTTAAGAACTGTTATTGGCCGATGTCTTAGTATTAACAAGGAGAAAGCTGACACATTTTACAACGTAATTGATTTTCTTCAAGCTGTAATAATACACAATAAACGTGCTGGATCAAATGTACGGGAATATGTTATTAAATATATAAAAACGTGAAAAGAAAAGCATGTTATGAAATTGCATGAAGAAATATATATTCCAATACAACGTTATAGCGTTGAATGTAATTATTCTAGATTATTTTTTGAAATACCTGTACTACTAGAAAATAAAATTTGTAATATTTTAGTCAGGAAAACAATAAATGAAAAATTTGTAAAATTTATTTAATTTGTTTTTATTATGAAATACTTATAGATACATATACATTTATACAAATATTCTTATATATTATTTTAGGCTATAAATTATTTCTAAAATATTCTGCAAAATAGTCAGGATCTTCTTCTTGGTTATTTATTTCCCAAATTTGTTGCTCATCTGCATCTTCTGCTAAGACTTGAAACGGTGGTATGAATTCTTCAGTTTCCATTAATTCTCCCTCCTCTACAGTAGATGTAATTTCATCAACTTGAATCTCATTTTGTATACTGGCTATTGCAGTGCCCTCAGTATATGGAAATGTTGTTGAATCAGCTGCCATTTTTGTAAAATATCTTACAAAAATTCAGTTAAAAATGATTTGCCAGTAAAATTGAAACGCATTATATATTGTAGAACAAAGTCAAAATTTAAAGTTTTCAGAGTATTTAAATAAAGAAATGTAAAATTGGATTTTTAAAACTAGTTAGATGGTGTAAAAATCATGTCAAGATCTCAAATAGTAAAAGAAATACATAGACCAGCTAGAAAAAGGTATCTTAGAAGGAAAGTCAAGCAGAAAGGAGTAAATGATACCTGGCAAATTGATCTAGTGGAAATGATTCCTTATGGAAAATTCAACAAAGGTTTTAAATATATGTTAACCGTTATAGGTATATTTTCTAAATATGCTTATGCTGAACTAATTAAAACTAAAACCGGTAGTAATGTTTTAAATGTGTTAAAGAAAATTATAAAACGAGCTAAAGATCTACCTAAAAACATTCATTCAGATCAAGGTAAAGAATTTTTCAACTCGATATTTCAAAATTTTGTTGTAAAAAAGGGTGAAATGCATCTATTGTAGAACGCTTTAATCGGACTTTAAAAAATTTAATGTGGAAAATATTTAGTTTACAAGGAAACTACAAATGGATTAATATATTGCAATCTTTATTAAACACCTATAATTCCACTAAACATAGAACAACTAAATTACCTCCTGAAAAAATTTCTAAGAAAAACGAAAAATTTATTTTAAAAAATGTTTACATGCAACCTAAAATTTCTCTAAAAGCTAAATATAAAGTTGGAGACTATGTTAGAATAAGTAAATACAAAAAAACTTTTGAAAAAGGTTATCAACCGAATTGGTCTACTGAAATTTTTAAAATTATCAAAGTAAACAGTACCTCTCCGTCACATATCAGCTGGTTGATTATAAAAATGATTCAATATTTGGTGGATTTTATGAAGAGGAACTCACATCTGTTAAACACCCAAACGTATATCTTGTCGACAAAATTTAAAAAAAAAAGGCAATAAAGTTTTTGTTAAATGGCTTGGGTTTGACGAAAAACATAACACATGGATAAATTCAACAATTATTGTTTAATATATGTAAAATAAAACTTTAATAAGAAAAACTTGCTAACATCTGAAAAATAAAATAAAATTAAGAACAGTACAAAACTTATTTGAAATGAAATTTTTTATTGAACAAATTCCTTATATAAAAATAAAACTTGATAACATCTGAAAAATAAAATAAAATCTTAAAATCTGAAAAATAAAATAAAATCCTAACATATGAAAAATGAAAATAAATTTAGAACAGTGCAAAATTTATTTGAAATAAAATTTTTAATTGAACAAATTCTTTATATAAAATTCTTAGTATAAAAACATAATTCTTAATATATAATAATTCTTATTCTATAAATGATATAACATAAAAGCTTAAACTATAATTATTGTTTTGTGGCGAATTGAAAATCACCACGTTCTTCTTTTAAAATTAACTCATTTTCCTCGTTTACGAGGAAATAAGTATTTTTTTCGATTTCCTCTCGGAAATCGTTATCTTCAAATACCGCAACTTTTTGTTGCGGAATAAATGTAATATTATTAAGGATGTCGAAGACCCATTTTTCACCGTAAACGGTGTTAATTTTTTTTATTTTATGTATTTTATAGAGCCTACTTGGCTCCATATCTTTAACCTTTCAAAATTTTTTTAAAGGTTTTTTTTTTGTATTAAATAATTCCACCAGTTTTATTTTTTTGGTGGAATTTGGTGTTGTTTCATGGTAGGGAAAATGATGCGCCAGATAATGTTCAATTTGCTCTGGCGGCTGATAAAATGAGTGTTGTTGTTGTTGTTGCTCATGATAAAATGGCAATTTCGCCATCTTTTTCTTTTTTGTAGGAATTTGCGCCTGTATTGTTACATCATCCAGCACGTAAACTTTATTCCTTTACTAAACAGCACGTAAACTTTATAAAAATTCCTGTGCCATCCTGCTTGCTTCAAATTAAACTGATATTTTTATAAAATCTCGATGTATTTATATACAAATTTCCAGTCATATTATAACAAAATAAAAACTTTAGAACTAGTGACACCCTTGCAAATATTTTCTAAGTGGAAAGGATAAAATCTATCAAAAATGTCAGTTGATTACAATGTTGCTAATATTTTTTATGTAGAAAAGGGTAATTTATTAAATTGCCGTTTGATTACAATGTTGTAATACTGTTTTCTATTTAAAATACGTATAAGATGAGAATCTAATTATTAATGAAATATAATTTATTATACTGCCATTTGATTACAATTTATATCTTTAAGATAAATTTTAAATTAAATTGTAGTTTGAAAATTACAATGTTGCATAAAATTTTCTATTTAGATCTTAAGATAGGATTAAGATGGGATTCTAATTAAAACAACTAAAATTTATTAAAGCATCAATCTTTATTGATTTCATCTGTTATTCAAGCATTTAACATCTGAAATTCGTATAAAGAAAATGTTGAAAAAAATTATTTTACAAAGGTAAGAAACCGAAACTATAACGCCTTACATAATAGAAAGCGAGAATTCGAGATTTGTTAAAAGGTTTAATATGAAGGGTCATAAAATAAAATTTGTAATTAAATCCGTACCTGAAAATAGAGCACTATAATGTTTATGTAGGAAATATTGAAAAACCTCTTGAAAAAATCAAAGTAATCAAATCTATAGGTTACACATATAATTCATATCACGATTCGGAATGATTGGAAGTTTAATCTGGATGATTGGAAGTTTAATTATTTACCAACACTTATTTAAAATATAACTGCTTAATTTAGGATTCACTCGAAATCAGGTTTTAAAAGAATTTTTTTATGAAGTTTTGACATATATCTCTACTCCAAAAAATTACGACGATATAACATTTAAAAAAGTGTCACAATCAAACCGGAACGATTTAATTCAAATATCGCAAATTTTTGATGAAGATAGTTTCTATATAAAAGCATAGTTATAATGTAAAAACATAAATAACTGAACTATTTCAACAGAAAAAAAATACAAAAAATTAAAAACAAAAATTACCCGAACTATTCAAAGTAGCTGTTGCTAATAATACAGATGAATGGAATGGAATGGTGATGATTTATTGAGATAGAGTTTTCAAATTTGAGTGATATGATTTCTTTTCAAAAAAAACACACTAATTCTTAAGGAAATTCAAATGTTTTTTATTTAATGTGAAGTACAATTGATAAAGTTCTGAAATAAACGTCATTCAAATGGCCTCCACGACTTCTTTTGCAGGAACGAATTCGATGAACCCAATTTCCAAGCACTTTTTCCACTAAATGAAGTCGTATGTCATGAATAACAAAATATGCATTTAAGATATTATTAATTTCTGAGTATTCTCTAAATCCAACATCCCAGTCAATTCCATTAATTGTATTTTTGTTGTATTTGTTTTGTTGTTTAGCATTTTCATTTAACTCTTCAAATGAAGAAGGCGCTTTAAACACAAACAATATTGGAATGAGAGAGCCTTCAGCTATCAAAGCGCATTCTTTCAAAAATTATTGTTTATTGTTTCCAATAACAAATTGTAAATCTGCTACTGCCTTGCTGCTCATTTTGTGTATTAAATTAGAATAATTTGAAAACCTTTAATTTATATACCTAATACCATAAGGATCTTGGGGACTACATTTTTGGGCATTCGAGGCCATATATCGGCCCACCAGAAACAAGGGCCTTAAAAATATTTGTTTCGAGAAATATAAAATACAAACAATTTTACAATTTAAAATAAAAATTTTTTTCTTATATTATATAATAAGGTCTTTGTTTTTTTATTTCAACAGTTTTATTTTGGGAATCAATACTCGTCATTGGTATTAGCTCGAATAGAGCCATTTTCCATCTCGGTTCGTCTCTTTCCAACCACTTAATATAGAAGCGTACTTTGTTTAATTCGTTTAATTCAGAATCTGTTGACACTTTTTTGCTAAATCTGTCCGGCATGTAAAACGTTATTTTTTCATTATCGAAAAAACGGGTCCCTTACCTCACAAAGTTGGGCCTTTTGCCATTATTGTATATAAAAATTTAAACGCTATAACTACATATATCTTGTCTATGGCGATGAGATCAATATTTTTAAAAAGTTCTCGTTCACCCTTTCCCAATGCTATTAATTCATTAACGAAAATCTTGAATGTTGAAAATAACAAGCATAACAGAAATAATATTAATTGAAAAAATATCTTACCATTTTCAATTTAAGTTTTGAATTGAATTGAATTTTAAATTAATTCGTTTTTCAAAGTAAAGTAAAGAACTATTTTGAATTTTCGAAGCATTATATACCTACTGTTTGAAAGCAGTTTCAAATACCCCCTATTTTTTTAGAAGTATAATGCAAGCATAGTTTCTTTATTCTTAGGAATTTGTATTCTGATTAATTAAAAACTGCATAAGCTAAGTAATTATTAGTTTATATCTAAAGCAATAGAACTATGTCAATTATCATGTAATTTCTTAAATAATTACATGACACATATTGTACCTTGAATTATTATTTGTAGCTACTAGGAACTAAACTAAATTTATTCATAAATTCCTTTGTTAAAACAATAAATCTTTTCAACAACTTACAAGTTGCGTTTTTAACATTGACTGCAATACGTGACACACCTCAAACTTTTAAGATTTGCGTAATACAATTTTATAGGCACCTTATATGTAATCATAATGATATTCATATATTAGCGTTTTTGAAATTTCCAGAACACAGAAACCGACATAAATAGGCTTACAAAAGTATACTTCAGATTTAAATAATTCAATAGCTACTAAATTCTCATTAAAAACTGTACTATTTTTGAAAAAAGGCGAAGAAATTAATGAATTGGCGCCGTACCTTCCTTCCCAATTTGAAATTTTTTTTACATTACAATATTTTCTTACGTTTTCTATAGATTTTCTAAAAATACCATTCATTCTTATTCTTAAGTTTAAAACGTTCAATATCAATTTTATTGGTAACTTTTTAGCCATATTTTAAAGCTTGTTTTAATTTTCTATAATGAATGACATATTTTCTTTATCGTTTAGAGTTGTAGGTAGTTTTTTTTTGTTTTGAACCAGTGGGACATAAAGTTTCAGCGCAAAACGGTATATCGGCATCCAAATCGTCCAACTCTCTTGGATAAATTAAATCGACTTTAAAAATGTAGCCTTTTGGTGAATCGTTTTCTATTGTCTGAATATTATCTATTGAAAAATCAGATGGTTGAATCCATTTAAAATTCCTGTTGGTAAAAATTGTGTCATTGTATAACCGTACATAACCGTATTAATATCTTTGTACATTAAATATTTTTTTGGTTTATATGGATTATATCCAGCTAAATATTCATTATTTGCTTCAGAGTAGCGTTTTGAACATTGACTTAAACCTCCACGTATTCCCATTTCAATAAACATAATAATATCTATATCTGAAAGCAATTCTAAATTTATTACAGTGTATAATAACATAGCGTCCGAAGTATAGCCAGGAAGAGTGTAGTAATAAGGAAAGTCTAACTTATGTATTTCTATAGAATTTGTACGAAAATTTTTAAATAAATCTGCTAGTAGTAAAACGTTTGTTTTTAAGTACAAATCTGAATACTCATCTAAATTATTAAGGTTTAAATCACACCATACTTTTTGTGCATGAAGATAGTCTTCATCGCTAATATTATTTTTATCAAATTTATTATAAAAATTAAATTTTTCAGGTAATTCTGTTTCTGAAAATCTCTCAAAGCTATTGAAATACTCTAAGTCTAAGAAGAGTATATCCCTATCTCTCTTTTTTTTTAATAAGTCAATTTGAAGTGACGTTAGATAAGAAAATTCGGACTCCAGAATTGGAAAATCGTTTAAAAGAAATGACATATATTCTAGACTACTAGCCAAAAATCTAGAAGAATCTATAAACCTAAATTTAATTTTGTTATCTTTAATAAATTTTGTAAAGGATATATAGTTCTCCTTATTTATTGGAAGTACATTTATGTTACCCTCACCAATTTTTTTACCCTCAATATCTTTAATCAAAAAATGCGCATCATAAGAACTAAGTTTATGAAACAAAATGGGTATAGTTAAATCGTCTTTATAAAATTACAACCTACATGAGCAGGTCCACGATATTTTCCAGTAAAATGTCAATGATCTTTAACCTTAATTTCATCTAACGCAAACCTTTTTTCACAGATGTGACATTTATCAGCTAAATAAATTTTATCTCATCTTCATTGCAAAGATTTTTTATTGGAACTATAGTAGCACATGCATTAATTGCTTGCTGTTGTAGTTGGTTCATAAACCATTCAATGCAATCCTCACCCCGATAAAACGCATATTTTGTGTAACTCGACTTAAACGAACTTGTTAAGTAATATCCGATTGAGCAGAGAATATGCTCTTGATACTTTTTTTCGCCATCTATTTCTTTTAAATTGCATTCTAACTTCGCGTATATTACAAACGGAGTCATTATCTTATTTCTATGATTCTTAAAACTAAGAGCCGTATTTTGCTTCAAGCAATTTTCTTTATGAACTTTCAGTTTTTCTGAATCATAAAAGTAATTAAAATCATAAAAGACTTCTATCACAAAAATAAATTTCATGTTCATCAGAATTGCACTGTGATCTCAGAAGCCTTGAAAGATTTTTAATCCAAATATAATGTAGATTGATATGTTAATTATTTCCATCAGAATCGTGTTCTTCCCTTCCAACATTAATAAATTCACATGTAGCTTATCTGAAATGTTAAGTATGAAATTAAGTAAAAAGCAACAAAAAACTAAAATATAATTTTAACCATTTTCCACTGATCTTGACAATTTTAATGCCACAACTTCCAATTTACTTTTCGGCGTTTCACGATGATAAACAAATACATTAATTAAAATATTATTATTTTTTTCAAATAATCTAATTTTTTTTTAACTCCATAGGAAAGCTAATTCAATCGAGGTTCAGAACGTCTTTATAATTTGGATAGCTTGAAGTCCGTTCGGGATGATTGTTGGTAGGATATAATGCTGACACAACAGCTCATGCAAAGCATGCCTCGTCATTATTTCGCAAATTAATACAAGTTCCATTCCTTTTGGGTTTTTAATGTAAGATTATCCTACAAATGGTGAACATTTATTTATATTTATAGTTAAATTTATAATAGCTGATAAAGCCCAACCGCTATTTCTTTCTTTAAATTCTTCTAATTTTCTTAACAGCGGTTCTTCTATAGCTTCTATAATTATTGGTTCTATTTCATCTCCTTTATATACTGCAACATTTTTGGTACTTAAATTCATTTCATTTTATGAATTCATTTTATTCTTCCTCACCTTCATACATTTTGAATTCACCACAAAAAACAGCATTTATTTTAATGCTGCTTTCAGTCAAATTCTCAATGTATCTTCTATTACACTTCTACATTCTTGAAAGAACATTTTCTGTTCCGAGTGATATAAGTTAGTAATTACTCCTGATCGAATTCTGCTTTTAAAAGCTAAATGTGGTAGATCTTCTCACATCAAACGTGACATGATGATGAAGATGATGCTTCAGATTCACCACCGCTTCTAAAAGACTTGAATCCATTCATCATTCGAGCAATCGATTTCAGTTTACTCAATGCTGAAGTTAAATAAAATTTTGTCCCTGTTTTCTGAGCAGATGATAAGAGTTTTCCAAAATTTTTAATATCTGCTTCGCAATTTTTAATGTTTTCCTCCATTTCGTTACAATGATGATGAATAAGTTTCTTGATGTTTTCTTACAAGAGTCTCAGCATAGCTTTCCATAGTTACTGTTATTATGATTAATATTTTTTATTAGAAAATTTAAGATATTTAATTTTTGAGTCGTTACGACTTACTATTTAATATATGATCATATAATTATGTATTTATTAAGAAAATAAATTATTGTAAGCACATTTTTTTAAAACAACATACTATTTAATAACAAACGGCTCTTTGTTAATGAACCTTACCCCATTTATAGTATACATATACCTAACTTGCAATAATACTAATTTCAAGATTAACCACCTAATGCACATTAATGTTCAATAAAATCAATATTATTTTAAATGAATTCACATACATATTTCTTTAACATTCCGTATAATAATAATTTGTTTTTATTCTAATTATAAGATTTATTCTGCATTAACTTGTTAACCTTCAAAAATATTATATGAGTTTATATTACACAACGCCGGCTTAAGAACCATATGAACTTAATCTATAATGCAACATATTTATTATGCTATTTCATAACACTACATCTTTCCAATATAATACAGTCTATTCAAAGGCTAAGATCGTTGATATATGCTCCCAATAACTTCAGTGGGTCTAGTTTCGTTCTAGAGGTCCGCTTCGGTCCCTGCTACTGCATAAGCACTAATTCCATGAAATTTTTTAATGTTCGAACCTTCCATCTCGAGGTCCTAAATCTTCGAACTTGGCCCATTATTACCTTATTCCAATTCTCCGAACCTGCCGAATTCCCAACTTTTCCTTTTCCAAGTCTCTAAACTTCCTGAAGCTTCTACGCTTATAACATCGCACCAAAGTCTTAAACCACCTACCCTTAAAACTTTTTAAACCCACTTAATTTAATTTTTAAATTTCATAACACATATTCTCTACTCTAATCTTAAATTCAAATCCATAATACCCTTCGTTCAATCATATATATAATATATATTTTCCGTATAATAACTTGTTTTAATTTTAATTATGAAATTTATTCTGCATTAACTTGTTAACCTTCAACAATATTATATGAATTTATATTACACTTAATAACAACGCCGGCTTACTAACACGTTAACTAACATTAAAAGTTTTTTAATAGAATTTTTCCAAGCTTCATTACATTTATATATTGCACAATACTAATAAATAATAAATAATTGCCATAATACTAATTTCAAGGTTAACCACTTAATGCACATTACTGTAAATAAATTCACATATTACTTTAAAATTCCAGTGACTTCACTTCCTGGAGTCAACCATACCCATACTTTGATAGTACATGGTTATGACATTACTTCCTGGTGTCAAGTTGGTATAAATATAATACTAGGATGATGTGATGAGTAATATATAGAAAAATATTTAAGTAAATAAAAAATAGAACGGTTGCATAAAAAAATATATGATACGTATACATGTTTATATATTATTAATACGTATTGTTTTATGTATGGATTATTACTTACATATATTATTATATTATTGTGTAATGTATATGTTATTTGTATGGCATATTATACTAATATTGTAAATATAAATATTGCTGCGTATATAGTTGTATGTAATTTGTGTATTTATTAATAAATAAAAATTATTGAATGAAATATTTAAAAAAAAAATTGCGATGCACACGATGCTGTGTACATAATAATTTGTATATTAAAATAATATATTATAGCATAATGCATTATGTGCGCATATTTTTTTATAATGTTAAGTAATATATTTACAAGCTTATTTATAAACACAAAAATAAATTTTATGACTTTTAAATTAATAACTATATAGAATGCATTAATTGAGCTCCATGGTCCATCCACGAGGATAACGATGAGTTATCTGTTGAGATTCTTCTTAAATATGGGCAAATTGTAAATACCGAAATCGCCAACTTTTGGGAATACGGTGCATGGTAATAAAATCCACATTTTTGCATTGCTCAAACGAATTGCTGTAACCAGTAGAGTACCACTTAAGTAGTTCTACATAGTAGGAATCCGCATTTGCTGCCCCTCTTATGGTGCGTTGGAATTGTTTAAGTGAAGGTATCACTCATTTTTTATTACTCTACACATTTTTCTACTCTGTTTTTCGAGCATATGACTTTCTTGTTGTGGCTTTTTTGTTCTGGCATTTGACTTGCGCGAAAAATTTAAGGTGGTACCAGAGTGCTGTCGTCGTAAAAACTGTGAATTGGATTGAAGGTTGAGGATAGAAGATCTTTGATAAAAATCAAAAAGAGAGTAGGTGCAAGAACGGATCCTTCTGGAACGCAAGCGTTTATTTGAGATGTGTCAGACCTGTAGTCGATCAGAACACGAATACAATGATTCGAAAGATAGTCTTCAATACATTTGCATAAAACTGGACTAAGACCTGCAGCTTGACATTTGTTCAACAGAGCAGCATGCCATACTCAATCAAAAGCTTTCAAAATATCAAAACCAACAACAGTACATTCACCAGAGTAGTTAAAGCTGCTGTTAAGTTTACCACTGAGGTATGTCATAAAATCCCCAGTGGATCGGTTGCTTCTAAAACTGTATTGGCAATCATGTAAGATACCCCTATCGTCTAAATATTTCTTGAGCTTAGAGTTGGTAATAGTTTCTATAACTTTGGCAATGATCGAAATAGCTATAGCTATAGGTCTACAGTTGGAGGGATCACTTTTGTCACCTTTTTTGGGAATTGAGAAAACATGAGCAACCTTCAACTGACTGGGATAGATACCAGTCGAAAACGGAAGGTAAAAAAAGTTGCACAGAGGTTTCGAAATGAAGAAGGCAGTATTTTTTAAAACCATGGCGGAGATTCTAATAGGACTAGTACACTTTTTACCATTCAGATTCTTCAGAGCTTTAGCTACAGCTCGATTCCTGAAGTAAATCTTTCAAAATCTACAGGAACTATCAACTTCACGAATTTTTGGAGGAAGTTGAGTTGCAAGAGGGAGTGTGAAATTTGTCGCAAAAAGTTTTGCAAAGTTAGCTTTACCAGCCAAATCTGATATGATAGAGTTATTATTATCCATCAAAGGAGGAAATGAAAATTTACAAAAGTTCTGATTAACATTTTTAGCTAATATCCAAAAGCAACGATTACAGTTAAATTGGTGGAGAATTTTATGTTTCGACCTCTGTTTATGCAGGAACTTTTGACTGATAAATTTTTTACAATCATTTCGAGCCACTTTATAACTTCTACGTGATGCCCTCGACACATTAGCCTTATAAAGTTTAAACTTTTCCTCTTTATTTCTGATGGCCCTTTTACAAATGTCATTAAATCATGGCTTGGCATTTGGTTTAACAGATTTATACAGTCTAGGTATGAACAGTTTCATATCTAGCATTATGGTTTTGCTAATGTCATAAACAAAAAGATCAACATTTCTTTGGCGAAAGCATATAAAGCTGTCCAAGCCTTTTAAAAAATGATTCAGGCCATCTCAGTTAGCCCCTTTGTAATGCCAGACTAATCTTTTGGGGTTATGTTCGGACTAGCAGATATATGATATGATTTTAATAAGGCAATGGTCGGAGTTACCAAGCGTAGAGTTAAAAGAAATTGTGTATTTTTCTGGATTTGTGGTTAGAAATAAGTCCAGAAGATGTCGATTATGACCATTTCGATCTTGATTCCTCGTTGGATTCCTAACAAGTTGAAAAAGTTGGAAGAGATTTGAAAATAGTTTAACTTGCCTGTCGTCTGATAATTGTGACCCATCCGGATATTGGACCAAGACTGAGTTGTTGTTATCCGATGGTTTCTTAATGGCAACAGATGTTTCATACTCACTTACTTGGGGAGATCTGTATAAAAAACAGAAAATATTGTAGACTTTTCAACACTTAGTTTAATCCATATATAATGAAAAATATGGTAAAATATATACGAATATATAAAGGACACCTCTGTGGATGATGAAATGCGAAACTAAAGAATAGCTGCATAATGAAATAAAATTAATACTATCTTCTTTAACTTGAGTTTCGCATAGTGGCAACAATGCTGGCCTTTCTGAGAATAAATGTACCTCTACGGCGCAAAAGTTTGATGCGTGACCGCGAATATTGCAAAAATTAATAAAAAAGTTGGCCATCATGATAATATAATATTGCAACGGAAATAAAAATTGATATTATATAATTTAATTATTTTTAACAATTTAAACTAAAAAGAATTATAATAATTATAATCCCCTTTTGAAAGAAAAAAATTACAACATATTATAAAAGAAAAATAATGGAAAATAATAAAAAAAACAAGTACATTTAACAGTAAGTCGATGCAACGACTTATTAATACCCAACACCTGAATAATTCGAATTAAATTAAAAATCCATTAGTTTTTTTGGCAGCTGCTTGAACTTCTTCCCTTTTCTGTCTTATTCAACTCTAATTTCAGGAATGTAAAAGAGGCCTCCTCTTGGGATATGCTTGACACCATTGTAAAAAATTTCAAGTCTCTATCTTTATTAATTTCGAAGATTGTTAGTCCTTGGGAGGTGTGTGTCAGGTACCAGAATTGCCACTCCAATTCATCGAATCCATTTCAGGAACATAAAGAAAACATGCCAGAAAACCATTGTACTAAATTTAAGTGTTCTACTTTAGTTGGTTTTGGAGATATGCTCGTTGCTCTTGTGCTCGTCCAGAAGTTTCCAAAAGACGAACCCATGGTTCAAATTCTTTCAAATGTCATTTTATAATTTTACAGAAAAGGAATTATAAAAGAACACCTTTGTACTAAAAATAAAAGTTCTATCTTTGTTGGTTGTGGAGATATACTCGTTTGCTCTGGGGCTCGTCCGGAAGCTTCCAAAATCCGAACCCATGGGCCAAATCCTCTCAAATTTTAGAGACTTAAATCAAACATGAAAGAACACCATTCTGCCAAATTTGAAGGTTATATCTTTGTTGTTTTTGGAGATAATCTCATTTGCTCTGGGGTGGTTGGGAAGCTTCCAAAATCCAAACCCATGGACCATATCCTCTTAAATTTCAGAGACATAAATCAAACGGAAAAAACATCATAGTAAAAAATTTAAAGGTTCTATCTTTGTTGGTTTTGAAGATAATCTCGTTTGCTGTGGGGCTCGTTCGGAAGCTTCCAAAATCCGAACTCATGGGCCAAATCCTCTCAAATTTTAGAGACCTAAATCAAACATGAGAGAACACCATTCTGCTAAATTTCAAGGTTATATCTTTATTGGTTTTGGAGATAATCTCATTTGTGCTGGTGCTCGTTCGGAAGCTTCCAAAATCCAAATCCATGAACCATATTCTCTTAAATTTCAGAAACATAAATCAAACGGGAAAGAGCGTGATTGTACAAAAGTTAAAGGTTTTATCTTTGTTAGTTTTGGAGATAATCTCATTTGCTATGGTGCTCGTTCGGAAGTTTCCAAAATCCAAACCCATGGACCAAATCCTTTCAAATTTTAAAGACTTAAATTAAACATAAGAGAACACCATTCTGCTAAATTTGCAGGTTATATCTTTATTGCTTTTGGAGATAATCTCATTTGCTCTGGTGCTCGTTCGGAAGTTTCCAAAATCCAAACCCATAGACCAAATCCTCTTAAATTTGAAAGACATAAATCGACTGGGAAGGAACATGATTGTACAAAATTTAAAGATTCTATCTTTGTTGGTTTTGGAGATAATCTCGTTTGCTCCGGAATCATTCGGAAGCTTCCAGAATCCGAACCCATGGACCAATTTTGTTCAGATTCGAACTCAGCCTTTCTTTCGTAATTAGTAACCTACTATATAAATTTCATCAAGATAGCTTTATTAGTTTTTGAGTTATCGTGCGAACGGACGGATGGACGAACGGACATCGTTAAATCGACTCAGGAGGTGATCCTGATTCAGAATATATATACATGTCCATATCTTACACGCTTCCTTTTGGTGGTTACAAGCACCATACCAAAGTTAATATACCCTATACTTTAGGTGAAGGGTATAAAAATGAGGATTTAAATTAAAATTAAAATAGTGGGTCAACAGTTTTAAATAAATTAATCAAGATAAATTAAAAATTATAGAAGAAAAACAAATTATAAAAAAATCTAGTGTTGTAGTAAACAAATCAAAAATTGAAATCATAATTTTAAATTAAATATTTAATTTAATCCGTCCGTTTTAAAAAAATTAAATGTTTTCTATTTTTATACCCTACACCTAAAGTATAGGGTATATTAACTTTGATATGGTGTTTGTAACCACCAAAAGGAAGCGAGTTAGATATGGACATGTACATATATTCTGAATCAGGATCAGCTCCTGAGTCGATTTAACGATGTCCGCCCGTCCGTCCGTTCTCACGGTAACTCAAAACCTAATAAAGCTATCTTGATGAAATTTATATAGTATATTACTAATTACGAAAGAAAGGCTGAGCTCGAATCTGAACAAAATCGGTCCATGGGTTCGGATTCTGGAAGCTTCCGAATGATTCCGGAGCAAACGAGATTATCTCCAAAACCAACAAAGATAGAATCTCTAAATTTTGTACAATGATGTTCCTTCCCGTTCGATTTATGTTTCTGAAATTTAACAGGATTTGGTCCATGGGTTTGGATTTTGGAAGCTTCCGAACGAGGCCCAGAGAAAATGCGATTATCTCCAAAACCAACAAAGATAGAACCTTTAAATTTTTTACAATGATGTTTTTTCCGTTTAATTTATGTCTCTGAAATTTAAGAGGATATGGTCCATGGCTTTGGATTTTGGAAGCTTCAGACCAGCCCCAGAGAAAATTCGATTATCTCCAAAAACAACAAAGATATAACCTTTAAATTTGGCAGAATGGTGTTTTTTCATGTTTGATTTAGGTCTCTGAAATTTGAGAGTATTTGGTGCATGCGTTTGGATTTTGGAAACTTCAGAACGAGCACCAGAGCAAATGAAATTATCTCCAAAACCAATAAAGATATAACCTTCAAATTTGACAGAGTGGTGTTCTGTCATGTTTTATTTATGTCTTTAAAATTTAAGAGGATTTATTCCAATGGTTTGGATTTTGGAAGCTTCCGAACGAGCACCAGAGCAAATGAGATTATCTCCAAAACCAACTAAGATATAACCTTTAAATTTGGCAGAATGGTGTTCTTTCATGTTTGATTTAAGTCTCTAAAATTTGAGAGGATTTGGCCCATGGGTTCGGATTTTGGAAGCTTCCGGACGAGCCCCAGAGCAAACGAGTATATCTCCACAACCAATAAAGATAAAACCTTTATTTTGAGTACAAGAGTGTGCTGTTATGTTTGCTTTTCTATAAAATTGGAAACTGACATTTGAAAGAATTTGAACCATGGATTCGTATATTGGAAGCTTCTTAACGAGCCCCAGAGCAAACGAGATTATCTCCGAAACCAACAAAGATAGAACCTTTAAATTTTGTACAATGATGTTCCTTACCGTTCGATTTATGTTTCTGAAATTTAAGAGGATTTGGTCCATGGGTTTGGATTTTGGAAGATTCCGAACGAGGCCCAGAGCAAACGAGATTATCTCCAAAACCAACAAAGATAGAACCTTTAAATTTTTTACAATGATGTTTTTTCCGTTTGATTTATGTCTCTGAAATTTAAGAGGATATGGTCCATGGGTTTGGATTTTGGAAGTTTCCGAACCAGCCCCAGAGAAAATGCGATTATCTCCAAAAACAACAAAGATATAACCTTTAAATTTGGCAGAATGGTGTTTTTTCATGTTTGATTTAGGTCTCTGAAATTTAAGAGGATTTGGTCTGTGGGTTCGGATTTTGGAAGCTTCCGAACGAGCCTCAGAGCAAATGATATTATCTCCAAAAGCAACAAAGATATAACCTTTAAATTAGGCAGAATGTGCTCCTTCATGTTTGATTTATGTTTCTGAAATTTGTGAGAATTTGGTCCATGGGTTCAAATCTTGGAAGCTTCCGGACGAGCCCCAGAGCAAACGAGTATATCTTCACAACCAACAAAGATAGAACTTTTATTTTTAGTACAAAGGTGTTCTGTTATGTTTCCTTTTCTGTAAAATTGGAAACTGACATTTAAAAGAATTTGAACCATGGGTTCGTATTTTGGAAACTTCCGGACGAGCACAAGAGCAACGAGCATATCTCCAAAACCAACAAAAGTAGAACCTATAAATTTAGTACAATGGTGTTCTGGCATGTTTTCTTTATATTCCTGAGATGGATTCGATGAATTGGAGTAGCAATTCGGGTACCTGACACACACCTCCCAAGGACTAACAATCTTCGAAATTAATAAAGATAGAGACTTAAAGTTTTTTGCAAAGGTGTCAAGCATATCCCAAGAGGATGCCTTTTTACGTTCTTAGGAGTGGCAAGGAGAGAAAAAAAAATTATCATTACAAAAAGAAAATTTCGACTTTTGACTCATTTGAAAAGGGTAGAAGTCCATGGGATTTATAGAAGATTATAATGAAATTTAAAAAAAAAATTTAGAAAATATTTCTTTGTAACAAAACCAAAAATTCGAAACAAATTAAAGATTACACATTACAATTTACAATTATAAACAATTATAAAATATTCCTGCTTCCTATTATAAAATATTTGTTTGGCTTTCTTTATTTAAATTTATAAAATGACATTTTAAAATTTTTAAAAACATTTTGTTTGTATTTTTGCATATATGGGTACGTATTGATGTGTGTCAAACAAAATTAATTAAAAAAAAATCAATTCGAAGAAATTAATGAATGAAAAATAATTTTTTTTTGATTTTTTATTATTTTTTTCTTTCCCTTTACCCTTTTGTAATATATAGTTTTAAAAAATAAAAATATTTCCAATTAAAAATTATATTTATACATTATAGCTATGAATGTATATTTTATTTTTTTTCTTTAAAAGAACACATCCAACACAACACTTTAAATTGAATGCGTTTGTTACACATCATTTTTCTGGACAAATATTTATATTAATAATAATAATAATAATAGATTTAATATATAGAAGAAAATGCAACAAATATTTAATTAAAATATAAATTGTAAGTTTTTCAGTTTTATATTTTAATAAAATTAATTTTAAGTTGTTCGGTGTTACTCGCTCGACGTACGAATTACGAATTTTTGATAAGATCTAATAAGAAGGTGTTATGATAATTTGGTGTTAAAATAATTGAGCTGGAAAAAAAGTAAGTGTCATAACACCATTAAGCAAACGCGTTTGATTCCGTATAATTTTATTTTATTCTGTAATAATTTTTGAATAATTATTTTAAAATTATTTGGTATTGTCACCGGGATCTAAACTGTGTTCAAAGTTTCAAGTCCCTGGCTCAATGGAAAGTGTGTCTAAAATAGCTTCAAATATTCCACAATCCCTTTAACCACGAGTAAGTTCAATAAAAGCTGTTAATAACAATCTCAAATGCTTTCCGAGATTCTTTTATTGTCTTATAACAATTTGAGTTGTTCAAAATCTACCATCAATTTTATTTTCTACTGTGTAGTGGGTTAAATTTGTTTCGATAAAAGCATATTATTTAAAAAACTTTTTTTACATTATCTTATTTCATACTTTTTAGTTTAGCATAATTTCTATTTAAGTATGTATTTATAATTTGCATACATAAGTACGTAACATTATCTAGATATATATACATATTTAATCTGTAAATCATAAAAATTAGGAAGATACATAGTACGTGAATATCTATACACCTATGTATACACACATCTACACACCATATACAACAAAGAAAAATTTAAAAATGATTGGTGTTTGTTTGGTTATGGCAAACTAATTAAGAAAAATAAATAAAACTAGATCTAGAAGTATACACCATACTATATATGTATATAGGTATATAGCTTTGCCGTTTGTTTGGCATTTTTATATAAACTAAATATATAATTATATATTAGGTATATACATTTAGTTTTGTCTATAACTAATTATTTTTAATTAATTTTAATTTTCAAAATATATTAGAAAGCAACAACCCAACAACCCCATGAAAAAGATATTGTTTGCTATTTTTTCCAAACAAATATAATTTATATGTAAATAATATGTACATTTAGATTTGTCTATAACCAATTAGAAGGCAACAACTAAACAAACACATGTCAAGGCAAATTTCATACTTTTATTTTATTATGTAATAATTCTGTTATATCTTCGTAAATTTAATTTTGTTAATTTAGTTAACTTCTCTGTTGCTTTTTGATATAATTATCTTAAAATTATGTATTCTCATTCAGATAACTATGTCCACAGCTGCAAGTTTCTAGCTCAACGAGAAGTCTAAAATATCTTAAAAGATTAGACGATTGCTTTAGCAATGAGTAAAAATAAAGGCTTTTAATAAGAACTAAGAAGTTATATTTTCTGTGTATTTTTCGACTTATACTTTTTTAAGGCTCTTATGAATGACGAAAAAATAAACAATATAGCGGGTCGCTTTTAATTTCTACTGGTAGTGAGTCGTTTAGTACAATTAATAAAGTATTAATTTCATAATTCCCCTCCCTGGGGAATTAATAAAGTAATTAATAAAGTATTAATTTCATTTATCCCCTCCCTGGCCTAGCTGGTAGGAGCGCAAGTATTGCAATCATACCAGTACGGCTTTCTCGGGTTCGATTCCCAATGGGGGATACCTTCGTATAGCAATTAATATTAGCATAATTTTCATATCAAAGTAATTTTCATATATATATATTATAACGAATTTTCAAATCATATCTATAACTCACAGATACAATAATCTCATATAATCCTCATATCAGAATAGCCAATATGCATAACTATTTTCACTTTATAAAAATATAACTCACAGATATAATAAAAATTGTCAATAATTAATAATTCAATAACTCAATATAGCCCACAAATAACTTATATTCCTAGCAAAAACTAGGATCGGTTGCAATAGGCCAATCCCCTATTCAGCTTAAATTGAAAAGGATTCAAGAAACGGAAGCAAGAAGCCTCGGATATAATAGATTTGGAAATACGGTAACGACCTTTGGCACGAATATAAGGACACGAGTAGCACAATGGAATGTTAGGACACTTAGAGAAGCATCCAGGCTTGCGCAATTAGAGCAACAAGCGGCTGCATATAAGATAGGCATATTAGGCATAAGTGAGCTAAGATCGAATGGAAGTGGCGAAATGAGATCGGCAAACAGCAACATTCTTCTGTACAGCGGCAAAGAATCCAGAGGAGAAAGTGGTGTTGGAATACTAATTGAGAAAACCATAGTTAATACACTAACCTCATGGAAAGCTGTATCAGATAGAATTATTACGGCTCGGTTTCGCGGCAGAATCAGGCATGTTTCGGTCATTCAATGTTACTCACCAACTGAAAGCGCAGAAGATGATGAAAAAGACGATTACTATAGCCAACTAAGCGGTGTTTTAAATGATATCAGCAGAGGCGATTTGGTAATCCTGATGGGTGATTTTAATGCGCAAATTGGAAGCAACAACATCAACCTAGAAAACACAATAGGGAAACATGTTCTGGGAATACGTAACAACAATGGCGATAGACTGGTAGAATTATGTCAAACCAATCAGTTGGTCATAGGAGGCACACTGTTCCCCCACAAAGATATACACAAATACACATGGGTCTCACCTGGTGGTAGAACAAAGAACCAAATTGACCATATATGCGTGAGTAGAAAATGGAGAAACTCATTGCTAGATGTAAGGAATAGAAGAGGTGCTGATATACAGAGCGACCATGAACTTATAACCGCTGACCTAAGGATTCGGTTAAGGCGTAATACTGCCAACGCGCAGAAGCTCAAAGCCAAATTGAACTTAGACCAGCTCAGAAACCCAGCAGTAAAATCTAATATCATAACGGCTATCCAGCAAACTGTATCAGAGAACATGCAGCAGTCATGGGAGGAAAAAGCTAAAGCCATACGACAAAAATCA
This sequence comes from Poecilobothrus nobilitatus, assembly GCA_947095535.1. Classification (NCBI taxonomy): domain Eukaryota; kingdom Metazoa; phylum Arthropoda; class Insecta; order Diptera; family Dolichopodidae; genus Poecilobothrus; species Poecilobothrus nobilitatus. The sequence continues at coordinate 99,364,382 of OX352772.1, forward strand.
GTAAACGTCCTAGGCACACATCAGAATAATAGAAAACCATGGATCTCTGACCATACATGGAACCTGATCAAACATAGGCAACAACTAAAGAACCAAATGAATACTGATAACTCTATCTCGCTAAGGCAGCAGTATCAGACCCAGAGCAAACTAGTTAAGAAAGGAGCCAGGGCTGATAAGAGAAAACACATTGAGAAAATGGCTAGAGAAGCAGAAACAGCAGCTGGCAAGAATGATATAAGATCAGTACACAATATCGTAAATAGCCTTACAAACCGATCTCACAGAGTTAACCGCCCTATAAAAGATCGAAACGGCAACGCTCTAACCAACATTCAAGAACAAACCCAGCGTTGGAAAGAGCACTTTGAGGAAATAAGCAACATTCAGCCGATACACAGCCCTCACTCGGAAGTAACCACCAATGATCTCAGTGAAGAAAACATCGCTATTCTCAGCTCAGCACCCTCAATCCGTGAGATTAAAGACGCCATCTTAAGATTGAAAAGGAATAAGGCAGCAGGAGACGATGGTCTACCAAGTGAGATACTAAAATCAGATCCACAATCATCAGCAGAACTCATCCACCCGCATATAACAAGCGCTTGGGCATCAGAAACAATACCATCATCATGGAAAAAATGGAAAAAAGGACAAGCACCTAAGAATCATATGCAGAATTTTCTGGCCGAACAGAATCAGCAATAAAGATCTATGGAACTTAACAAATGAGGAACCCCTAGTAAAACAAATAACCAGGAGAAGGTGGAAATGGATCGGGCACACATTAAGGAAAAATGAAAATGATATAAACAGAGTTTCGCTATGTTGGAATCCACAAGGAGGTTCTAGAGCTAGAGGTAGACCCAGAATGACGTGGAAGTGTACTGTCCTAAGTGAAATAAGCAGATGCAATTTGTCCTGGAGCATGATTGAAGAAAAAGCGTTAAGCAGAGAAGACTGGAGACTTCAAGTGGAAGCCCTATGCTCCCTAGTGGAGTAACAGGAAAAAAAAAAAAAAATTTCATAAAAGTTTAATATGTAGAAAACTTTTACGTTAAGTAAAAGTTATGTTTTAAATTAAATTTAAAAAAAGTTAATCGTTTAATATAATTAATAAAGTATTCATTTCATAAAAATTTAATATGTAGAAAACTTTTACGTTACTCAACTTTGATATAATGATTGATTTAATGTTTCAAATCAAATGTAACTTTGCAAAGCATATATTGAAATGTTGCACTTTACAAGTTCGATTTTAATTTTTTTATAATTAAAATTGATGAAAAGGCTAAAAATAGATCAAATCTTATTAATTAAATAAAAAAATTACTAAATATCGAAAAGTTGCAATTATCATTTTAAATACTAATCCAAGTTAACATAACAGTAATAACAACAGCCAACATAACATAACAGCTAATTTGCTAAATCAACAAAATTGCAATTTGAGAATGAAAATTAAATTTGGCGTACACCAAAATTAATTATTGCACGCGCTATGAAAGAAAACTAGTGAAATAAAACCATGCAATTAAATTTTGTAAAAATATGTAAAAATATTGTTTTTATTTAAACTTTAATTATTAATTTTTTATTTTTTAATTCAGTTTTGTGGTTTAAAATAAAAACAAGTAAATGTAACAGTAAGTCGATGCAACCGACTTATTAATACCTTACACCTGAATAATTCGAATTAAATTAAAAATCCATAAGTTTTTTTGGCAGCTGTAAAAAATTTACCTTTGTAAAAAATTTTAAGTTTCTATCTTTCGAAGATTGTTAGTCCTTGGGAGGTGTCTGCCAGGTACCCGAATTGCCACTCCAATTCATCGAATCCATCTCAGGAACATAAAGAAAACATGCCAGAACACCATTGTACTAAATTTAAAGGTTCTACTTTTGTTAGTTTTGGAGATATGCTCGTTGTTCTTGTGCTCGTCCGGAAGTTTCCAAAATACGAACCCATGGTTCAAATTCTTTCAAATGTCAGTTTCCAATTTTATAGAAAAGGAAACATAACACAACACCTTTGTAATAAAAATAAAAGTTCTATCTTTGTTGGTTGTGGAGATATACTCGTTTGCTCTGGGGCTCGTTCGGAAGCTTCCAAGATAAGAACCCATGATCCAAATCCTCTCAAATTTCTGAGACTTAAATAAAACATGAAAGAACACCACTTTGCCAAATTTAAAGGTTATATCTTAGTTGGTTTTGGAGATAATCTCATTTGCTTTGGTGCTCGTTCGGAAGCTCCCAAAATCCAAACCCATGGACCAAATCCTCTTAAATTTCAGGACATAAATCGAACGGGAAGCAACATTATTGTACAAAATTTAAAGGTTCTATCTTTGTTGGTTTTGGAGATAATCTTGTTTGTGGACGGACGGACGGACGGATATAGTTAAATCGACCCAGGAGGTGATCCTGATTCAGAATATATATACTGTCCATATCTAACTCGCTTCCTTTTGGTGGTTACAAAGACCTTACCAAAGTTAATATACCCTATTCTTTAGGTGTAGGGTATAAAAAAAAACAGAATTCAGTTAAAAAATTTCATTGAATTAAAAATAAAACAAGTAAATGTAACAGTAAGTCGATGCAACCGACTTATTAATATCCTACACCTGAATAATTCGAATTAAATTAAAAATCCATTAGTTTTTTTGGCAGCTGTTTGAACTTCTTCCCTTTTTTGTCTTATGCAACTCGAATTTCAGGAACGTAAAAGAGGCATCCTCTTGGGATATGCTGGACACCTTTGTAAAAAATTTTAAGTTTCTATCTTTATTAATTTCGAAGATTGTTATTCCTTGGGAGGTGTGTGTCGTGTCAGGTACCCGAATTGCTACTCCAATTCATCGAATCCATCTCAGGAACATAAAGAAAACATGCCAGAACACCATTGTACTAAATTTAAAGGTTCTACTTTTGTTGGTTTTGGAGATATGCGCGTTGCTCTTGTGCTTCCAGCTTACGGAAGCCATTATTACAGACGAGATTCAACATACAAATACTTTTAATCTGATTTAAACCTCAGTTTAATGTATAAATTATATTGTGAAAATGAAAAAGCAAATAGGATTAGGCTCACAACATATTCTAAAGTAAAATAATTTGTTTAATTTCAAAATATTCAATATAATTTCGAAACTTTTTTTAGCAATGGATATAAAATTTAAAAAGCCAAAACTAGGTACGTGTGGCACGTGTGACCAGTTCAAATGTAAGCTAGATTTAGCAAGAAAAGCAGGAAATAACTACTACATTACAAAACTTAGCCAAGAACGTGATGAACATCAGAAAAAAGCGGATCTGGCGTTTCAAGCAAAAAGAGATGATAAAATTTTTGGTTTAGAAAATTCTCATGTAAAAGTTTATACATTCGACTTACATAAATGTCTACCAACACCATATTTAAGAAGAGATTCTCTCTTTATAAGCTATGGTCGTTTAATCTCTCCATATACGATTGTACAACAAGGATTGCACATTGCTACATGTGGCATGAAGCTATTTCTACTCGCGGTGGAAATCAAATTGGATCCTGCGTCTTCAAACATATACAAAATTTGTTTCAAAATTCATCAAATCAACAATAGAAAAACACTTGATATTTTACAGTGATTCTTGCGCAGGTCAAAACAAAAATTCTTTTGTGTGTATTATGTTTTTGCTGGCAATACACTTAAATAAAAATTTATATACAATAGATCACAAATTTTTAGAGCACGGACACACTCATATGGAGTGTGATTCTAACCACGGTACCACAAAAATTCATAATCCGCACGATTGGTACAACTTTATAAGAGGATGTGGAAGTAAATTTCGTGTGAATGAAATGGAAAAAGGCGATTTCTTATCTTTTTCATCTTTCTTAAAAGAAAATTCCATTTTTAGATCCATGAACGAAAAAAAAAAAAAAATTTATTTACAAATGTAAAATGGTTTAGATTTCAAAGAGGAAGCTTTGGAAAATTAATATGTTGCTTTATTTTTCTTTCAATTTCTGAATCTATTTTATTGTGGGAAGGATGTGAGCCTCGATAATCTACGAAGTTTTCACTTGGTTGTGTTAACTTTTTTTTTACAACAGATTTTAGAAAACTTTCGGTCTCATCGAAACATTGTCTAAAACACTTTTGGCATATATTTATATTTGTTGCACGGGACGGGATATACTCGTAATACTTAAAATGGTAGCTACGTTGTTTTGAATTTTTTTCATGTTTATTTAATGTTGTTTGTTTCTTGTTTAAAATTTCTGATTGTATGTTCCTAATGCCCAATATGTTTTGAAAACTTTTTCTTGCAGAGAAAAAGGTATTTTTGTTTTACATTTTAATCTGCATTTATTATTCAGTGGAATACACCTTCCAGCTCGAACGTCACCCTTTTGATTTATATAGGATTGCGTCCTAGGTTGCGTCTCAATTTTCTTCTTTTTCTACTGTCAGATGTTTTTTCTTTGTCTTTATGGATAGTTTGATTCTGGTGATTCTGTATTTTCATAGTTTAAAAGGTTTTGTTCTATTTGTTTCCCAATTAAAAATATTTCTGAATCAAAGTTGTCAGAATTGAACTCATCACTACCTGAAAAAGTTCTATTCTGAGGTCGACAAAAGCCAGGATAATGTATTAAGTTATCAGAATCAAAATCTGGTATTTCATATTCTTCATTTAATTCGTTGACACTTCTAATATTAGATAAATCAAATATATCGTTAATTGTTGCTTTGATTGTTTGATCTAAAATCTAAAATTTCTAAATAATATTTTCCTATTGTTAAAAATAGTAAACCTTCTAAAAACATTTTGTTTTCGGTATTGATATTTTCTTTTTCTTCCTCATTCGGTAGTTTAATAATGTTTTCTAAGAATACAAAAACATTCAAATATTTCTTAAGGTTATTTAAAATAAAAAAATAAATTTACCATTTACAGCTTTTCTAGATTCAATCACTTTGCGAGCCATTTCCAACAAAATTAAAGCTCGAGAAGACATTTTTTAAATCAAGTAAATTATAATAGTCTCTAGTATAGTACGTTAATATTATTTTTTTTTTATATTTTTATTTTGTTTAATTCTCGTAAACCCTCTTTATTTTACGACGTTCAATAACTAAATGATCTTATGTTTGATTTTTTTCTAGTATTTCACTTGTTAAAACAACTTGTCTAGACATAGTAACGGAACTTTAACAATTTTATTTTTTTAAAAAGACTTAATGTTACATAAGCATTTTAAATAAATAAAAAAAATTGTAATAAAGGCTTATATTCTTATAAGAAATAAGAATTGATAAATAAAATTTTGTAAACACCGCTTAAGTAAGAAAAGTCGTTATAAAATACAAACATTTGATTACTTAGAAACATTATTTTTAATTTGTAATAAAGACTTATCTATGTATAAGTTGTTTTGACTGTTGTGAAAATATTGTTGATTAATCTTATATTAAAACGAGGAAGAGTGCAGTAGAGTAGATTGTGTCAACTCTGGGATACCCGTATGAACGTAATATATCCTGTTTCTATAAAACTTGATCATCTTTTAAAAACATTCAGATGCTTTAGTACCGAACTACAGAGATATATTTATGTAGATTGTGGAGTTGTATGACAGCTACCCGAATCTATTGCGCCTAGCTTCATTAAGTTTCAAGATATGCAAGAAGCTTGAACCGGCTGCTACTCGACACTTTTTCACGACACAAATTTCAGATAGCTAGCTTCAATAGACACTGAGTTATTTTCATTCAAAAAGAGAAGTTGTATGGCAGCTATCCGAACCCGTCCCACAACCACAACCAAATTTTGCAGAAGTTGTTGCCATAAAACTTGATCATCATTCGCAAAATTTCAGATACTTAGATTGAATAGACACTGGGTTATTTCCATTTAAAGAAAGAAGTTGTATGGCAGCTGCTCGAGCCCGGTGGCCGAAAATGGTGGAGTTAAATAGCAAAATTAACAATTTTGCAAAAGTGACGTAAAAAAAATGTCAGCCTCCTAGCTCTTTTTTTTTTGAATTATTATGCGGAAGGACACTGAGTTATTTTCATTTAAAAAGAGAAGTTGTATGGCAGCTACCCGAACCCGTTGCACCACCACAACCAAATTTTGTAGAAGTTGTTGCCATAAAACTTGATCATTATTTGCAAAATGTCAGATACCTAGATTGGATAAACCCTGGGTTATTTCCATTTAAAGAAAGAAGTTATATGGCAGCTACTCGAACCCGGCGGCCGAAAATGTTGTAGTTAAATAGCGAAACTGACAATTTTGCAAAAGTGACGCAAAAAAATTGTCAGCCTCCTAGCTCCTTTATTTTTTGAGTTATCGTGCGGACGGACACTGAGTTATTTTCATTTAAGAAGAGAAGTTGTATGGGAGCTACCTGAACCTGTTGCACCAGCACAACCGAATTTTGCAAAAGTTGTTGCTATAAAACTTGATTATCATTTGCAAGATTTCAGATGCTTAGCTTCATTAAGTTCCAAGAGGTGCAAGAGGTCCGAACCGGCTGCTCTAGACCAACCAAATTTTACAAAAGTTGTTGGCCTGTAACTCGACATCTCTTTACTAAATTTCAGGTTCCTAGCTTCAATAGACACTGAGTTATTCTCATTTAAACGGAGAATTAAGGAAGGAAAAAATAAACGTTTGTAAAGTATGACACCGTAAAGCTAAGGCTAGGTCTAAAGAACAAATTATTGTAATACCTAATAAAATAATATTTTGTAAATAATATAAATTATAAAATTATTAATAAAGAAAAAGATAAAAAAAAAGAAGCGAATAAATAGTTATTAGTTCGTTAGTTCATTAGTTCTATAAATAGTTCATTAGTTCGCGTATTTGAAACATATGATGGTTCAGTTATATCTGTTCGTCTGTTTGATAGACCAAAAAGGCAATTTTCTCTGTGATCAGAATCTAAAACAAAACAAAAAGGATTAAATTATCCTATCCGTAAAAAATTAAGCATATCAAAATCTCAGGATAAAAATTTAAAAGATTTAAAATCTGCAAAAACATGTAGTTGGATATATGACATAGATGAATATAAAAGAAATGGAAGAGTTTTATGTAACTTTATTAAGTAATTCTTCGGGTGATATGTTTCCTGAAAATACTCTTTCCCAATTTACAAAAAAGATACCACGTCATATAGACCTCAGGAACGGAAACTGGAATGTTGGTTTAAACGAATTTTACTGTAATGATTTTCTTCAAACAGATAAATATGAACGTTCAAATTGTGTATTAATTTCAATATGAAAAACTACTGTTATTGTAGGTGAAAACAATTCTAAAAGAGCTGTTGTTAAACGAATGGGTTATACATTTTATGCTGATATTCATAAATATAAATTTAGGTGTGATGATTGGAAAATCAATTTTTTACCAGTTTTAATAAATAATGTTACACCAAAAGCAGGATTTACAATAAAACTAGTTTTAAAAGAGTTTTTCTATGAAATTTCAGAATCTTTGTTAAATGAAAAGTATTATAAAGGTGATAAGAAAAAATTACTTGCAGCAGAACAATTGCAACGAATAAGAATATCTCAATCGTTTGCAACAGAAAATTTATTTACAAAAAAACTTTGAATGTACTATCCCAGAACTGATAAAGGAACTTCTTTCACAAAAAGAAAAAGTGATAAATTTAAAAAAGTTTTACCAGATTTATTCAAACAAGTTTCTTCAATGAATGATGCTCAATTGCCGGGTATGATGGTTATTTACACTGACATTATTCAACTATTAACTGTGAAAATTGTAGGAATCCTTTTAATAATGAATTTAAAAACGTACAATGCATTCCAGTAGAAAAAAGTTTATTTGAAATCAAATATGGTCACTTAGTTTATTTCCAACAAAAATTGTTTTACATTTTATTCGAAAATAAAAATTATATAAATAGATAGAAAAAAAATATATTTTTTTATTAATTATGAAGCAATCATACATTAAATATTATCATAATCAAAGTGGGGAGAATATTAAAAAAATAGGACCTCTATTACAAACAACATCTTATTATCAAAAGGAAGGAGGGATTGGACATTTTGTTGGTGGTTTATTAATATATTTAAAACCTATTTTCTCATCAGGTCTAGATATTTCAAAAAAAGAAGGTTTGGTTTGTGTTAATTCATTATCGGACATTAGTATGGGGGCAAATTTAAAGGAAGTGATAAGGAAAAGAGGCCATAAGAAATGTAAGATGTGGTGTTTTCAATAAACTAAATCATTTGTATGGTCATGGAATTCATCGCAGGGGTATAAAAAGACGATCAAACTCAGCAACTATTCATTTAAAAACAGAAAAGAATAAGAAACGTGTAACTTCTAAAAAAATTAAAAAAAAAAAACAAAATATACAGATATATTTGATTAAAAATGATTCAGTGCATGAAATCTGACCTAGATATTTTTACACCACGTCCAATACAATCCAGTATATTAGAAACTGAAGAAGTTGCTTTAAATCCAATAGCCTCTTTAGACTCTAGTTCTACAATCAAATTTATTTCATTAGGTCATGGGGATACGAATAGAGATTTGTCTGGAACATATTTAAAACTTGGAATGATGATAAAGATAAAGTCAATAAATTAATTTCTCAACCTGGGATTGTAAATAATTTACTTCATTCTCTTATAAAACAATGTAATGTTCAATTAAATGGGAAAAATATAACACCATCAGATTCAAATTATCATTACAAAGCATATATCGAAACTCTTTTCAATTATGGAACTAATGCTGCTGAAACACACTTAGAATGTGCAGGTTGGACTTTGGATAAAGAAAATGTTCAAAGATTTGATAATAGTGATTTGATATTTGTGATGATAATGAAGAAAGTCAAATAAAAGATTTGGAAGCAGTATTATATAATATGAAGCATGTTACAATAAATCCCAGCATTTTATTAGCACATAATACCGTATTGGAAAAAGTTAATGCCAAATATCATTGTGAACGTGTTGAAGTAAAAACTTTTACAATATCTTCCAATACGTCAAATATAAGTCTAGACAATGTTTTTATTGGGCAACTACCAAACACAGGAAAGCCATCTAAGAACTCTTTTAATTTTAAACATTTTGATTTAAAACAATTTATGTTATATGTTAATGGTGTTCAAATTCCTAATTTTAAAAAGAAACAAGTTTTTTAGAGAAAAACTCAACATATACCCGACCATATCATACCTTGTTTAGTAGAACAGGAATATATCACGCAGACAAAGGACATCAAATAAATAAGGCAATGTTTAGCAAAGGTTACTTTCTATTAGCTTTTGATTTAACTCCTGATGGAGCCTCTGTTAAATCAGGGTTCATTAAGAATTGAAGCTAAATTTTCAAACAAATTATCGACAACTGTAACATGTACATATTGTTTATAGTGAATACGACTCAAGTTTACAAATTGACAAAAATCGTAATGTTCACACAAATTTATAAATAATGAGATAAATTTGACTTAATAATTTGAAAAGGGAAAGTGAAAAAGAAATTTATGATGCATTAAACGGTCAGAAAATAATTGATTTATCATCTTTTGAAATTGAATTTACACTTCAAATTGAAACTATTCTTAGTCATAACAAATATCCAAAAACTATTTTACTGGATTTTTTCCAATAGATAAAATTCCGAAATATATTAAAAAATCGGCCATGTTAATAATAAACACAGACTCTTAAATAAACCTGGGCAACATTGGTTAGCTATATTTTTACCTGAAAATGGATGAATGTATTCAATATTTCGATTCATATGGGATGCTACCTATTAAGAAGAGAATAATAACATTTTTGAAACATAATTCAATAAAATATAATTTCTTGTACAACAATAAACGATTACAGGATGCTTTTCTACTGCTTTTGGACAATATTGTTGTGTTTATTTATGGTTTCGAGCGAGAATTATCAAAATGAAAAAATTATTAAGAAAAGCAGAAACGAATTCTCAAAGATTCGCACAGTCAATACTAAAAAGAACATACTCGAAGATTTGTTATTATCATATACCTACTTTTTGGATTTCAATCATTACTCTAATATTAGCATTGGTTACAATATAGCTCAATTACAGTAAAAAATTACAATTAATAATCGCAGAGGTAACTCAGTAGGACTTATTTATGAAAAGTGGCAACCATATCAATTTAAGATGCTAAAAAAATTTCATCTACATTCAAAACAGACAGAAATGGTAGATGCCTATTAACATTTGGAAACAAAGAAAATAAAACGAGATTATGGTTATCTTCTGAACAGGCAGATCGTTTTTCCAACATATAGAATTTGTTCACGCTGTTATATGTTATAACAACAATGTAAAAGACAATGTAAAGAGATACATTACAAAATATATTAATCAGTGTTACAACAAGAAGACTTTTATATTGCAATGGATCTACATAATATGACACAATGTAATTATTCTCGTGTTTTTTACGAAATTCATTTTTTATTACAAAAAGAAATACAAAAACATTTTATAAATTTTAAAGAATAATAAAAATATAACTTTGTTTTTATTAAATTTATTTATTTCTTTAATTTATTGTGTTCCCATAATATAATCATTTTTCAACACATAGAAAAATATTTTAAAAAATATTGTTTACGGCACATCGACCATTTGTAGACATTTGATGAATATTGCACAGAGTTTCAAAATTTTCTGATATTCTCAAGCTAAAATCATTGCTAACGTCAATAATCTTTGATAAAATAAATTTTTCTAAAAACTTTTTTTTTTTTCACCAGCGACATATATTATATTCGCATCAAGATTCCTTAAAAATGGGCCAAGCATGAGATAATCAACAATAACATCTGTCCATTTCAATATATTCATAAACTTAAAGCAATAATCAGATTGATGTTGAAATTTTTCATTTAATTCATCATACGAATATGGTGCTTTAAATAATATGTGTGTTGGTTTAACTGAATCAGTTCGCATAAAACAAAATTCTTTTATAAATATTTGTTGATTATTTCCTAAAAGGAATTGGAAATCAACAAAATAAGTTGATGTACGTGAACTTTGCATGTTTAAATCTTTTATTGAACTAATTATATGAATCTTAAATCTACTATTTATATAGAGACGTTAAAACGTTAACGTTATCAGATATTATATTTTATTTCATAACTAATTTCTACTTATTCAGACATGTTTCAATTTCTTGAAAATTTAAATGAGAGAAAACAAATTGTTAAAAAAAATACATAGAAATGTTCGGAAAAGATTTCCTCGTAGAAGAATAGTTCAAAAAGGTCTAAATTATACGTGGCAGATTGATTTAATAGAAATGCTACCTTATCGAAAAGAAAATCGCGAATATAAATATTTATTAACTGTAATTGATATTTTTTCAAAGTATTCTTATGCTTAACCTTTAAAAATAAAATCATCTAAAGATGTTGTTCGAGCAATGAAAAGTAAGGTTAAACAATCAGGAATTTCAAAAATTCCAAAAAATATTCAATCTGACCAAGGAAAAGAATTTTTTAACAAAAATGTTCAAGAATTAATGAAACAGAGAATAAATCATTATCACACTTATTCTGATTTAAAAGCATAAATATGTGAAAGATTTGATCTAACTTTGAAAAATTTAATTTTGGAACAATTTAGTTTACAGGGAAACTATAAATGGATTATTATTTTATCACATTTGATTGAAACGTATAATGGAACTGTACACCATTCAATTAAAATGAAACCAAAAGATGTTAATAAAAATAATGAAACTTTTTTATTACAAACTGTATACAACAGAACAAAAATATTTAAAGCGGGAAATTTAAAAGCTGAGATTACGTGAGAATTAATAAATATAAAGGAATTTTTAGAAAAGGTTATGAACCAAACTGGTCAATGAAATTTTTAAAGTTGTGAAAGTTAATATAACAAATCCAGTAGCGTATGTTTTAGAAGATTATAAAAATAATAAGATTCTTGGGAGTTTTTATGAACAAGAAATCACGTCTGTTCAAAACCCTGAAGCATATCTTGTAGAAAAAGTTTTAAAAAGAAAAGGAAACAAATTTTTTGTTAAATGGTTAGGTTTTGATAATTCACACAACACTTGAATAAATGAAACAAATATTATTTGAAGTATAATTTTTTTATTTTAATTTATTTTATAATGACCCCATGCTAAAGTGTGTATATTATCTTCCAAAATAAATCTTTTATTATCGAAAGCTATCTTATTTAAAGTTTGAATATATACATTATGTAATTTAGAATTATTAAAAATAAATATTTTTCCATATAAAACTGTATTTTCAAATAAAGATTTTCTACAATCTTCCAAAGATAGACTATTAACTACACTTTTTTTCACACCTTTACTTTTTTATTAACGCCTTTTATTGTTTCCTTGCAAAACATCTAATAAAAACATTTTTGATTTATACAAGTCCAATAAATTCTTTTACAATTTTTCCATTATTTTCATCTTTAAATAAGCCAATAATCTTTTTATTAACAAGAGGTAACTTGTAATGATTATCTGGTTCATTTTTCAGAAGTGTCAAAAAGCAATTCTGATTTTTCTATCTTACGAACATCTTTTTCCATATCTTTATAAAAATCTTCCGTTTTTACTGTAAAAAAAATAAATGTAACAGTAAGTCGATGCAACTAACTTATTTATACCCTACACCTAAAAAATTCAAATTAAATTAAAAATCCATAAGTAATTTAGTCAGATTTCATTTCCAATTCATCTCAAATTTTAGAAACATGATCAGAACAGGGTAGAACACTCTTATATCAAATTTCAAGTTTTTATATTTATTAATTTCGAAGATATGCTTGTTCGGTCTTGGGAGCTGCCTGGGAGATACGCGAACAACCATTCCAATTCATCTGGAATTGTAGGCAAATCAAGGACTCAGGAAAGAACATCCTCGTATCAAATTTGCAGTTTCTATCTTTATTAATTACGAAGGTATGCTTGTTCGATTTTGGAAGTTGTATGGGAGGTACCAGAACAACCACTCAAATTCATCCCAAATTTTAGGCACATCGGAGATTCAGGAAACAGCACCCTTGTATCAAATTTGCAGTTTCTATCTTTATTAATTTCGATGATATGATTGTTCGGTTTTGGGAGTTGTGTGGGAGATACCCGAACAACTCCTCCAATTCATCTCAAATTTTGGACAAATCAGGGATTCAGGAAACAACAGCCTAGTACCAAATTTGAAGATTCTATGTTTATTAATTTCGAATATATTCTTGTTCGGTTTTGAGAGTTGTTTGGGAGGTACCGGAACAACCACTCCAATTCATTTCAAATTTAAGGGATATCAGGGATTCAGGAAAACACACTCTCGTACAAAATTTTAAGTTTCTATCTTTATTAATTTTGAAGATATGCGTATTCGGTTTTGGGAGTTGTATGGGAGGTGCCCGAACCCATGGACCGATTTTGTCCAGATGCGAACTTAGCCTTCCTTTCGTAATTAATAACCCATTATGTTAATTTCATCAAGATAGCTTTACTAGTTTTTGAGTTATCGTGCGAACGGACGGACGGACGGACATAGCTAAATCGACTCAGGAGGTGATCCTGATTCAGAATATATACATATCTAACTCGCTTCCTTTTGGTGGTTACAAACACCATACCAAAGTTAATATACCCTATACTTTAAGTGTAGGGTATAATAAAACTATCAGTATATATATAATTTAAAGAAATTTATGAATTAAATTTTGGTTTTAAGTAATCATAATAGAAATTATACATGTGTAGTTTAGAGAGTTGTAAAACTGAGAAACCTAAATATTTGGTAAATATATAGCAACTTTAGTTTTATTTAATTGAATTGCTGCAATATTTGCCTTAAAAAGTGATTAACTATTAAAGTTAGGTTTAGCAATAAGTGCACTTGCACCGAGCTGCTTCCGTTTACTTTCTCAACAATCTGCTGTTTTTTCCTCAGCAGATTGTTGAGAAAGTAAACCCCACTGAATCATCAGTTATTTCACTAATTATTAAATTTTTTTTCTTTAGTTAAAGGTAAAACTGAAATTGGACCCGGACCCGGACAAGTATTTAATTTTTTATAATGTAAATGTGCATCGTAATTAGAAAAATTGTGAAAGACTACAGGAAAGTATTTAGGGATCTTAAACAATAAATTACATGAATTATGAGCAGGCCCTCTATAGTTACCAGTTACGTGACAATGGTCTCTTACCCGAGTCTCTCCTGGTTGAATTTTTTTTCACATATATGGCATACTTCTTTTGTCCTATGATAAAATTTTTCTTTCTAGGTTAATTTCTTAATCGGTTTCGGATTTTTTATATATTGTGTATATAAAAATTTGGAATCAGCTTTTAAACTAGAAATAAATTTTTCTCTACACACAACTCCTATAACATAAGAAAAAAATAAATATAATAAGGTTAGATATATTTTTATACCCGTATGAACTATGTTCAAGGGTATAATAAATTTGCCATTACGTTTGTGACACCTTAAAGGAGTCGAGCTAGATATAGTGTCAAAGGTATGGATCGGCTCGGAATCGAATTCTGAGTCGATTAAGCCATGTACGTCCGTCCGTCCGCACGATAACTCAAAAAATAAAGGAGCTAGGGGGCTGAAATTTTTTTTGCGTCACTTTTGCAAAATTGTTAGTTTTGCTATTTAAATCCAACATTTTCGGTCGGCGGGTTCGAGTAGCTGCCATACAACTTCTATCTTTATATAGAAATAACTCAGTATCTATTCAAGCTAGGTTTCTGAAATTTTGCAAATGACGATCAAGTTTTATGGCAACAATTTCTGTAAAATTTGGTTGTGATGGTCCGGCGGGTTCGGGTAGCTGCCATACAACTTCTCCGTTTAAATGAGAATTACTCAGTGTTTATTGAAGCTCGGAATCTGCAATTTAGTAAAGAGGTGTCGAGTTACATGCCAACAACTTTTGTAAAATTTGGTTGGTCTATAGCTGTCGGTTCAGGCTTCTTGCACCTCTTGGAACCTAATGAAGCTAGGCGTCTGAAATTTTGCAAATGATGATCAAGTTTTATGGCAACAACTTCTGTAAAATTTGGTTGTGGTGGTGCGGCGGGTTCGGGTAGCTGCCATACAACTTCTCCGTTTAAATGAGAATAACTCAGTGTTTATTGAAGCTAGGAATCTGAAATTTAGTAAAGAGGTGTCGAGTTACATGCCAACAACTTTTGTAAAATTTGTGTGGTCTAGAGCAGCCGGTTCACGCTTCTTGCACCTCTTGGAACCTAATGAAGCTAGGCGTCTGAAATCTTGCAAATGATGATCAAGTTTTATGGCAACAACTTTTGGAAAATTTGGTTGTGCTTGTGCAACAGGTTCGGGTAGCTGCCATACAACTTCTCTTTTTAAATGAAAATAACTCAGTGTCTATTGAAGTTAGCTATCTGCAATTTAGTGAAAAAGTGTCGAGTTGCATGCCAAAAACTTTTGTAAAATTTAATTGGTCTAAAGCAGCCGGTTCAGGCTTTTTGCATTTCTTGGAACTTAATGAAGCTAGGCGCAATAGATTCGGGTAGCTGTCATACAACTATACAATTTACATAAATATATCTCTGTAGTTCGGTACTAAAGCATCTGAATGTTTTTAAAAGATGATCAAGTTTTATAGAAACAGGATATATTACGTTCATACGGGTATCCCAGAGTTGACACAGTCTACTCTACTGCACTCTTTCTCGTTTATAAAGAAATATTATTTACCTGTAAAAACTCTGTATTTATTTAAATTTTTATTAAACGAACTTTTAATAAAATATGAAAAAGCTACCGGAATATGTTGTTTAATATCTGTTGTTGATGATGCCTTTGTTTCTGGCTCACAAGTTGAAATTGGTTGCAATAAGCTTTCAGAATCAGCATTTTCATTTATTTTTGATAATTTTTTAACTTTAAAATATTATTTTCTTTCTCGGGTAATTCTGTTATAACTTTTCCGCATTCATCTTTATGTGTTATTAACGCTCTTTGTGAATTAAAGTTCATTAAACAAGTATGACAAAAATATTTCTTTGATTTATGACGTGGAAGTTGTGTTTGTACTAGCCTCGATAAGTTTTTAATCCATACATACAACTTTATTATCATTTTCAATAAGAAGTGAATTAATATGATAACGCTTTTCTTCTTTAGTGTTGTATAGTAAGGTCCTATTATTTGTATTTAATCTTACCTCTTCTTTTAAACCCGAATACAGTAATACTTATTTTAAACTTCATTTTCTCAAAGCGGATTATGTCATCTTGGTGGAGTGGAAATTCTAAATTACAGAATTCCAAATGTTTAACTTTAGCATTATTTAAAACAATCCGAGATTCTACTATATTATTAATTTTATAATTACTTTTACGATCTGCATTTCTAATTTTATGTTTTTGTAATGCTGCTATGAGAGACCATTTAAAACAAAATATATCATTACTTTTAATGTTAACACAAGCTTTCTTTTTAATAATTTCCATAGTTAATTTGATATACTGAGACCCTGTCAGGGGTTTATATCTTTCAAATTTATTTCTAAATGTAACAATTTGATTAAACTCCACCCTGAATCCTTCTACTTGAGTTTAAATATTTTCTATCATATTTTCTACAATATTTTCAATTTCATTCTCGTTTTGTATTATTTTCATTTTTGAATTGAAGGATTTTACACTAAAAATATTTTCTACTTGATCATTTTCTAATTGTTGAAGCTTAATAAACTCTGCAAACAGTTCCATGTTAAATTTATAAGCTGCTAAAATCAATAGTTGCTAGTGTAAAAGGTCTCCTCCAATATTTTCCAAAAAATCTGTAAGAAGTAATATTTCCTCGTTTTTGTTTTCTATAATAAAAGTTCCAATCCTGCCTTCGAAACCTTAATTTAAAAATTTTTTATAAGCGACTGTAGCATTTAATTTATGTAAATTTATCCGAGTATGATAATTCCAGCACTTTATAGCCACTTCTACTTTGCAATCCACACAATATTTTTACGTTGTAAAGGTGGTGAAGTATGATTTATTTTTAAAATTTTGTTTTGCTTCAGTTTGTTTAAATTTTTTTTTTTGTTTAAATTCAGTTTCAGTAGAATTTTCCATTTTCCTATTCTTAATTTTAATAATATTTATTCTTATAGAAATTAATTTACTTATACTACAAGATGGATTTTTTTCTTGAAAAATTTCTACTTCATTTAGAATAATTTTAATATTTCTTTCTAAAACATTTTCAATTTCCACCTCTCTTTGAACTAGTTGAGCTTCTGTGTGGAATAATTTAATTTCGAAAAAGGTATCCATTTCCATACGATCTAATTTTGCGAAATTGATAAAAGAAATTTCAACTTCTAAGTTGAATTTTAAAGTTACATATCTTAACACCTCTCTTTTTAAAAGTTTTGAAAGTTCCTTTCCGTAAACTTTGAAAAACTCTGATGGATAATTTATGTTCTCATTTTTATTTTCAATAACATGCTATATTTTGGTTGCTATTTTGTAAATTTATTTAGATATTTGTAACTATCACCACCGCCTCTTAAAAAACTTTATACCTTTAAGAAAGTTTTATTACAATAATACTTTATTAATTATACTAAACGATAAGCTTTTTTTAAATTAAACATGTTTTAATTAACGTAAAAGTTTTGTTGTATATATTAAACGTTAATTATTTAAATTTTAATTTAAAACTAACTTTTACTTAACGTAAAAGTTTAACAATAAGCTTTTTTTACGATCAATTTTTTATTAAACTTTTGTGAAATTAACACTTTAATAATGTTTTGATATTTATTTGGTTCTTACATCTGCTAAGTATATCATTTCATTGGTTCTTGCATCTACTATATATAACTTTTAAGCACCACTAAAAGCTTTTAAAAAAGCTGTGCCAGAACCCGCTTATTTATAACTTATCGTTGTATATGCCAATTGCTCATTTTAGTGAATATATTCCTTTATTATATTTAGTAGTTGTACTAACAATTGCTATCAATGAAGTCTGTAGGGGGTGCTTTTTATTATTTACTCAAAATCATACATTAAAATTCAACTATTTCAAAAAACTTACCTCTTACAATAGTTCCATGTTGATATGGTGTTTCTTCTGCACTATGATCTGTTTCCTGTTCAGAATTTTGCGTTTGTGTTGCCGTGGATAATATGGGAATTTCTGAAAAAATCAATATTTAATATAAAGTATGGAAAAAATTCGAATAGTTTTGCAGTTTGCGGTTAATTTTCGTAATTTTCATAAGCCATTACATGAAGCTTCAATAATAAGATAAATCTTTAATAAAATGAGTTTGATAATTAAATATTTTTATTTATAATGGCTTTTATTTATTTATAATGGCTTTAAATAAATAAAGAAATGACATAGTAGAAAAAGTACGCATAATGCATAACTTAATTTAAATTTTTATAAATAACCCTATATTTAACTACTATGGTAGGGTGGTGACCTTCACGAAGGCCTCAATTAGTATTTTTATATTTTAAGTAAAACATTCTTACTAATACAAGGTGCAACGTGTGATCTACTCTGCTGATAGCCCCTGGCACAACGATTACATGTTAATCCTGTTACTCCATCTTTACAAGCGCATTGTCCTGATGTATGATTACAAGTTTTACCTGAAGAACCGATTGAGTGGCATTCACATCCTAGAAAAATTAAGCAAACATGAACAACATCGTTAAATATGAGAAGTTGAATATAAATTTTAACATAAGAATAATTTACAATATTATTTTAAATTTTAGTTTGAATAAAAAACTAACCGTTATCTCAATGATTTCTAAAAACAAATTGGGCAACGGGTCTTTAAATGTTATAAATAAGAATGAACATTTTTAAAATTTGTAACGTGCTAGAGTTGTTTGTTTTGGTCTTTATCATTCTATGGTCTTGCCGTGTCTTCATTTAAAATGGCAAAATCTGGAAGAATTAATATTTTTTTAAAGTATTCGCGATATTGATATAATGTTGTTGTTCCAGATAGATATTTTACTAACAAATTGTTATTTAAATCTTCTGTATGCAGTGATGTACCTGAAAGGGAAACCCTTAGCTTTAATTTTTATGAACACTAGGGTTTTCATGAAAAGTTTAATAATTCTATTTCCACAAAAATAACAGATGCTAAATTTGGATTTCCTGTTATTCTAAAATAATAAAATTTATTATGCGTACTGCTGTTGCTATTCGCGTGCCCTTTTTTTAAATTTTAGAGCAAACACAATCACAATATTTCTTATCTAATACTAATAAAATACACAATAATTTTTAGTTTTGTTCTAATACTAACAAGAAAAGAGACAAAAAATATATAAAAAAACGGTTTGATTCTTAAACGATACTCTTTATTCTTTATTTTAATTCTACTACATAATGTGCCAACTACAATTATAATTTATATGTGCGTATTAATGTACATTTATATATAGTATTTTAATATCATTAGCAGCACAAAATAATAATAATACAATATTAATTACTATTAATTACTAAACAGTAAATAGTAAATACTAACAAAGCAAAGCGAAAAGCAAATGAATGAGTAAATTGAAAAAAGAGCAAAGAGAAAAATATTGTTATTATTTTGTTTGGTAAAAAAAAGAGAACAATGATAAATTTTATATTCCATAATATTGTACTGACTATTGGTGTGGTTGAAATTGGCAATTGACATTTACATATATTTGTTTGCTAAATGCAATCACTTAGAATGTTAAAATCAAAGTACATATGTATATCCAAAGATAATATATGTACATACTAGAAGATGTCCACTCGCATACTAATTTTTGTATAATAATTTTTAAAAAAAAGGTTACAATCCGGGTCTGATTATGTTTGTTTTATTATTTATGTTTTTCTTTTTCCTTTTTTACTTCGAATATTTTAACAGTACGGAAATAAACGTTAAGTTTTAAATAAATTCAAGTTCGGCGAGCTATTTTGAATTTTGATTTAATATAGGTATATACATATTATGTATTCATACAAAAAATAGTATACACAATATATACATACAAAAACATAATACTTCTTTCTGAAGATAAATACATATATTATATACACAATATACACGTACATATTACTTAATATTTCTTTCTGAAGATAAAATATATTATGTACACAATGTATACATACATAATTGCGTCATATTTATTTACAAAACTTAGAAAAAAAATGTTTTCCCTAAACCTACACAAGTATACACACTCAACCGTATATAAATAAATATCTAAACAAGTTACACACTCAACCGTATATAAATAAATATCTACTCAAGTATTCACTTTCAACCATATGTAAATAAATATCTACATAAGTATTCACATTCAAGAAAACTTCAAATTTGTGTTTTTTTCATTTACATTGCATTAACAAATCTACATATATTGTTTATATTATCTTTGGTATATAGGTAAAGGGTTTTTCAAATTGAGTTTTCAAAAATAAATAATTAAAAGACGTAGAATTTGAATTGAAACTGGAAAAGTTTTTATTTACCTGATTCTTACCTAATACCTGATTCTCTTATCAAAATTTTCGAACACATTCTGGCATGGTTGCGGCTCTATCTCACCAATAACTCGAATAATTTCTGCTTTCAATGCTTCAACGTTTCGAGGATTACCCTTGTAGACCTGCCCTTACACATAGCTCCAGAGAAAGAAGTCTAACGGTATCAAATCGCATGATCTTGAAGACCAACTCACGTTACTGAATCTGGAAATAGCACGGTCTGGAAACTTTGTATGCTGTAATTGCAATGTTTCTCTGGCTGTATGACACGTAGCTCCATCTTGTTGAAACCACATGTCCTCAGTATCATATATTCCAGTTTTGGCCATAAAAAAGTTGAGATCATTTCGCGATATCTGGTATCGATAACGGTTATGGCTCTTCTAGCATTATTTTCGAAAAATTGCGAACCAATCACACAACCAGACCACAATGCACACCAAACACTTAGTCTTTGTGGATGCGCGAGGGTTTTCCTCTCCCCAAATATGGCAGTTTTGTTTATTAATGTAGCCACCGCATAATACGCCATACAGTTGACTCAGAAAGTTCCAATTGTTGTGAACGTCGGGAAATTGACATAGTGGGGTCAGATGTAACACTATCACTCACAGCACTAATATTTTCTTGTGAACTGCCGGTCGAGCATACTGATGTCTTTCTCGATCTTATAGCGCACCAGTTTCTTGAAATTTTCGCACAATATTACCAATTGTGACAATATTTCCAAAAAAGGCAATACGGCTTTCTTTCCGGAAAAGGTACAGAAGAAGCAATACTAAAACTATGTTCATAGTTAAACTCAAGTTTAAATGTTGGGAACAACTCAGCTGCTCTGTTCATAGATATTAAGAAAGTTTTCGATACTATTGATCATGATTCATGCTAAATTTTTTACGTTCTTATTTGAAGAATAGAGTACAAAGAGTGAAATTGAGTAATAGTTTTAGTGAATCTAAAATTATTAACTTAGGTGTACCGCAAGGCTCTATATTAGGCCCGTTATTATTTCTAGCTTATATAAATTCATTATTTAAACGAGCCTTCAAAGGAACTATTACTGATTTTGCTGATGACTGTGCTCTTTCTTACAGTAAGAAAAATATTGCTCTTACTAAATGCAGCTTGCAATATGGCATAAAAGTAATAAGTGATTGGTTTAAAAGTGATAGGCTTATTATTAGCAATAAAACTAAATTAATGGTATTTTCGTTAAAAAAATCAATTATTCCTGACTTGAATCTCATCTTTCATTCTCCAAGTTGTAAAAATAGAAATTGTAAATCAGCATGCTCAGTTAACTTCAAGTGCCCGGCGGAATGTTTCTTAATTGAGCAGGTCGACAATTTTAAATATTTAGGTGTAAGCATTGATAGTAAATTGGCAACTCAACGAGACAAGTCGCAAGAAATATTACGGAAAATTAAAATTGATTATAAATTATAACAGCGAATTTATCACAATTGGAAGATATCTAAATTTTTCGATTTTGTGTGTTTTTTTTTTATGAGATATATTTATTTTAAAATAATAAGTGTATTAATAAATTAAAAATTAGTTAAAAATTATTTTAAAAAAACACGATCCACATTACACTAACAGAATTATTAATACGGAGGAGTTGAGAGCCGCTCAAATTTCACCAACACAACCAACAAATTAGACAGTAACTCACACGGGTGTATTTTCAATAGCGCAGTGGTGGTATAATAAAGTCCAGCTCGAATATACACATTGAAAAGATAAGTATCATACATTTTTAATTTTATATTGGGTTTATTCCCATAGAAATTTGCATAGTCAGATATATGTATATGTGTTTACATAAACTATATATCCTTATATTTAACTAAACTAGATATAGTGCATACAAAACTTATTATTTATTATTTATGAATTAAAAAAATTTTTATTAAATTATATTCTTTATTATTAATGGTAATTATTTTTAATTAATTATTATTTTGAAATTACCTTTATAATTTAGATAAATTGGAAGTTGCTTTATATAATATATATAATTAGTTTTCATTCTTGAAATTGTTTATTGTGTTAAAAGATTAACAGAATTTTAAAATAAATATTACTCATAGGGATACATTTATTTAAGGATCTGTGTATTTTTAAGTATTTATTATAAAATTACTAGTATAAGTTAAATATTTTGATATTAATATTAAGTTAATTATATCTGGAGTGTGTGTCAGCACTAAGCTGCAATAAATTGCATGATAGCTATTGCACTGTGTATCTATTGCATGATAGATGTCTATTGCATGAGAGAAATCTCACTATTATGCGAATTGGTTTTTGTAAGAAATTAAATAAGATACAATGGCTAACATAAATGTAAATTTGGAACTTTGCAAGCTTTGTAATCAGCAGGTTACAAATGGGTAAAATGCGCTGTCTTGTGATGGCTTCTGCAACAAATGGATTCACAGTATCTGCTTAAATATCAGAGATTCTAAATACAATAAAATAAACGCTATAGGGGGCCTAGTATTGTGGATGTACGTAGAATGCAGGAGTATGCTCAACAAGGCAAGTAAGTTATCTTCCAACGACATTGAAGCTATGATGAATATAAGGACAGTTTAATGGAAATAAAATTCAACAGTATTAATGAGCAATTAATCCAACTAAGTAATAAAATTAACAACTTGGCGGAAATAAAGATGAACCCACGAAAAAAAAATTTAACGTTTGCAGAGGTAACAGGCAATAACATTGACACAGCGGAGAATGCAACAGGAAAGTTCACGAAAACAATATTGATTAAGCCAAAAACTACGCAGCCAGGAAGTTATATAAAAAACGTCACTAAAGGGAAAATAATTCCAGCTGACTTAAGAACACCTAAATTTGTTTAAGAATACAAAAAATGGAGGATTAGTAATGAGATCGAACAATGAGGACAATAATAAAGTTTTAAAGAGTGAACTTATTAAGAAGTTGGGGAGTGGTTATATAATAAAGGACACAAAACAATTTATCCCAAGAATTTAAATAGCTGGCCTGAATAAAAAATATAACACTACTGAACTAAACAATGAATTGATGCAAATTAACCCTGACATTACAGCCCAAGATGAGATTAAGGTAGCACATACGAAACAGGACGCTAGATCTAAAAAATGAGTACTTTTCATGGAGGTAAATGGTACTATGTTTGATAAGGTGGTAAACAAGTACATAAATATTGAATTGAAATCTCATTATGTCAAGGAAGATATTACGGCCATGCAATGTTTCAAGTGCTTAGCATTCTACCATAAAGAAGAAGAATGCACAAAATCTGAAATTTGTGCAAAATGCATGAAACAACATAGAACTCAGGATTGTTCGGAATCTGTTTTCAAACGCAGTAACTGCACCAAGCACAATACCTTCCAGCTTGATAGTAATAAAGTGGCAACAAATCACAGGGCACCAGTATTCACTGTCCATTAATTCAAAAGCAAAGATAGAAAAAACGAACTATAATATAGTTAACATTTTTAATGATGATGGGCAAAATTAATATTCTTTATAAATAAACTGAGAGAAATTGAAGTCTGCAGTCAAAATTATAAACCAGATATAATTATAGTTAATGAAACATGGATTTACTCCCACGAGGCAAAACACTATAATATACCTGAATACAAGGCAATCTACAATTAGCAAAGAGCAAAGTGTTAGGTTTTAAGTAGAGCAAAGTGTTAAGTTTAACTCTACCGTAGTAGAGATCTTGGATAATAAAGAAAATATCAAATTTTTTACACCATATAATGCAAATAATAGTGAGGATTCTGAGTTTATCAACCACGTGGAAGACATCTTTAACAAGTACAAAAATATAACAATGATGGCGGATACCAATATAGATCTTCTAAACAGTACGCAGACAGCACAAATCTATCTCTCTATGGTCCTGTCTGATGGATTAGACATAATTAGCAATATAGATGTCAGCGGAGCTACTAAACTAACACCATCATCCAATAATCATAGACCATGTAATGTCGAATCTAAGGGACGCGAAAAACTAGATTATCATACAGCTGCACACTAATCCTGTTTTTGACCATAAAGTAATCACAGCGGAGATTTCGAGAGTCAACATTAGTAGAAACAAAATGGTCAACTCACTTATAGAGAACGTTAATCTCGTAAAATTTAAGGAGGACATTAAGCTGCGTTTGACGAGAAGTTCCACGGATAACATGAAGGCATTAGCTGCAATAATACAACAGGCTAAGGAGAAAAACACGACACTAAAAAGGATTAGAAATAGAAAAACTAGATGGATTAATCAAGATTTACTCCCTATGATGAGAAAAAGAGATAAACTATACAAGCAACTAATGCGCAACAATATGAATGATGATATTTGAAAAGAATTTAAAAAAGTAAAGAATGAAGTAACTAAAATGACCAGGATGGCAAAACAGATGCAACATAATCTTGAATTGATGAAAGCAGGCATGACTTAAAAAAGATATACCGAACAATTAACGAAGTAATTTACAATAAAACTGAATCAGAGAACGATAAAACTATAGCTAGCTTAAGGATTAATGGTATCACCACTAAGGATGAATATAAAATATTAGAACTTGTAAACGACCATTTTGCACATATAGGCAAAAATCTGGCTCAGAAAATAAGTATTAATGTACCGGCTGTTTGTAACACACGAAATAATAAGTCTATCTTCCTCCAACCAACAAATAAAATTGAAATATATAATATTATAATGAGTACGAAAAACACCAATTCGGCTGGTCCAGACGGCTTATCAACTTTACAGATAAAATATATTGCAGAGGAAATCTCAGCTGGTGAAGTACCTATATCTTACAGATAGGAAGCTGGTAACTAGAATAAATAATAGAACTAGTACTCCAAGGATCGTTAATGTTGGTGTACCACAAGGATGGGTGCTGGGACCGACACTATAACTGCTCTACATATACAATATGCAGAATGCTAACTTAAAAACTAAGTACATCATATTCACCGATGACACGTGTCTTATGTACGAGGCAAAGAATGAAAAAGAGCTAGAGGAATCAGCTAACGAGGATCTTAGTAGATACTGTGACAGGATTACGGGGAATAAACTTACGCTTAACGGAACTAAAACAAAATACATAATTTTCAAGCCAAGAGGAGCACAGGATATTGCACCAAATATAAAAATCAGAAATATGAAGGTTGAAAGAACAGCTCTATTTAGATATCTTGGACTACTAATAGATGATAAACTGGGTTGGCACAGTCCACATGATGATATAATTTCTGCAATAAAATAGCGGCCCTAATAGGTGCAGTTAAGAGATCTGAGATAATACTGAAAGAAGAAACAGCGAAGTTAATTTAGAATGCGCACATAATGTCACGTATAAGGTATAATGTGATATGCTGGTCAATCTCGCCTAATTATTTAATAAAAAGAGTTCACATATTACAAAACAAGGTGCTAAGGAGGTTATATAAATTAGATTGGAGAGCAAATGAGCGGGAAATATATGATGCAACTGGGCAATTGAACATATACAACATCATCGAACAAGAAAAAGCGAAATATATATTCAGGATAAAAAAAGGCCTTAACAAATCCGCCATCTATATCGCTACTCATTCCGAGATTCACAATCACAACACTAGAGCAGCCAATCACCTTATTATTCCTCGCACGAGGATTGAATACATGCGTAAAAATTTGCCATCTTCTTCCATAGCAATCTTCAACAATCTACCGGATAGCGTTAAGGGCATGTTAACGCTGGAGAAATTCAACAAGGAGCTTAAAAAATACCTACACGGTAAGCAGAAGGCGTAGTAGTTAGTTGATAATAGTAGCTAGAATTCGTCCTAACTTTAGTACTAGTCTTTTAGAATATTAGTAATTCAATATTTCTTAATTTAAGTTTAGCATTATATATAAGTTCATAGTCATTATTTGGATGCTGATATTGTTACACTAATTCTAAGTATTGCTATTTTTTACTTATTCTAAATTGTAATATTATTATATATTATTTATTATATTATATTATGTGATACTATTATGTATAAATTATTATATTATATTATATGATATTATTATATTATATATTATTTTAATCCTGTAAGTTAGATTGTTAACTGTTTATATGTTTTAGGGAATTGGTCAATTTTAATAAAAGAATTAACACTGAAGGATCTTAGGACTTTCACCTAATATCAGCACCAGCTGTTTGGTGGATATGCCAGGGCTAATGAGCGTCATCCATACCTTCAACATCTTTTTTGCCAATTTTTTCTGTAGATTATTAAGCTTTTTTTGTTGTAAATTTAGTTAAAATGTAACCAGATTTGCGAAAAAATCAAAGGCTTTTTTATGCAGAATGGAATATAGTACGTAGAATGAATCAACGTAGTACTGAAGGCCCTTCATACATCTTGACATGTTGAAAGATGTGTGAAGGGAGACAGGTACAAATTATAGGAACTGATATAATGTTTGCGTTCCTTTTAGTGGTAAAAGGAGCGCTAACAATGAAACGTAGAAACATTTTGACTCATCTTGTGATGTTGGAAGATGAGCCAAAATGATTGCGCGTTAGACTTGTATTTTGCGAATGATAATGTATTCCACTCGGCTTTTTCCCTTATTGAAATATGAAATACAAAAACAAAAAAGATGTAATTAAATTTAAATATTCATTGTAAAAAATTAAAAAATAAGAGTAAATAATAAAATTAATAAAAAATAAATTAAACTAAAAGAGTCACATATATAATCTACACAAACACTTAGTATACTACATTAGAAACTTTTACTTTCTAAGGAATGTCTGCTCAAAGACAAACCTTTTAAAAATTTACTATGCCATAGTGCAGTCTAAACTTCAATACGGTATTGTCAGTTGGGGTGGCAGCTACTTTAACACGATTCAACCATTACTTCAAATACATAAATGTTTACTTCGCATTATTTATAAAAAGGAGAAAACGTTTAGTTGTTGGCCAATTTTTCAAGATTCTAAAGTACTCCCTATTAGAAATCTTTACGCTTATAAACGTCTAATAATATTTTAGGTCCTTACCTCCACTTTATTATAATAAACTTCCGCGAATTACCAGACAATGTAATAAAATAAAATTATTTTAAAAAATATGTAAATCATGGTTGCCACAATTGATTATAATGATTTTCAAAAAAATGAAGTAATAGTAGCTGTCATAGAAATTAATCTTTCACTTCCCAAACTCCAAAGCTTTTGTTCTCTCAATTTGTTTCATCTGATTGTAACAAATTCTGACGAGAGGAAAGTTATAAAGTTTATAAATGTTTATGAAAAGTTAGTTATATCAGATTAGATCTTTACTTATACTCTAAATATATATTATTAGGAATAAATACTATCCTTTTTTCAATTTTTGGTTTTCTTTTTCTTATTGTTCTTTTCTGCTTTATTGTTCAGAGCCGGATCCAAAACATGGACAGGATGGGTATAAATTAAGCGACTCCAATGATTGTCTTGATGTAATTACAGTGGTCTACAGGCAAAATTTTATTAAAGCAATGTATATTCACAATCGGTCAGTAAGTAAAATATTGGATCTTGAAGAAAATGACTTGCTTTATTTCTGCACCTCCTTGTATCGTAAAAAAAGTTGCTGTGAATTATATAATATATTAGTAATTACTGAATATCTAAGGCCGACTTTTCCTAACTTCTTAAAAGTCCCAAGTCAATGGGAAGTAAACAAAAACTACCAAAGAGTCCCGTTTAATTATAGTTACCAATTTACGGATAAACATGAAGGCATTAGCTGCACGGATAACATGAAGGCATTAGCTGCATAACATGAAGGCATTAGCTGCAATAATACAACAGGCTAAGGAGAAAAACACGACACTAAAAAGGATTAGAAATAGAAAAACTAGATGGATTAATCAAGATTTACTCCCTATGATGAGAAAAAGAGATAAACTATACAAGCAACTAATGCGCAACAATATGAATGATGATATTTGAAAAGAATTTAAAAAAGTAAAGAATGAAGTAACTAAAATGACCAGGATGGCAAAACAGATGCAACATAATCTTGAATTGATGAAAGCAGGCATGACTTAAAAAAGATATACCGAACAATTAACGAAGTAATTTACAATAAAACTGAATCAGAGAACGATAAAACTATAGCTAGCTTAAGGATTAATGGTATCACCACTAAGGATGAATATAAAATATTAGAACTTGTAAACGACCATTTTGCACATATAGGCAAAAATCTGGCTCAGAAAATAAGTATTAATGTACCGGCTGTTTGTAACACACGAAATAATAAGTCTATCTTCCTCCAACCAACAAATAAAATTGAAATATATAATATTATAATGAGTACGAAAAACACCAATTCGGCTGGTCCAGACGGCTTATCAACTTTACAGATAAAATATATTGCAGAGGAAATCTCAGCTGGTGAAGTACCTATATCTTACAGATAGGAAGCTGGTAACTAGAATAAATAATAGAACTAGTACTCCAAGGATCGTTAATGTTGGTGTACCACAAGGATGGGTGCTGGGACCGACACTATAACTGCTCTACATATACAATATGCAGAATGCTAACTTAAAAACTAAGTACATCATATTCACCGATGACACGTGTCTTATGTACGAGGCAAAGAATGAAAAAGAGCTAGAGGAATCAGCTAACGAGGATCTTAGTAGATACTGTGACAGGATTACGGGGAATAAACTTACGCTTAACGGAACTAAAACAAAATACATAATTTTCAAGCCAAGAGGAGCACAGGATATTGCACCAAATATAAAAATCAGAAATATGAAGGTTGAAAGAACAGCTCTATTTAGATATCTTGGACTACTAATAGATGATAAACTGGGTTGGCACAGTCCACATGATGATATAATTTCTGCAATAAAATAGCGGCCCTAATAGGTGCAGTTAAGAGATCTGAGATAATACTGAAAGAAGAAACAGCGAAGTTAATTTAGAATGCGCACATAATGTCACGTATAAGGTATAATGTGATATGCTGGTCAATCTCGCCTAATTATTTAATAAAAAGAGTTCACATATTACAAAACAAGGTGCTAAGGAGGTTATATATATTATATTATAAATATATGATGCAACTGGGCAATTGAACATATACAACATCATCGAACAAGAAAAAGCGAAATATATATTCAGGATAAAAAAAGGCCTTAACAAATCCGCCATCTATATCGCTACTCATTCCGAGATTCACAATCACAACACTAGAGCAGCCAATCACCTTATTATTCCTCGCACGAGGGTTGAATACATGCGTAAAAATTTGCCATCTTCTTCCATAGCAATCTTCAACAATCTACCGGATAGCGTTAAGGGCATGTTAACGCTGGAGAAATTCAACAAGGAGCTTAAAAAATACCTACACGGTAAGCAGAAGGCGTAGTAGTTAGTTGATAATAGTAGCTAGAATTCGTCCTAACTTTAGTACTAGTCTTTTAGAATATTAGTAATTCAATATTTCTTAATTTAAGTTTAGCATTATATATAAGTTCATAGTCATTATTTGGATGCTGATATTGTTACACTAATTCTAAGTATTGCTATTTTTTACTTATTCTAAATTGTAATATTATTATATATTATTTATTATATTATATTATGTGATACTATTATGTATAAATTATTATATTATATTATATGATATTTTTATATTATATATTATTTTAATCCTGTAAGTTAGATTGTTAACTGTTTATATGTTTTAGGGAATTGGTCAATTTTAATAAAAGAATTAACACTGAAGGATCTTAGGACTTTCACCTAATATCAGCACCAGCTGTTTGGTGGATATGCCAGGGCTAATGAGCGTCATCCATATCTTCAACATCTTTTTTGCCAATTTTTTCTGTAGATTATTAAGCTTTTTTTGTTGTAAATTTAGTTAAAATGTAACCAGATTTGCGAAAAAATCAAAGGCTTTTTTATGCAGAATGGAATATAGTACGTAGAATGAATCAACGTAGTACTGAAGGCCCTTCATACATCTTGACATGTTGAAAGATGTGTGAAGGGAGACAGGTACAAATTATAGGAACTGATATAATGTTTGCGTTCCTTTTAGTGGTAAAAGGAGCGCTAACAATGAAACGTAGAAACATTTTGACTCATCTTGTGATGTTGGAAGATGAGCCAAAATGATTGCGCGTTAGACTTGTATTTTGCGAATGATAATGTATTCCACTCGGCTTTTTCCCTTATTGAAATATGAAATACAAAAACAAAAAAGATGTAATTAAATTTAAATATTCATTGTAAAAAATTAAAAAATAAGAGTAAATAATAAAATTAATAAAAAATAAATTAAACTAAAAGAGTCACATATATAATCTACACAAACACTTAGTATACTACATTAGAAACTTTTACTTTCTAAGGAATGTCTGCTCAAAGACAAACCTTTTAAAAATTTACTATGCCATAGTGCAGTCTAAACTTCAATACGGTATTGTCAGTTGGGGTGGCAGCTACTTTAACACGATTCAACCATTACTTCAAATACATAAATGTTTACTTCGCATTATTTATAAAAAGGAGAAAACGTTTAGTTGTTGGCCAATTTTTCAAGATTCTAAAGTACTCCCTATTAGAAATCTTTACGCTTATAAACGTCTAATAATATTTTAGGTCCTTACCTCCACTTTATTATAATAAACTTCCGCGAATTACCAGACAATGTAATAAAATAAAATTATTTTAAAAAATATGTAAATCATGGTTGCCACAATTGATTATAATGATTTTCAAAAAAATGAAGTAATAGTAGCTGTCATAGAAATTAATCTTTCACTTCCCAAACTCCAAAGCTTTTGTTCTCTCAATTTGTTTCATCTGATTGTAACAAATTCTGACGAGAGGAAAGTTATAAAGTTTATAAATGTTTATGAAAAGTTAGTTATATCAGATTAGATCTTTACTTATACTCTAAATATATATTATTAGGAATAAATACTATCCTTTTTTCAATTTTTGGTTTTCTTTTTCTTATTGTTCTTTTCTGCTTTATTGTTCAGAGCCGGATCCAAAACATGGACAGGATGGGTATAAATTAAGCGACTCCAATGATTGTCTTGATGTAATTACAGTGGTCTACAGGCAAAATTTTATTAAAGCAATGTATATTCACAATCGGTCAGTAAGTAAAATACTGGATCTTGAAGAAAATGACTTGCTTTATTTCTGCACCTCCTTGTATCGTAAAAAAAGTTGCTGTGAATTATATAATATATTAGTAATTACTGAATATCTAAGGCCGACTTTTCCTAACTTCTTAAAAGTCCCAAGTCAATGGGAAGTAAACAAAAACTACCAAAGAGTCCCGTTTAATTATAGTTACCAATTTACGGCATCGGACACGAAATTTACGACAAAAAAAAACCAACTGTGCTAAAAATTCCTAAATTTATGATTGATATCTATATCAAAAAGATAAAAGAAAGAGAAAATTTATCCGTATTCAAAGAACGTGTTGCAAAATGTTTTTTTAACTGCGATTATAGGACAGTATATAGTAATATCATACGAACAGAAATTTTAAATTACATATGTTGTGCTTTCTATCCTTACTGTAATTATTGTACTTAAGTTAAGAGATCTATAAATTTTGTTTTTTAAATTTTTTTAATTTTATTATCAATAATTATTAATTGTAAATTATATTTAATCTTATTTCCCCACATTAAATTAAATTATTAAATTTTGTAAAAAGTAATTTATAATCTATAGTCTATACAACAAATATATATACAAATTGTAAAATCTATACAACACTAGCACCTTGCACGCTAGTGTGTAGTTTACCACTTACTAATTGATACCACTTTGCAAATTAATATATGTAAATTCTTATGTATAACATATATAGGTACTTTATTGTAAATTGATATTTAAAAAAAAAAAATATATGTTGCTTAGTTGGACGTTTATTTCGACCATAAACATCGCGTAATGTGCGAAATACATTTCTTACAGAACGACCATTTTCTTAAAATAATTCAATAATTTCAACACGCTGTTGTAATTTATATGACTCCATTTTTATAAATGGAAAACCTTCAACTGTCAAAATGACTTATAATATGGGTGCGTTCAATGTTAAAAGTCTGTTACACAGGCACCTACTTTTGAAAACTCAATTTGAAAAACCCTTTATATCTTTTATAATTTACAATAAGTAGTTGCAATAACCACTTGACTACTAAATTTTACATTTCTTTTAACTAATGGATTTTTTTGGTTTTGTATATTTACAAAATTCCAGTAAGTTTACGTAAATGAAGAGTTTGGTTTAATTATACTTGTTACCAATAGATACATGTGCTTTTGTAATTACATTAACCATTATTTAACTGCATCTTAATATACATACATACACATACATTTATTTTATAATTTACAAAAACGTTTGCCATTTTTATGGAAAATGAATTGTTTAATAGTGAAATGAGAAATTCATATTGTACATAATATAATATGTACTGTAAGTATGTACAAAAGAGAAAAACAGGCAAAAAATATTCAAACGCTCGCAATCTTAAATCGTAATACACGCATTTTACTATGTATTTCAATCAAATATTATCTAAGAAGATAAGCCACTCCCAACATGTGACCGATTTTTTTTTGCTACTCGAAAAAAGAAAATTTAAATTTATTTAAAAATGATTGGGTCCGGATTACAAATGCCATACAGTATTTATCAATTATTTGCGTGCGCCCATCATGTGGGCCTTTTCACTAGTTTAATATAAAAGCTTTCCTACATTTAAGTAACATTACTCTCAAATTACACCAAAATAAAATTAAATACAATTAAGTTAAATAATGCAAAGATGGCACTTTTGAAATGATATAAATAGTCATACAAATTAGAATTAAATTAATAATTGTTCACACCTAAAAGTAGTCAATATTAAATATTAAACCGTTATAAAGCTTATAATAAAGTGTTCAATTTGTTTTAAATAAAGGATTTTTTTATAAACGTAAAAACAATTTTTTTTTTTAAATAACTTAAAATTGTTATTTAAATGACACATAGTAGCATAATTTAAATATACTCGTATATGAATAAAAATTTTAATAAATACCCTTAATTGAGTCTGCTTAAGGCACAAAGAATTTTGTATATAAGTTAAGAAATTATATTGATTAATTCTTAATCAATATAATATCAATCAATGATATTTCTTAACAATGCATACAGTGTTCCAGCTACAATGCCCATTGAGTAAATCATATGTTAATTATCAATAAATTAAAACTTAAAATTATTTCTTTTTGTATATTATACTATTTCTGCTTAGTAAGCAGTTTTATACTATAAGTTGGAAAATTTTTTTAATTGATAAATAATTCTAAATAAACAAAATATTGTAAACAGTAATTGAAATACTATAAAATTTGTTAAAGAACTGAAACTTGAATAAATTTTGTATTATTTAATTTGGTTCTAAAAATAATTGTCCAATAAGCATATTATAATAAATAACGTTTAATGTAATTTTGAAAAGAAATGCTTACAAACAGAATTGTAAATATTTTAATGTTTGTAAACAAAAAATATTATAAAATTTGTATTATATTAATGAATGAAAATGATTTAGTACTTAATAATAATTAAGAATAATACTTAAAAAATATATGATTTATTTTCTTTGTTTTGTCCAGTAAGCGGTGGTTTCAATTATTAAATAATCAAGCTTTACTTTGGAAATTCTGCTTACTGAGTAAAATATTGATGATTAAGTCAATAAATAAAGAAATTGGGAAAAGAAATGTTTAACTAACCCAAATAATAAAGAATCTAGTTTATGGAATTTAGTTTAATAAATTATAACATAAAATTGTAGAAATAACAAAAATTGTAATTCCATTGATAAATTTTTAGTATAAATAGTTCTGTAATTTGTTTTAAAAAATAGTCTTATTTTGATAATAAAATAGGATTGATCTTAAAAATAAAAAATTAAAGTCTTTTAATTAACTGGCGCCCAAGTAGGGACTGTGCAAGTTGTTAAGAGAGTAACCAGTGTGTTTAGTGAGTGAATAAAAGAAATTTTTTTTTTTAAAAAACTTAATAAAAAATAATATACCGTGATCAAGCCTAAATCTAGTATTATAGGTATATTATTATACGCAACCTAGAGTGAGCCAGCTCTAGGCACGGTACATTAAAAAATAAAATAGTTAAAACAAAGTAATAAAGAAAAAATAGAAAAATATAGAAAAAATCAGGAAAACAGTGACTAAAAAAAGAAATTTTTTTTTGTATAATAAAAAAAAAGTGAATTAAAAATTTCACGTTTAAATTCATTCAACTGCACAACCAAAAGAGATAATGATAAAAGGCCCCCGAATAATTCCAGATTTAATTTCCAGAACAAAAAGGAGCTCCCTATTATAAAAGCATTGGAGCAGCCACTTATTCTGTTGTTCAGAAAGAGCAATTTCAGTTAATATTTTCCAAATTATGTGGTACATAGATTTGAAAATAATTTGCATGTAAGTGAAAAGAAAAAAATCTTAAATTTTAAAAAAAGAAATAAAAGTTTTATCCTCAAAAATAAGGATAAAATAAAAATTGTATCTAATGTTACAATCTGAATTAGAAAATTCAGATATGCAAGACCTCTCATTTTATAAATTTAATGAAGAGAATTAAAGCTGCAAAAAAAGTCAAATACGTTAAGAAAAATCTTAAAATGAAAATAATAAAATTGAAAATAAAAGGTACTGGCCAGTAGAGCAAATATATGAAAATAATAAAAAAAGAAAAAAAAACCCTTTAAAATATCAAGTTAGAATTTAGAATTTCGTCAATAAGTATCCTCATCAGTAAGAAGAAAAGAAAATCTAAATATCGACTTGAATATATGAAAATAATATCAAGAAAAAAAAAGCCTTTACAAAATCAAGTTAGAGCTTAGAATTTCGTCAACAAGAATCCTCATTAGTAAGGAGAACAGAAAATCTAAACATCTACTTGATTTATGAAAAAATCTATTTCAAAACAAAAATAAAATAAAAACGAAAAAGAAGAAAAAAATTAATATTAATTGTTGCAACAAACTTATTCTTTCACTTATAATCATTAACGTTTCAAATTTTACAAATTAACTAATAATTAACGATATTAATAAAAAATATCTAAGAATTTTTGTTTTCCTTTTAAAATTAAAAAATAGAAAAAATAATAATATTAACGATCAAAAAGCAAAGGAAAAATTTTTTTTCCCTATTTTGTTTAATTATAAATTTAAAAAAAAAAGAAAAAATATAACCAGAATTAAAGTTTATTTTATTTTCATTTAAAAAAAAAAATATTAAAAAAATTTCTTAGTAAAGTAAAAATAATCATAATATAAAGTTAGATTTTTATAAGGAAAAATAAAGTTCTTTTTTTAAAATAAATAAAAGTAAGTAAATGTTATTAAATTTTATTTAACAAAATATATTGAAATTTAAATTAAAAAAAGAAATTTGCAATTTTTATTGTTGCGGAAATTTGATAAAAAAACGAGGAAGAATACAGTTGCCTTTGTCAACTCTTGGATACCCCAACGAACCGTTAGTATGTTCACAGCCTGTCACTCTGCTTACAATATTATTTTTTTAATATTTTAGTATTTTAAAATAATTTGGGTGAATTTTATAATTTCTAGAACTATGGCTTGTACATATATTCAAACTATATGTTTATACATTCTTCAAAAGCAGATTTTAACCTTCCACATAACGATTATCAATCCAAAA
This sequence comes from Poecilobothrus nobilitatus, assembly GCA_947095535.1. Taxonomy (NCBI): domain Eukaryota; kingdom Metazoa; phylum Arthropoda; class Insecta; order Diptera; family Dolichopodidae; genus Poecilobothrus; species Poecilobothrus nobilitatus. Next base: position 99,400,807 of record OX352772.1, read on the forward strand.
CTTTTTCAAATATTCTATAGCACCATTTAAAACTAAGCGGTAAATGTATATTAAATTTACTAAGTACAAAATAGTAAATATAATTTTAAATATTATATTATATTAATGCGTACATAGTATATTTATATTGTTGTAAGTACATCGCCATACATTGCAATATTTTTTTAAAAATATTATCATTCATAGAATAATTTCTTATAAGTACAATAAAATACATATATGTATGTATGTAAATACGGCGCTATATAATATACATCTATACTCTTATCATTCATTCATCAGTGACATATATGATATGTAAATAAACATGATATTATATAAGTATGTATGTATATCAATATCATATAAGTAAAAATTCTTCAAGCAACCGTTATGTTGTTTATTTATTTACATTTTTTTGTACTACGCATTATATCTTCAACAATTTGAAATTATCGAGTAAAACAAAATGCAAAACATTCATTAAAGAAATTTGTTAGAAAATTTGAAAAAATCAAGTAACACTTTCGTCAATTATAAAGTAACCCTATATTATTAAAAAAAGTTGTTAACAGAAATAAGAGTATAATGTTGAAGTTTTGCGAAGTTTTTTTCCTTCTTGTCATAGTTAGTAGTATAGCTAGGCTGGTTCTAGACCAGGAAATGACGTCACATCCGGTTTAGATAAGAAGTATGAGTCATAGATGGTAAAGATATTGGTGGTGATAAGAGATAAGATAAGAGTATGAGTCATAGATCAAAAGAAGTGATAATAAAAGATTTTTAAATTTTTAAATACCAGGCGAACATATTGTTTAGATAAAGAATTTAAAACATTTTATTATTTCAATTTTATTTGTTTGTAGTTACATTCTATGATAAGAAATTTTTATTGTTTTTATAATATATATATGGTAAGTGTGTTTTATATTAAAAAAGAAAAAAGTTTAGTAAATTATAATGATGTTGTTGTTGTTATATTATATTAATGAAATTTTCAAATCTTATGTTTGAAGAAAGAATTCTGAGTGTGCGTGTGCGGTCAGAGGAATTCCTTTTTTTTTTTTTATACTATGGAGAAAAAATTCTTATCATGAAAAAATACTGGAATAAGTAAAAGAATTGAAATCGTATATATTTACAAATTTTTTTAAATTATATTATGAATAATGTAGAATCTAAAATGACGTCACAAGGAAATTTCATTAATATAATATACCAACAGCAACATCATTATAATTTACTATAAACTTTTTTTCTTTGTTAATATAAAACACACTTTACATATGCATGTTAACTGGTAAAAACAATAAAAATTTCTTAGCATAGAACATGACTAAACATGAAATGAAAATTGAAATAGTAAAAATGTTTTAAATTTTATCTAAACAATATGTTCGCCTGGTATTTAAATTTTTTTCTTAGAATAGGTATGAGGTTTCGAGCCCATTTGTCTGTAGTTAAAATATATAAAAAGAAAAAACAAAATATGTACACTACAAAGCTTTTTTTTTTATCTTTAATGTTTTCCGATATTTACAATTTTTTTTTTGAAATTTCTTTACAATTTTAGTTAATCGTGATAGACATCTTTTAGGAAATTCTATGGAATTAATAGATGGTATGTAAATATTATCTTTAACGAATTGTCTTAAAGTTGAATCAGCAAAATTTCTAAGAAATTTTATGTGGTACTCGATTTCCCGTCAATATTTCCTTCTTAAATGCTTTTTATTTTCCAAGAAAAATTTATTAAACGTAAAAACAGTTCTAGCGAACTCCATTTTATGATTAAAGCTAAAGAAAACTAATAATGCAACTAAATTAGAAATAAAATATGAAAATGTTCAGAATTATTTAAACTTCTGTGGGTAGGACAATAAAGTCTACAAGATAAGTTTATTAATATAGATAATGTGTTTAGATTTGATTCTAGTTCTATATGCTTTTACTCAGAGAGATTTTTTTATTTAAAAAAATTAATGCAATAAAGTACTTCGCAAATTCTATAAAAGACTAATTTTGATAAGAATATGACATAATCCAAACAGACTATCAAGTAGAAGCATCATAATGTTTTGGGCTGATAATATTCTACATGGATATAAATATTGTATTTGTGGACGAAAATGGAGTTCAATCAAAATAATAAATTGGAAAATATTTCATGAGATCTTGGAGATATATATAACTCCAGAAGGTGGGGAAAAGACATGTGTTTTAAAAATTAGAAATGGTGAGTCAATAAATAATAAGCTATTTTTATCTCCGTTGGAATGGCAACATATAAAAATTGAAGTATATGGTGGTGATATTTCTATTATTGGTACAATTAGACAATCATTAATCAGAAATCAAGTACCAAACAGTTTTGGAGGTGATTGTCCTTTTGCCGAAGAAGATAATTGGGAGTTGATTGAGAAGAATATTTCAAATGTACTACCAACTGATAATAATAATAAAGGATTTAAACAACATATTAGTTCATTATCATTAAAAACAAATGAATATGAAGAAAATCAAAATGAGTTGAAAAAGTCAATGATAAGGAGACGAATTGATGATGGAATTACATTTATAGCATTAATAGAGAATACTTATAATGAAAAAAATAATAAAACAAAAATTGGAGATGTATTAACTAATTTTAGAAAACTACTTGAAACTTTAAAAGAGGAATATTTAGATTATATGGAAGCTTATTCAGATGGAAGAGACCAATTTTTATCGTTTTTTATGTATGTTTGTTTTATAATAAGTCAAATAAAGTCAGTACATAATAAAGAAATTTCTGGAAAATAAAAAGTATAAGTTACACATTTTTAATTTGCAACTCATCATTATTACGTGAACCTTTGATAAAGATATATCATATTTTTGTAAAATAAAACGATGATTTCATTTCTCTTATTTATATTTTGTTTGTTAACTATTCAAACAAATTCAGCACCAATTCCAGATGTTAAGTTAGATGAATCAGCTTTTGGAAGTACATATTTTAATATATTACTTCCGAATAATGAAACAGTAAAAGTAAATTTATCAGTTCAGTTATTAAAACATTCCATTTCCCATGCGCTAAACAAATCAACATCAATAAAAACAACTATAACAACAACACCAACTACTACTACTTTGAAAGCAGATGATCATTTACTTGGAGATAAAGCTGATTCAGAACCCCATTATGTATCTGTAGATGAGGCTATTGAAGCTTTTAGACAAGAATTGATTTTGAAAGAACGTAATATTGGTGGAATAATAAACAGTGATTATATATTCTATAGACATTTTAAATTGGAATATGCGGATACTAAAGAAATACATATAAGATGTGCATATGATAGCAACTTTAAACAAAAATTTCTCAAAATTCAATGCTTAGAATATCGCGAAATTTTAGCAGATAGAATCTCAAATGGTGGAGAAATAGAATCAGTTTCAATAATAGATGTAGATTATAAATCTGATTATACAATACTTGATTTGCGGTCAATAAAACAAAAGTCGTCATATCAAATGGAAATTCTTTAATTTTACAAATAAAATAAATATTTTATAATTATTAAATATTAAAATAAAAACATTTTTTTATAATATATCATTTTTATTTATCCATGAATTATGATTAGTTGAAAATCCTAACCATTTAACAAAAATTTTATTATCTTTAGTTTTAAGAATTTTTTCAATCAAGTATACTTGTTTTTGATCAGCTGTTAACAATTCATATTCATAGAAGCCTCCTTGTATTGGTTGACCTTGATAATCTTCTAATAAATATGTTACTGGGTTGGTAATTTGAACTTTCTTGATTTTAAATATTTCAGTTGTCCAATTTGGTGTATAACCTTTTTCAAAAATATGTTTATATTTGCTTATTCGAACTGAATCACCAACTTTAAATTTAGCAGGTGGAACTATTTTGATATGATTGTACACATTTTTAATTAAATCCTTAGCATTATATTTATTAACATCTGATGGACGTTTTTTAATTGTTCGATGTTTAGTGTTGTTATATTGTTTGACTAGTTCTTCAATTAGGCTTATCCATTTATAATTTCCATTAAAACTAAACTCTTTCCACATTTTTTCTTTTAAAGTTCTATTAAAACGTTCAACAATAGATGCTTTTAATGTACTAAATGTTGAATAATGATTTATTTCATATTTATTCATTAATTTTTTGAATATTTTATTGAAAAATTCTTTTCCATCATCCGTTTGCAAATTTTGCGGATGTCTTTTAAAAGTCATGAAAATAAGTTGCATTGCTTCTGTAACATTCTCTGCAGTTTTTCTTTTTATGGGAATTGCCCATGCATATTTGGAGAAAGTATCAATCACAGTTAATAAAAATTTAAAACCTTTATTCTCTTTAGCATATGATCCCATTTCTACTAAATCAGCTTGCCAAAGATCATCAAAACCTTTTATTATAACTCTACGTCGTTTAAAATTTTTCCGCGCATGTTTATGCAACTCATCAACAACCTTTCTTTTACTCATATTTAATGAAGTGAAATATTTTTTTGCAATTCTATTTATTGCTAAAATTTACAATTAATCAAAAAATCTCTCATTAAAAATTTGTTTCCGATGACTACTATCTAGAATTTTAGAAATAATATCATCAGTTTTTTGAATTCTTTGGTTGAATCTCCAGCGATCGAGTGCTATCAATTCCCAATATTTTTGTCGAGCTAATTTATACGCTGTATTCCATTTGTATAATATATTTATTTGAGGTTTTAAATTAAAGCTAATTCGCTTTTTTACGTTTTCTTCTTCATCTTTTTTTGCTTTAACAGAATCTGAAATTTCAACTATGTTCTCCTCGTTTACTTCATCGAGCCAGTCAAGTAAATCAACAACAACAACCTCACCTTTACTCATTTAAAATATAAATAAGTAAAACAATTTTTAACGGAAAAATATTTTATTTATTTTTAATTCTATCATATAAGTTTAGTAATTTCACAATTCTTAACATGATTGTTTCGGCTGATATACAAGGACAAGTTTCAGGAAATGAATCAGATGTATCTGATGAATATGGGCATATATCCCAATGAAAATCATATTCTTTTGTATCTATTTGTTTTGAGTTTTTAAATTCCAGTAGAAAATTATAATGATGAATTAGTTCATGATAATGCTCCTCTAGTAAATTAGCTTCATATTTATTTAAAAAATTATTTAGAGTAAATCCGATTTAATGTATATCCATTTCAAAAATTAAATGAAAACTGATCCTAATTAATTTTTTTTTAAGTTATTAATTAATGCTGATCTAATGCTGATTGAGCTTTAGCTTCAGCTTTTTGTAGTCTCTCATTAATAAATCCAATTGGTTTTTTAATTTGAAATTGAATAAAATCATTTATTTCTGAAAATTTTTCACTTAACATTGTAGAAAATTTGTTGTGGACTTCCTCTAAACTATCTTCCATTTCTTCTTCTAATGTTTTTAATTTTTCTTGTGTTAATTTAAGTTCATTAGTTAAAGTATCGAACATTTCTCCAATATAAATTTTTATTAATTCTTTGTGAAAGAAAATTTGATTATTCACATAATTTTGTGTTGCTGCGTCATTTCCATCAATTGGATCTTGAACATTTGACAAAATTTTATTTTCTAAATCTATATTCTAAATTTTCATAATTACCTCCAGAAGTTAGTTTGAAACCTATACCTGGAGATCCTCTAATATTGAGTTCCCTAAAAGAAGATGAAGCTGCGCTACGCCCAAACTTGTCAAGTGGCATTTTAATTTTTACTGATTGCTATTACAAAAATATTATTCAATTATATTTGCTTCTCGCAACTCTTCAATTATAGATATAATTTCATTATGATGATTGTTGTTACCAGCTGATTGTGACCCAATTAAAAGTCTTAATCTATCAACCAACTCATTAGGATTATCCCAATAAACATACTGATTTGGTTGTTTGATATAATTCAAATGTGTTCTTGTTGTAGTAGGTAAAAATTTTGTAAATTGTTGTTTTGTGTGTGCCATACCAATTTTTTTCCTTCTAGTGTTATAATCATGTTCATATAATTTTCTTAAAATATTCTTATATTTAAAACCTTTGTTTCCACGTATTTGTTCTGAATTTTTATAATTTCTTCTATGTGCATTTGTTTTATCAAGTATTTGACGATACACATTTAGATCATTTTCAGAATAGTTGATAGGCTTTTTTTTAAATATTAATTCATATAACCCATGTGTTCCTTTAAAAACTTCATCATCAATCAATATATTTTTAGTAATTTCATCTATTCTAAAATCAGCATTTCTAAGTTTTTGAGAATTTGATGACTTATCAAAATAGGGTCCATATGTTTTGTCAAGTTCTGATTTGTTAGGAAAAAGCAATTGTGAAATTGTGAAATTAGATTCACTATTAGTGTTATCAATTTCAAATGACGTTTCAAATTTTATAGTGTTCGGTGTTGAAGTTTTAAATTTGCTCCAAGAGTTACTTTTGTTTTTAGGTGATTCAAAGAACTTATCGTCATCATGAAGCGGTTGTTTTATTTCTGATTTGTTTTCCGGTATGATAAAACTTTTCGTATATTGTTGTTGTTTCACAACATCAGTTAATTCTTTTAACGGTTTAATAATGGGGGTAAATGATGCTTCCAGATTTTGATCTTCTGCCAGTTTCCCTACTTTCAAGGAATGAAATTTTTTTTTTAAACTTTTTCGAGTTTTGATTAAATCTTTCATGCGTTTTTCATTCATTCTTGAACTTATTTTTCTTAACTAACTCTACTTTTTCTATTGTTATTCAGCAATGGCTAACTGCTTCGTTGTTAACTGATAACTGCTTCGTTGTTAACTGATAACTGCTTCGTTGTTAACTGATAACTGCTTCGTTGTTAACTGATAACTGCTTCGTTGTTAGCTGATAACTGGTCTATTCTTAACTGATAACTGCTTTGTTGTTAGCTAATAACTGCTCTATTCTTAACTGACAACTGCTTTGTTGTTAGCTGATCACTACTCTGCTGTTAACTGTTAAGTTATATGAAATATTAACCTCATATAAACTTTTAACTGATATCTGTTGTCAGCTATTAATTGAAATTGTTTTAAAATTTTATAAATTCATCAAATTTTTTTCTATAGCGACCGTTATTTAAATTTTTATCTTTATCGATTAAGAGAAACCCGTACTCATCATTCCAGCAACATGCACTAAATTTTCTGAAATCATTGTAAGACATATCTGAATTCACGTGATCGTTATAAATATGCTTTAAATTTAAATCATCCTGCTTGAATATAATCAAAAAGTTTGCATTATCTCTAACTAAATGTTTTGGAATTTTTGTATATGATTGACATAAATAAAAGCTATCAACTTCTTGATGCCGCCCCATGCAAAAGTAAGCTCTTATACTATCTTGTTTATCACAAGCTACATCATCAAATATAAATACTGAGTTAGATTTAGAAGCAGATGGATTAATTATGTCAACATTATTAGAAAACTCGCTGTAGCCCATTCCTTTAATTGGTTTTATTAATTTCTTTAAGTATTGATATTTAGGTTGATGTAGTGTCTTCGAATAAATGTATATGTTTCTAAATTTAAGTCCTTTAGGATCTAAAAGCATGCTCAGCATAATATTAGTTTTACCGCAGTTTGAGGGCCCTACTATTAATCCTCTTATACTATCTGGAAATAAATCACCATGTTTTTTCTCTTTTTTCTCGGAATTTCGATCAAAATTTTTTATTTTTATTGCATTATCTATTTTTACAAATTTCATTTTTTTAACTACCGATAAAAAATAGTTTTAAATGGTTAATGTATAAATAAAGATGATTAGTGCCCGATGAACTAAAGTTTTCCGATTCTTAAACTAAAGTAAGCATGATTAATCGTAATAAATGCATGAACAGTTATAAAAAAACTGTTGGCGGGGAAGGTATTATCAATACTATAATTAATAAATTACCATTTGAAGCACATTTACCAGGCTATAATTATTGTGGACCTGGGACAAAATTAACAAAACGATTAGCTCGCGGTGATAAAGGAATTAATGATTTAGATGAGGCTTGTCGTGTACATGATATAGCATATTCTGAAAGTACAGATAAACATCATCGTTATAGAGCTGATAACACACTCGCTGATAAAGCTTGGCAAAGATTTAAATCTAAAAACTCAAGTTTGGGAGAAAAAGCTAATGCATTTTTAGTTACAAACACAATGAAAGCTAAGGTTAAACTCGGTATGGGTTTGAAAAAGAAAACGATAAAAAAACAAAGAAGAAAATCAATAAGAAATATTATAAAGGAAACCAGAACAGCGGTTAAAACTATAAAAAAACCTATGAATGACAAAAATACTATAAGAATTGCTTTGAAAGCAGCTCGAAAGTTTTCTAGAGGACAGAAAAAAACAATTGATATCCCTAGAATAATTCCAGTACCAAAAATTGGAGGAATTTTACCTTTAATTCCTATATTTGCGGGTCTTTCAGCTGTTGGTGCATTATCAGGTGGTGCTGCTGGAATAGCTAAAGCTATAAACGATGCTAAAAATGGTTATAAGGAGTTACAAGAAAGTAAACGCCATAATAAAATGATGGAAGCCATAGCATTAAAAGAAAGAAAAGGATTACAATTAAAACCATATAAGAAAGGGTTGGGTCTTTATTTGAATCCAAAAAACCAATAAATGAGCTACCCAAAAGAGCACTTAACAATTATGACTTAGAAGAATTTGGAAAAAAACACTTAAAGCATTTCCGTGGAGTTTTTATGCGAGATAATTTACCAACACACAAACCTTTGAAATATGAATGTGGTATAATTAATTTAGATAATTCCATTGGAAATGGAACGCACTGGGTAGCTTATTATAAAAAACCTCAAACCATACAATATTTTGACAGCTTTGGAAATTTACAACCTCCATTAGAAGTAATTAAATATTTAGGAAATAAAATTGTTTATAATTATGATAGATATCAAAACTTTAATTCATATAATTGCGGTCATTTATGTTTAGAATTTTTATTTCATGTTGTTAACAAAAACAAAAAAATTATCAGTAAATAAAGCATTATTAAAAAACAAAAAAATTATTTTTATAATTAGTTTAGCTATATTATATTCTTGACCTACATTATGATTTTGTTCAAGTTCAAGGTTATTTTATTTTTTGTTTGAATGAAAGAAATAAAAAAATTGTAAATGGGATAAATGAACTTTATTTATAAATTATAGGATATAAAAAACATAAATATGTCAATTAAGCTTTGAAATATATAAAAGTAGGATACATATCTAAATTATCCCATTATCTTAATTATAGCTAGACATGTCGATAACAATAACTTTAAACGGAAATTCTTCTGTATTGACAAATACTTTTTTTCCATCTATAGATTTAAAAGGAAAATAATATACTTGTGGATTAGTAGATTTTCAAACGTATCATTCTATACCGAATATAGATGAGGGGAATAACACATTTATTATTGATGATAAACCAATCATAATTCCCACAGGTTCATATGAAATTGAAGATATTGAAAAAATTCTCAGAAAAGAGCTGAATATTGTTAAAACAGATGCGGATGAATTAATTGTACGAGCAAACAATAATACATTAAAATGTGAAATTTTTGCTCATAAAGAAATTGACTTTGAAAGAAAAGATACTATTGGTAAATTATTAGGTTTTAGCAGAAAGAGATTATCCCCTAAAAAATGGCATACTTCAGATCTTTTTGTTGATATTAACAATATAAACATAGTGAGAATAGAATGTAATATTATCTCAGGAGCATATATGAACGGACAAGAAGCACGCATTTTGAATGAATTTTCTATTGGATATATATTCTATGAGTAAAATACCTCAATCTAGTATATCAAAACCATTTCGGGAAGAAGGAAGCCAACGCTTGCAGCAAAAGAATAGTTTAACAGCAGTCAATCAGCAATATCTCAAATTACTTGGATATAAATTAAAAAAAAAAAAAAATTAATAAAATGAGTTTTTTTAATGAACCTGTTTTTGATTATAGTATAGTTAGTGTTCATTGGCATTCATATTTACCATTCATAAACTATTATGGATTGGGTCACTCTATAAAAATACAAATACAAAATCAGAATTTAAATATATTACCTTCAACAAGTTTAATTTATATAGAAGGATTTCTAACAAAACATGATGGAACAGCTGTTACAAGCACTAAATTAGTTAATAATGCTATACCATTTCTATTTGAATCTATTCGCTATCAGCTTAACGGCAAAGAAATTGATCAGAACCACAAAGTTGGAATAACTTCAACATTAAAAAATTACATTTCACTCAATCAAAATGAAAGTAGTGCTCTATACAATGCAAGTTGGTCACCCAACGAATCAATTAAAATGAACGGACTTTATTTTAATTTTTGCATTCCTTTAAATAAATTACTAGGTTTTGCAGAAGATTATAAAAGCATTATTCCTAATGCGAAACATGAATTGATATTAACGCGTTCTGAAACCGATAATAATTCAATGATATGTTCTGATCCTAGTGAGAAACCGAAAATTTCCATTACAAAAATATGCTGGAGAATTCAACATATTAATTTGTCAGATAATCAAAAATTAAAGTTATATAAAAGTATTGAAAGTGGTTCTAACATGAAAATTGCTTTTAGGAATTGGGAATTACAACAATGTCCTACATTAACAGCAGGAGTTACTCATTACATTTGGATCGTTCAAACAGTTTCACAACTTGAGAAACCTCGTTTTATTATTTTAGCTCTACAAACTACCCAAAATAATGGTCAAAAAGATCTTTCAAAATTTCATCACTTTGATGTCACAGATATAAAAGTGCATTTAAATTCTGAAGCATATCCATATGAGGATATGCATTTAGATTTTAATAGAGATCGTTATGCTTTAGCATATGAAGCATATTCAAGTTTTAGAAGTTTTTATTATAATCATTCAATATCAGAACCTTTACTTTCATGCAAAAAATTTAAAAATGATTCACCAATCTTTGTAATTGATACTCGTTATCAAAATGAAAATGTTAAAATGGGAGCAGTTGTTGTTAAAATTGAGATAAAAACTTTGAAACCAATTCCAGACAATACTGCAGCTTATTGTCTTATTTTGCACGATCGTTTAATTGAATTTAAACCGTTAACAGGGGAAGTTAAACAAATTATTTAAAATACTCTTAGTTAAATAGTTTTATTTAAAAAGGCGAATGGATTACGTTATTATTGATATTCAAGGTTTTAGGAATAATGATAATAAATTCATTTTAAAAGAAATAGCAGTTCTATCATCAGAAAACAAAATACAACATTTTGTAATTAAACCTCCATTTAGCTATCAGTATCTAAACAAAAAAGCAAAAAATATAAATAAATGGTTGACAAAGAACCATCATGGATTCAAGTGGTTCGATGGTACAGCATATTTTTGTGAAGTCATCAATTTTTTAGAAATATATGTAGATAACTATAAAAAAATTTATGTAAAAGGTAGCGAGAAAAAATTTTGGGTTGAAAGAAATTTAAAAATAAGCAATGTGTTTGATTTAGATGAACAAGATTCAACAAGTATAAAAATTATGAAAAATATAAGGGTTACTGTGCGTACGAAAATGTTTATTTATTGAAAAAGCTGATTTAATTATTTTAAAAATTTAAAAATGAACCAATGTTTTAAATAATATCATTCACAAAGTTTAATTGGATTATGAAAGTCATACAATTAAAACCTTTTTTTTATAAAATGGAAAATAAAATGGAAAATAAAAATAAAAAAAAATATCAAGAATATAAAAATCCGTCTAAATCTAGGACTTCAGCATCATGTACAATATCATGTGTGCATTCATCTTCATCAAGCAGTGTAAAAATTAAAAAAGAGGAAAAAGGAAAAAAATCAGATTGCTGTAAGATGTCATAAGCCGACAGAAATCCTGAAAATTATAAAATAAAATAAAAAAAGTATATGTATTTCTTTTAAATAAAATTCTTTATTATAATTAAATTTGCTACATAATTCAATAAATAAATAAATAAATAATTAAAATTACTAATTTGTATTATTATTTTCATTAAATAAATAATGACCCCAAGGTAAAGTTTCATATGAGTCATTTAATAAAAATCTTTTATCATCATTTAAATCTAAAGCTATTTTTTTCTGTCTTATACTAGTTACATTATGATATTTTGATTTTATTAAATTTTGTATAATTATTTTATTTTTATTTTCATCTAAACATTTTTTGTAATCACTAAATTCTATTTCTTTTTGTACAATAGATTTTTTAACACCTTTAATTTTTTTTATATATTCTTCATTTTCAACTTTAATTGTATACATTTTTGATTTTAAACCAATAAATTCTATAATATTTTTACCATTCACTTCATCTTTCATTAGTCCTATAATTTTTTTGTTTACTAAAGGAATTTGCCACTTATTGTTCATAGGATAATCACTAGTATCAAACCGTTCATAACAGTCTTCTTTAATTATATCATATATATTTTTGTTATTAATTTCTAAAATAAGACTGTCAGTATCAGTATATAAAAGACTACAATTCTGTTGTAATTTTTTTTTCATGTAATCATAAAAAAATTCATATATTAATGTTTTTGAAATATCTAATATGGCCATACCTACATAAATTGGTTTATTGAAAAATATTTCAGTTTTATAGAGTTCTATTGCAACTAAATTTTCTTGAAAAATAGTAGAACTTTTGAAATATGGAGATGCAATTAATGCATTAGCGCCATAACGCCCATGCCAGTAAGTTTTAAGTTTTATATCACAGTGTTTTCTAACATTTTCTATAGTTTTACCGAATATTGCATTATTCATTAGCTTATATAGTTCTTTTTCAAACTTATCTATTGCTTGTGTACGTAGTTTAGTATTCAACTCTATGTATGGCTTAAGGTAATCTGATTGTGTAAATTGTAAAATTTTATGAATTTTTTTTATTTCTAAACATGGATAACATATTTGTCTTTATCAAATAGAGTAGCTATTAATTTTTTATCACCTGAATTTATTGATAAATGTTCAGCGCAAAAGGGTAAATCTCTGTGTAAATCATGAAGCTCGTTAGGATATTTTATATCTACTTCGAATATATATCCAATAGGATTTTCATCAGAAATACCTTCATTCTTTATTATATTTATTAATATCTTCCTCCCATTCAAAATTGTTTAAAGGTAAATATTGGCTCATAGCCCAACCGTATTGATTGTTAATATCAAAATAACTTATATAAGATGATGATTTGTTTGAATCATAATTTGCCATATATAAATTATTAGTTTGGGAATAGCGTTTGCAAACTTGTGTAAGACCCCCTCTTATACCATTTTCAATAAACAATAACATATCAACATCTGTTAATAATTCAAAATTTACTTTACTATATTTCAACATAGCATCCCAGGAAAATCCTGGTAAAGTAAAATAATGCGCCGGATCTAAATCATAAGTGTTCATACAATTTTTTCTGAATTTTTCAAAAATATCTGTCAACAATAAAACGTCTGTTTTTAGGTATAAGTCAGAATATTCTCCTAAGTTTTTAATATTAAATTCATGCCATATTGTTTGAGCATGATTGTATTCACTATCAGTTATACTAGATTTATTTAGTTCGTTATAAAAAAAATCTTTTTCTGGCAACATTGAATCTAGAAACTTTTCATGATTATCAATATAATCATAAGGGTAAATTCCTTTTTGTCATAGTAAAATATATTGACTTTCTGTTAAATTTTTAAATTGAGATTTTAAATTCGGAAATTCTTTCAAATTTTTTGATAAACTATCTAAACTACTTCCTAAAAATTTATATGAGTCTATAAATCTAAATTTAATATCACTATTTTCAATATATTTTGTAAAACTTATATATTTCTCCTTATTTAAAGGAAGTAAATCTATCTTACCAATTATTGTTGAGTTCAGTTCTTTTATAATGAAATGAGCGTCATATCCACTTAAATTATGAAATATTACCGGAACATAAAATGAATTTTTATAATTTATGTTGCAACTATTGTGAGTAGCCCCACGGTATTCACCAGTTAAATGATCGTGATCTTTACATTTAACTTCGTCAGCAGAAAATGGTGCTTCACAAATAAAACAAACCTCTGCCCTTTTGAATGCATCTTGTTGTTCTCTAGTTAGTGCATTCATTTTAGCAGGTGACTTTAAGTCCGTCTCCAAAAGACAAGCAATCATTTTTAGTTCATTTAAAAACCATTCAATACAATTCTCTCCTCTTAAGAAACAGTATTCTGTATTTCCTATGTAACTTGATTTTATATTATTTCCTATAGAACTTGCAATATGTTCTTGATAACTATTATTTGAACTACTTTTTTCCAGTATACATTCTATGTCAGCATAGATAACACATGGAACCATTATTTTATTTTTAAAGTTGGTAAATTTAAGAATGTTATTTTCCTTGTTTGGCAGTACAATAGCTAATTTATTCATTTTATCGCAATATATTTTATGAATTAGTGATGAAAAATAATTAAGACATCTTTCACAAAAGTATTTTTTCCTGTTATTTTTGCTAACATCAGCTGAAAGTAATCTTGATATATTTTTAATCAAAACATAATGATATTTAATGTTCTCATCATTTTCAGTATTATTTTCATAATATGTGTTAAATTTTTCTTTTTTATCATAAATATTTTGAATTAATAGAAGATTAGCATGTTTTTCATTTTTTAATTTTGTTAGATAAAATGGTACTACTTTAAATTTATCTTTTTTAATCATCTCTAAACCAAAAACGTTAACGGATATTAAATTTAACTTCTCAAATTTTGAAATATCACTTATTAAAACTGGAAAGCTGATATCTTTAAAATTTAATACATCTCCATATGGTTGATAACTCGATACACGATCAGAATGAACTACGTTTGGATTAAGTAAAGCCATTATACTCCATGCAAAACAAGCATTATCATTATTTTTAATATTAATACATGCTTTTCTTCTTTTGATAGATTTGGGCAAATCTATGTAAGATGATGCTGCAGCAAATGATGCGAAAGAATTTATATTTATAACTAAATTTACTATGGATGATAAAGCCCAACCACTTCCTTTTTCTTGGAAGTCATCAAATTTGATTAGAATTTGTTCCATTAATTTATCATACCATTCATTGTTCCTTTCCATTCTGAGTACAATTAAATTTCCAGTATTCAAATATTTTAAATCATAATCAGCTTCATCTTCATTGTTTTTTGGAGGTAGTACAAATTCTCCACAAAATACCATATTCACTTTGATTGAATTATATTTTACCAATATTTCATCTATTTTATTTATTACAATATCTTTGCAATTTATTAAAAATAATTTGGGATCTGTTTCTGTAACGTTGGTTATGACGCCTGTTTGTATTCGATTCTGGAACGCCGATGATACATTTTTCCATTCTAGCTTGTGATTATCTTCAAATAGTATTTTGTATTTTGTTTTTAATGACTCTAAATGTGCTATTACGGCAGCTATGCATGATTTAACACCACTTTTAGAGTTTTTATTTTCTTCTAAAATTTTTTCTAAAACTATTAAATCTTTTAATAGTAAAATCATATAAGATTTTATTTCATTCTATCTTGGTTGCTTTCATTTTTATTAGGTCATGATATTTCGGTCATGATTCTAACTCTTACACGAACTGTGAACTGTTTTATACTAAATAAAATTTTTTTTTCAATCTGAAAATAAAATAATTTAATTTCTGTTTAATTCGTATACAGAGTGCTTCAGTAAAGGAAAATTTAATTTCATCAAACAGACTAGGGTATCTGAAAATTTTTAAAGAAATATAAATAGATTAGGGGATCTGAAAATTTTTAAAGAAATATAAAATATAAAGATAATGTAATTTAGTTTTAATTTTTATTTATTTATTTAATTATTTATTAAATTAATAATACAAGTAGGTATACATTATTGATTAATTGCAAGTTTTTCTTGCGAAAAAATATCTTCCTGAACTAGTCGATATTTTTGTTTGCCTTCGCTTATCATATATATGTTGACTTGATTGTTTAGTTGCACAATTTCATTATCTGCCAGAAAATCCACCATGTATGCTGGTATAAAGAAAACAACGTTTTCAAACTCCAACAATATCCTTTTCCCATACTGAGTGTTGAGTTTAGTTATTTTTAAAACATGGTACAGTTTTTGTGGTATTACTTCTGCAGCTGGCAAACTCTTTTTAAAATTAGTTTTCTTCTCCACTTTCTCGTTAAATTTGTTCAACAAGCTTGCAACGCTTGTATCTGCTTTCCTTTTGTATGGATTGCTAGGCCCGGGTTGAGTATATGTCTTCATATTACTCGTACTAGGTTGATTATGATGGTTCATTCCAGTTGCTCCAGACTGGATATAATTAAAGCCACTAAGTCCCTGGTGGTTTGTTGGTGATACTATTTGTATATCTTCAATTATTTGAATATCTTCAGAGCTCATCTTGTTTTAGTTAAATTTGAATTTTTATTTATTTATTTATTAATAATAAGATCTTAATGAAATAAGACTTTCTTTCAATTTAATGAGTTAATTGTAAATTACTCTCCTTTTATATGAAATTTTTAATTTGTGTAGGTGGTTTTAAATAAATTTAATTATTACATATTTTAATAATCACAATTTCCACATTTTTTAAATTACTCGTATTATAGAACTTTTACAAAATTAGGAACTTATATTATAATATGGTTAACATAATTTCTAGATAATATAAACCGATTACCATTTACCACAGAAATTGTTATTAACACACTTAAATTATTTTAAAATCAAATTTAAAATAATTGTACAGGCGAAACCGCAATTTCCACATTTTAAGTTAATTTCTAGCTAATATAAATCAAAAAACATTGCAGTATTTCATTTCACAATTTTAAAAAATTTGTAAAAAGTTATGATTTAAATTCTGTTACCTATTCAAGTCTTTTTGTATGATAAGAATTTTTTAACGATTACCATTTACCACAAAACTTGTCATTAACACATTTAAATTACTTTAAAATCAAATTTGAAATAATTGTACAGGCAAAACCACAATTTCCATAATTTAAAATAATTTCTAACTAACTTAAATCAAAAAAACATTGCAGTATATTCATATTTGGTTTTTTTCTTTTTATTATTTAAACTAAAGGAATCCCCTGTGACGTCATTTTAGATTCTACATTATTCATAATATAATTTAAAAAAATTTGTAAATATATACGATTTCAATTCTTTTACTTATTCCAGTATTTTTTCATGATAAGAATTTTTTCTTCATAGCATAAAAAAAAAAAAGGAATTCCTCTGACCGCACACGCACACTCAGAATTCTTTCTTCAAACATAAGATTTGAAAATTTCATTAATATAATATAACAACAACAACATCATTATAATTTACTAAACTTTTTTCTTTGTTAATATAAAACACACTTACCATATGTATATTATAAAAACAATAAAAATTTCTTATCATAGAATGTAACTACAAACAAATAAAATTGAAATAATACAATGTTTTAAATTCTTTATCTAAACAATATGTTCGCCTGGTATTTAAAAATTTAAAAATCTTTTATTATCACTTCTTTTGATCTATGACTCATACTCTTATCTTATCACCACCAATATCTTTACCATCTATGACTCATACTTCTTATCTAACCCGGATGTGACGTCATTTCCTGGTCTAGAACCAGCCTAGCTATACTACTATAATTTAATTTTTTAAAATGGCTGATCCACTTCTTACCATTAGTGAAACAAACCCGACTGCTGCATCAACTCCAAAAGGACCGTCAGAACCGACTATTTTTTTCGATCCTAGAATTCTGAAAGATACTATACTGTAAATTATTCAATCAGAAAATAGCAAAATACTCTTCTAGATCCTGATGTTTTAAAAAACATCTTCTAGATTATGATGTATTAGCTAATTTAGGACAAAATAGTTTTTTTTCAATAATAGACTTGAAGAGCGGATTCCATCAAATATTACTGACAGAATCTGACATAGAGAAAACAGCTTTATCAGTAAATAACGGCAAATATGAATTTACAAGACTACCGTTTGGACTTAAAAATGCTCCAGCAATATTTCAAAGAACACTGGTGGAAAAAGATGTTATGTTTACATAGATGACTTCATTATCTTTTGAAAAACTGAAAGTCAACATTTTGAGAATTTAAAAATCATATTTAAAACATTAAATCAAGATAATATGAAAATACAGTTAGATAAATCCGAATTTCTGAAAAACGAAGTTGAGTTTCTTGGATTTATCGTTGCGTCAGAAGGTATCAAAACTAATAAAAAGAAAGTGAAGCAATTTCTGATTTAGAACGTCCAAGAAAACCTCTTAAAAGATTTGAGATCGTTTTTAGGAATGTCAGGTTATTATAGAAGATGTATATCTGAATATGCGAGAATAGCAAAACATCTGACATCACTTTTGAGAGGGGAGGATGGACATGTGTCCAAAAATAAATCTAAAACTGTTAAAATTAATATGAATGAGGGAGCATTAAAGGCTTTCAATAAATTGAAAAATTGTTAGATATCCGAAGAAGTAATATTGTCACATCCTGATTTTTTAAAAGAGTTTGAATTAACAACGGATGCATCAAATTATGCAATTGGTGGATTTTTATCACAAAATAGAAGACCAATAATGTTTTTGTCACGTACACTTACGTTCAGTCTTCGAAGCATATGCTACAAATGAGAAAGACATGTTAGTAATAGTTTGGGGTCTTACATCATTGCGTAATTTTTTCTACAGTTCTAGGAAAATAATAATATTTACAGATCATCAACCATTGACGTTTGCACTTAGTACGAAAAATAACAACTTCAAGATGAAAAGATGGAAATCAATTGTAGGAGAATATAATTATGAATTGAAATACAAACCTGGTACTACTAATGCAGTAGCAGATGCATTATCAAGATTAATACCTGAAACTGGAAATTACAATGCAAATACAATTCAACAAAACGATTTACCTAGTACAAAATTTAGCAATAACATGATATAATTTGTGGAAACACCAGTTAATGAATTCAGAAATCAGATCATATTAACAATTGGAGAAATAGATGATTACAAATTTTCAACTTTATTCAAAACTTAAAATAGACATGAATTCACCAAAAGTAATTTTAGCGACACAGATCTAATTAATATATTAAAAAATAATTTAAATCCAAATATTTTATATGGAATAAAGGCACAGGAAAATATACGAAGGAAAATTGCGGAAATCTATAACCAGCATTTCCAAAACTATAAAATTAGATTCACAAAAAAAAAATAGTACAAGATATTACAAATAAAAGCGAACAATAGCACAAATTCATCGTAGGGCACATAGGAATGCTAAAGAAAATAAACTTCATTTATTAGAAATTTACTATTTTCCAAAAATGACTAGAAAATTAAACGAATTTGTAAAAAATTGTTCTATATGTAAAGAGAACAAATATGGCCGGCATCCAAACAATCAATATATTGAAAGCACTCCAATTCCAACTTATGCTGGACATACAGGTCACATTGACATATTTTCAACGGAATCCAAATTAGCTTTAACAGCATTAGATAAATTAACAAAATTCGTTCAAGCCAGGATTATCAAAAGTAGATCAATTGAAGATGTCGGATTAGCTTTAAGAGATATACTTTTCTATTATGGAAAAACAGAATAGGTCATAATGGATAGCGAAAAATCTCTAAATTCTGCTTCGATTAAATCTATGATGGAGGATGAATTAGGGATAAAAATTTTCACAACACCTCCATATAAGAGTGAAGTAAACGGACAAGTTCAAATATTTCATTCAACATTGGCTGAAATAATGCGTTGTTTAAAAGCTGAAGGAATCAACCGTACTTTCGAGGAATTGATAGAAAAGGAGTTAATGAATATAAATTCACAATTCATTCTACGACGGGAAGGAAACCTATTGAAGTATTTTTAGGTAGAAACGCAAATATTACCCCAGAAGAATTCGAGACAACTAGACATAATTTATTAGAGAAATTTAAAGACAAGCAGATTAAAGATTTCAAAATAAAAGAAGGAAATATATAAAACATTACAAAATAGGGCAAGTGGTATATGTAAAACACAATAAAAGATTAGGATCAAAGCTCACACATAGATATGTTAAAGAAATAGTTAAGGAAAATAGAAATTCAGCTATTCTAGCAAAGTCCAATAAAATTGTTCATAAATCTAATATCCGTAATTAAAATCTTTTTAGGGCCCTGATATGTTCATGAATGGGAAAGGTGCAAATTCTGAATTATACAAACTCACAAATAATTACTATTAATATTGGGCAAGCACTTATAGAAGAAGGTAAATTCAAAATAATTCACATTATTGAAATAGGAGAGATACAAAAAATATTAGATGATATAAAATTTATCATAACTAAACATGTTGATATATCACATCCCTTATATAATTATCTGGATCATGAAAGGGAACAAATTCAAGAACTGTTAGATGAATTTAAGATAAAACGGAAAAAACGATCCATCAATTTTCTTGGGACTGCTTGGAAATGGATTGCCGGAACTCCAGATCATACGGACCTCATCATGATAAAAAAGAAATTAAATGTATTATTAGAAAACAACGACGAACAAATAATTATAAACAAAATTCATACTGATAGAATAAATGAAATTACTAATATTACTAATCACATTTTAGGAAATATGAAAAATAGAAGTATAATTCATGATCAATCAATTCTACAAATTCAATATAAATTGAAATTAGTTAAAGAAGAAGTAACAAATATTAAGTATTCTGTACACTGGGCAAAAGTAGGTGTAATAAATTCAATTTTACTTTCTAAGTTTGAAATAAAATCTGTCACTGATTTGTTAGATAAGGAAAATATACCATATTCTGCACCAGAAGAAGCATTAAATTTTTCTAATATTAAAATAATCTCTAACGGGTCTTGCTTATTCTATATTGTCGAAATACCTATGACTAAATTTGAGATTTTTGATGAAATTCTAATTAAACCTGTAAAAAGAAATAGTATTGTAACACAAATCAATTTTAATAAAATTCTGATTAACCAGGAAAAAATATTTGGAATTATAAGTGAATGTAAAAATATTAATTCTATAACTCTTTGTAATGAAAAAAATATTGTAAGAAATTCAACTTGTATACCTAATTTATTAAAAGGTGAAAACTCAATGTGCAATGTTACCAACAATCAACACATTCCAGCAATCGAAGAAATAACATCAGGAACTTTAATACTTAATCAGTATAACGGTATAATTAAAATCGATGGCAATAAACAAAACATTAATGGTACATTTTTGTTAATATTCCATAATTCTACTATTGAAGTCGAGAAACAAAAATTCAGATCAGAAGAAATTATCAAAGTGAAATCATTACCTGCCATTCTACAAACCAATTCAACTATTGATAAATTACAAGAACATTTATCTTTAGAATTGTTAAAAGAAATCAATATCAATAATACAAAAGCAATTAATTTAGTGAATAATGACAGACAAATGGACCAATACATTAATATCAGTTTTACTACAATCATCACGACAGTACTATTTATTTTAATCGCAATAACTTTAATCAAACGAAGAAATAAGTTAATTATTAATAACGCAACTAAGAAGGAAGTAGAAAATAAGAATACAAACACTATCATACCAATTGATCAAAATCAGCCTGCAGTTATATTTCATTTAAAACCAATGGGAAAGTCGGATGTTGACACCCGAACTGAAGAAGGGAGGAGTTAGCAAATTATATTGATTGATTTATTAACGAATGATGTTTCTCAACAATGCATACAGTGTTCCAGCTACCATGTTTAAAATATTGCCAATTGAGTAAATCATATGATAATTATCAATAAATTAAAACTTAAAATTATTTATTTTTGTATTTTATACTATTTCTGCTTAGTAAGCAGTTTTATACTATAAGTTGTAAAATTTTTTTAATTGATAAATAATCCTAAATAAACAAAATATTGTAAACAGTAATTGAAATACTATAAAATTTGTTAAAGAACTGAAACTTGAATAAATTTTGTATTATTTAATTTGGTTCTAAAAATAATTGTCCAATAAGCATATTATAATAAATAACGTTTAATGTAATTTTGAAAAGAAATGGTAACTTACAATTCTGCTTACAAACAGAATTGTAAATATTTTAATGTTTATAAACAAAAAATATTATAAAATTTGTATTATATTAATGACAGAAAATGATTTAGTACTTGATAATAATTAAGAATAATACTTAAAAAATAAATGATTTATTTTCTTTGTTTTTTGAAGCTAGCCTCGAAAATTCGCATTATTAAAATAACAATAGAAAACAAAATATTTTTAGCATTACTTGACACAGGATCTAGTTTTAGTCTTTTTGACGATAGAATCAACCACTTGTTTATTCAATAATTAGTGTAAAAGATAGTACCAATTTCGAAATTCACATTTATGTGGCAGAACTGCACTAAAAAAAAAATTTCGAAATCCATATACCATACCAAATAAATTTAAAATGCCAAAAAGTGCATTAATATGATGGAAGGGAAATAATTTACCAAACAGAAAATTCAAAATGATAATAGATTCTGATTTATTAAATAGTTTAGAAAGTATAATAGATTTTGAAAAAGGAATAATAAATATAACTGAACGAATTATAAAATTTGAGAACACACCATATAAATTTAAAATATGTATGTTAGAAACGAAATAGAAAAACTAGTTAAAAGATTTTCCAAACTGTTTTTTAAAGACTCTGATATATTGACACAAGCAACAGAAACAAGACATGAAATAGTAACAACAACCGACCAATCCATAAATTTAAAATAGCATAGATATCCACCAAAGCGCGAAGAAGAGGTAAGAAACAGCAAAAATGGAAGCTGAAGGAATTATTACGACAAAAGAAATTTAGGATTATAATACACTATAGAAAACTTAACGAAGTGAAAGAATTGACTCAATATTATATAAATTGGATAAAGCATAGTACTTTACAACATTAGACTTGGCACAGGGTTACCATCAAATATCTATAAAAGAGGAAGACAAAGAAAATATGACATTTGCGACGCCACATGGGTTATATAATTTTAATAAAATGCCGTCTGGATTTAAGAATGCACCGGCAATATTCCAACGACTTATGAATGATATTGTAAAAGACTACATTAATAAGGTATATGTGTAGTATATGTATTTTTTTTTTCATAAAATTGCAATACTTTATTTTTCAGTTCATTTAAAAATTACAAAGTAACAAAATTCTTATACTAAAATAATTATTTTTATATATTTTAAGATGAAGCGGATGAGAAAAAAAGAAGTGGATATTAAATCATTCTATTGCACATATACTAGGCAAGTATCGAATAATAAATTTTTTTTTTTTTAATAGTTTTTATTTAATTTCAGATAATTTACAATATAAATTTGTATAAGAAATTAAAATTATATCACATTGCTAAATATATTACAATATATAAAAGTTACTATTGAAATTTAAAAATGAAATAAGTTAATTAAGTATAATAATTTGAAAAAAAAAAAAAAAAGAAAACAAAAAATAATTATTTATTATTTGTAAGTTGTTCAAAGGTTCTTTAAAAATTTTTTAAGTTTATTTTTAAAAATGTCTATATTTTGGCTACTTTTAATTTAATTTGGAAAAGAATTGTATAATTTTATTGCACTGCATTTTAGACTTTTAAGTTTTATGGTTGTGTTTGATTTTGGTACTACGATATTTCTCCTGTTTCTGGTTTGATAACTATGTATCTCATCCTGTCTCATTATTTTCAAATTTGATTTTAGTTTATTGTTTTCAATTTTATAAATTTATTTGCACTTCTCAAATTAAATCAATTGATTTATATCCATTTTATTAGTTTTTTCATAGAGCTCAGAAGTTTTAGTCTTGTAGCTAAGTTTGAAGAGCAACTTCAGTGTTTTGTTCATAACTATTCCAATTTGTTTGATATGAAATTTTGAGCAGTGACTCCAGGTACAAATATTCTATATAGTTTTGGATAATATATGACCATTGTAGACAAGTTTTGCTGCTTTTTCCGGTAAACCACCAGTCTTATTTATTGCAATAGAAATTGGAACAATACAGTTTTTTATATGGTTGGATCGTCCCATTTAAGTTTTTCATCGATGATGATTCCCAGATACTTTATATTACTAACTCTTTGTACTATGCTGTTTTTTACTTTGATATCAATTTCATGGTAGTTTTTTTTTGGAGTTTTAAATACTATATAATTTGTCTTCTCAGCATTCAGGCAAAGTTCTTTCTCATCCAACCAGTCAGAAAAAATCCTCATATCATTATTTATATAAGATTTGTGCCGTCTGCATAAACATTATATTGTGAGGTGAATTTACTTTTTGGAAAATCGATTATGTATAAAAGATATAATAAAGGCCCAAGTAGTGATCCTTGTGGAACCCCTCGCTGTAATATTGGCTCTACACTAATTGTATTATTAATTTTAACACAATGTGTTCTATTAATTAAGTAATCTTTTATTAAAGAGTTACACAAACCTCTTATTCCTAAGTTATTCAAAATGTGGAGGAGTTTTGCATGACATCAAATGCTTTAGTTAAGTCTACAAATATAGCACCTACATACATTCCTTTATCTATTGCATCGTATATTTCTGCTAATGATGCGCAAATTGCTGATTCAGTACCACTACTTTCTAAAAATCCATATTGATTGGTATCAAATCCGATCGAATCTTTTATAAACTCTTTGATTCTTCTATTTATAGCTTTTTCGTATATTTTCGAAATTGAGTTCAAAATAGAAATTGGTCTATAATTGTCACATAAAGATTTTGAGCCATTTTTATGGATAAGAATAATAAACGCTTTCTTTAAGCATGTAGGAATTTTTCGCTCTTCAAAGGATTTATTAATCATATGCGTGATGAGTTGTTTTAGAATTTCAACTAGTATCCGTAGATCTTTAACTGTTATATTATCTAAACCCGCAGCAGCATTGCAGTTTAAGATTTTAATAATATTGAAAGTTTCATTTTCATCCACTGGACTTAAATAAATAATTTTTGGGTTGATACTATTTTCACATCGAACATCCGATTTGTTCGACTTATTAATTCCATTCGCTATATGTGTTCCTTTTCTCCAAAAAATTTATTCATAGCATTAGCATTTTCTCTATCAGTTTCTGTAATTTTCCTTGGATTATATTACAAATATTTTCATTTCTAGTATCTTCACTGTTTTTAATTGTATTGTGGATGATTTTCCACAATTTCCTCGAATCATTTCCAACCTTTTCAATACTGCTATTAATGTGATTTTACTTGGCTTTTTTTATTATTTTAGTCATTTCCTTTTTACATTTCACGTACCTGTCTTTTTTTGCATTATTATTTGGATCTTTTTTATGAGCATCATATAAGGAGCTGCTTGTTTTCATCTTTTTGAGTATATTAGACGTTATCCAATTATTGTTTCTAGTTTTTAATAAAATTTTCTTCGTACTGACCTCTTTCGCATCCTGGATTATTTTAATCCATGTATAAATATCTGTTAAGTTATTATTTTGTTCTTGGATTTGTACCAAGTTAAAAAATTTTTGATAATCGGTTTTATTTGTAATTTGTGTTTTCATTGCTTTTTTTTTAATATCGATAGTTTTTATTTTAGTTATTGATAGTTTATGATCAGAAAGACTGTTTTCTTTGATTTTATAATTTATATTATAATTATCACTTAGTTTGACAAAATATGATCTATTAGGGTTTTTGAATTAGCGAAATCTCTTGTGCTGTGAATTTTGTTTACAATTTTATACCCAGATGTTGATAACATGTCTGTATAAGCAATTAATGAATTAGATCTGTTAAAAAGATTGATATTAGTATCAGCAAACAAGATGCACTTTGATTGTTTTTCCAATTTTTTTTCCATATGTTCTATAAATTGCGTACTGTTCTTATTTGGGACTTTATAAAACGTACCTAATTTAATTTTTGGCCGAGTGTCTTGAATTTCAACAATTGTAAAATTGTATTTTTCTTCCTTAACAATTTCATTAAAATTAATATTATTTTTTATAAAACTACTGTTCCACCTCCTTTTTTTTTTACGAGGGGTGGTTGAAAACTAGAAAGTCACCAAGAGGAACTGCACATGCTTCCTCAGGGTAGTGTTGGACTTTAACCAACCAAAACCACCCCCCCTTTTAAAACCAAACTTTAGGATGGAACCTTTAATACAAATGTACAGTTTGGCTGGGGGATAGGGATGTGGGAAGGATAATTGGGGAAATTTGGATTATGGGGGATAGGTAGGAAAATTTGGAGTTACATTTTGAAGAAAGATGTTAATGTTCTTCTTAAAATTAAGTAAATCGTACACATATGAATTACCAACTTTAGAGAATACATGTGATGGTATATGGTTCCACAAACGGGACGTGCACATGACAAACGAATTTCCATAGGCTGTATTTCGCCATCTTCATAACTCAACATGGTAGAGATGAGCGTCTGTTGCCCTCTTTGTTTCTCGTTGGAAAACTTTGAGTGGAGGCATTAATTGTTTTATTTCTTTGGAACAAGTGTTAATCCCTACGAGATATTATCTAAACAACCCAGTGCTGTTTGAGGCCCTGCAGCCCAAATGTGTGCATTATACTCCATTTTCGGCCTAATGTACGTTTTATAGATATTGAGAAGATCAGATGCGGAAAAGAAAGTTTTGCAGCGATACAAAAAACCCAAACATTTAGCTGCATCCTTAGCCATACAAAAATGTGATTTGCCGAAGTCAATTTCTGGTTTAACCCGATGCCCAGCATGTTTAAATCCGTTGAATGCTGCAAGACTTTTCCCTAAAATAGTAGGTTAGGAAGAGTAGTGGCAATTTTCCGCGAGATCAGACAGCACTGTGTTTTTTTGGTATTGAACTCAACTCTGTTGACTTCACCCCATTTTTGAATTTTTGCTAAATCGTTATTCAGCTCACTAATAGTGAAATTTTTCGCTGTTGTATTAATCTGGTGATTAATGTTACAGCGGCTATGAAACTCATAGGAAGCTACAAGGGTGCTGTCGTCTGCAAAACTATGAATCTGATTGGAGGTTAATGAGAGTAGGTCATTGATAAATATTAACTGATCCCTGGGGGACACCAGCATTTATTTTGAAGTTGTCATATGAATATCCATCGACCAGTACACGAATCATGCGATTCGAAAGGTAATCTCCAATCCATTTTAGAAAGACTCTACCTAGACCTAATGCTTTGCATTTTGCCAATAGAGCATCGTGCCAAACTCGATCGAAGGCCTTAGAAATATCAAGAGCCACAACATCAGACTCACCAGAATGATGAAGATTGATGCTTAGCTTCTCACAAGGGTAAGTCATGAGATCACCGGTTTAACGACGGGCTCTGAACCTGTATTAATAATCATGAAGCAAACCTTTGTGGTCCAGGTATTTCAGAAGCTTTTGGTGCACTATTTTTTCCATTACCTTGGAGAGGACCGAAGTTATAGCAATAGGACGGTAGTTGGAGGGATCGCTTTTATTACCTTTTTTGGGAATTGGGAAAACATGTGCAACCTTCCATTTGTAGGATGAATACCCGAAGTGAAGGAGAGATAGAAAAGGTTACGCAGAGGTTTTGAAATAGTGGAGTAGGTATTTTTAAGTACCATGGTGGTTATACCATCTGAACCGGCTAACTTATTTGTGTCAAGATTTTTTTAAATTTTCGTCACCGCCCGCGTCCTAAAGTAAATTTTTCCGAAGGAGCAGCTCCTGGAACAGAAGGTGGCATCTGAGCTGACTGTGACAGTGTCGAATTGAAAGCGAACTGCTTGCCAAACAAGTTCGCCTTCTCTTTAGAATCTGATACGATTCTCTTATTATTCTAAGGCTTTAGGACCCTCTAACGTCTTCCTTTAGACTTTTGGCAAATGACCAAAAAGATTTGCTATTCTTTGGCATGTGGATGATTTTACGTTTCAACTTTTGGTTGAACAAGAATTTTTGCTTATTGATAACTCTCTTGCATTTGTTTCTCACCACTATATAGTTGGCCCTGCCAGACTCCGACCTATTGTTTTGGAACAGTTTAAAAGCCTCCTCTTTTCTAGAAATTCCTCCTTTGCAAATACGATTAAATCAAGATTTGGGACTCCTCTTAACAGGTTTCATGAAATGAGGGATGAATAACCTCATTCCAAATAAAATAGTTTCACTAATCGCATTTGCAGCAAAGTTAACATTTCTGTTGCGGAAGCAGAATAACCAATGAAAGGCTCTAAAAAAGTTGATAAGGCTCTCCCAGTCAGCATGGCTGTAACGCCAAACTAAATTTTTGGGAGGGGACCTTTGAAGATTTGGCTTACCCGGAAACTTCTTCAATCTTACATTTGAAGATTGGGCTTACCCGGAAACTTGTGTTAACCAAACAATGGTCGGAATTACCCAAGGGGGCAACCAACTGAAACCACATATTTTTCAGGGTGTGTGGTGAGAAACAGATCCAAGAGGTGACCTTCATGATCGGCACGGTCCGGGATCCTAGTGGGATTTTGGACAAGTTGAGAAAGGTGGAACAGTGTGGAGAATAATTCAACTTGTTTTCCAACTCAGTTTTGACTCGGGGAGATGTTGCTAGAGAAATGAAGCCAGTCCCTGTTATGAATGTTGAAATCTCCCGCCAGAACAATATCAGTTTCTGGAAATGCGTCCAAAATTTCATTGATCTGGTACGATAGATTTTCAATTTCCATAGCAGTTTCTTGTTCATTTGAGTTGGGTGATCTGTATAGGAAACAGAAATGTATGACATGCTTTTCAACGAGAATTTTGAATTTTTTTGTTGAAAGAGATGTCATTTGTTATATAGACAGCGATACCTCTTTTGGGTACGAAGTGTGAAATAAGTGAGTAGCCGGTAACATTAAAGTTATCATTGTGGTTATTGACTTGTGTTTCACATATGGCTAAGATTGCTGGTTTAATGGAACTAAGATGGCAATCGCCGGCATGAAAATTCGTTAGCAACCCACGTATGTTACAGAAATTAACATTAAAATTGGTAATTTTGATGGAAAAAATTAATATAAAAGAAAAGTTAAGATAATAAATAATAATATTAAAATTGAAATGTAGTTTAAAATTAAAATCAAAAACAAAATTAAAATGAAATCAGATTTGAAATTGTAATCAAAATCAAAATTAGACTTAAAATCAATTTTAAAATTAACCAAAATCAAAATCTGACTTAAGATAAATTAAAGTATGTAAATTAAGATTAAAGTAAAAATTAAAATTAACTAAAATTAAAATTTATTCAAAATTAAAATCAAAAGTAAAAGTGCACGATTTAAATAACCCGAACTTGATAACACTTTAAAATAAATTACTATCAATGTCAATATTAATACTTTATATCAACAATAATACTTTTCAATATTTTGCCTTGAGTGAGCAAATGGTTTATAACAACGTTCAACAGTTTTTAACATACACTTTTAAGTGACCTTATTGAACGCGGGTACAACCACAGACTCACCAAAAGCAAAACTTACCACCAGAAATTAATCAATTAGATTACGGTAATTACTATGGCGGTATTAAAAAAAATTGAGCGAATTGAGAGTCAAAGAAGAAGTCCTCCTCTATTTTTATTCCTCCAGTTATATACTGCTTCAAATTTAGGTAAGTTAAAGATTCCAATCTTACTATCATATAACCATACTTCTGTAACTATTACTATATCAACTGGTTCACATTCATTTATAAGTATCTCAACTTCGAACAATTTATTTCTTATGCTGCAGATGTTCAAATACAGAATGTTGAGATTACCTATATTGTTTTTATTTGGGTATATCATTATGGAATACCTATCAAATAATTTCGTCAAGTTTCTCTTTGTTTTTGAAGATTCTCTCTGTGTTTGTTATCAATATGACATCTATGCATTTTCAGATCTTTTTTTACATCTTCTTGGGGAATACCTCTGCTTTCATGATATCTATAATTTATTCTACTTAATTCTTCGTAATCCGTTGGAAACCCTTCTTGATCCAAAAGTACTTTGATGTTTGTTTTTGTAATACCTTCAATACAGACAACACCATCATCGTGAAAGTATGATAGATACATCCTTACATTATTATAAACCCTGCTATCTCTTAATCGGGAGAGTATATATATGCTATCCTCGTCTGCAATCGCTTTTCTTGTCATTTTAACTATTGGTGGAGTCATTGGATCAATAAAGCTATTATTATTTTGAGAACAGTTTAACGATTTAGATTGCAAAGAAGTAAGAGTGCAATTATCATTAACTTTAATGTTTATGATACTATTGTTTTTATTTTCTGTTTTAATGTTATCTGTTTCATTTCGTTGATGTAATGAGTCGTTTTTGATTTCATTAGAATTACTTTTAATAATTTTCAATTTTTGGTATTATTACTATTAGTTTTGTTTGACCTTATCTTAGGAACATATTTAAGTAAACTATAGCTTTTTTTCTTCTTAATGCATTTTTGCATTTTATCATTATTATTTTTATTGCTTACTGCATTCTTATTATTATTATTACCATGATTATCATCATTGTTGTTGTTATTTTTATTGCTATTATTATTCTTATTGTTATTATTATTCATATTGTTATTAGTATTATTAACATTATTATCATCGTTATTATTATTATTATACCCTACACCTAAAGTATAGGGTATATTAACTTTGGTATGGTGTTTGTAACCACCAAAAGGAAGCGAGTTAGATATGGACATGTATATATATTCTGAATCAGGATCACCTCCTGAATCGATTTAACGATGTCCGTCCGTCCCTCCGTTTACACGATAACTCAAAAACTAATAATGCCTAATAATTAGTAACCTACTATAATCTTGATGCAATTTATATAGTAGGTTACTAATTACGAAAGAAAGGCTAAGTTCGAATCTGGACAAAATCCTTCCATGGGTTCGGATTCTGGAAGCTTCCGAATGATTCCGGAGCAAATGAGATTATTTCCAAAACCAGCAAAGATATAACCTTTAAATTTGGCAGAGTGGTGTTCTTTCATGTTTTATTTAAGTCTCTGAAATTTGAGAGGATTTGGCCATGGTTTTAAATTTGAAAGGATTTGAACTGTGGATTCGGATTTTCGAAGCTTCCGAACGAGCCGCAGAGCAAATGAGATTATAAGTTAATAAAAAGTGTTATTAATTTTTAAAAAAAATAATAAATTTTTTATTAAACCTTTTTGTTACAGATCGATTTTATAACTGAATTACAAATTCTTTTCTTAAGACTAAAACTTATTTTCTACTTGCAACATATGAATCGGCAACGTGACATTATCTTTATTGTAGACATAGCGTCAGCATAAATTATCGCATGAAATATTTTGTTGGAATTTTATGGGAACGAATTAATTGTTGTAATTTTGTTAACTTCAGCATAATTTTATGTTAAGTGAATTTTAAAAAATAATTTTCGTTAACTCTTCCCCCTTTAAAATATTGATTGTCCCAATCAATTAGAAATATGGAACATCGTTAAAATTGATTTGTTGAAAGCTATTATCTTGTCTAGGTGTAATGTTATTAACTGTGTGGGTTTCAGATTGTGGTTCTTCCTTTTTTTTATCC
The DNA here is from genome assembly GCA_947095535.1 of Poecilobothrus nobilitatus. NCBI lineage: Eukaryota > Metazoa > Arthropoda > Insecta > Diptera > Dolichopodidae > Poecilobothrus > Poecilobothrus nobilitatus. The sequence continues at coordinate 99,432,653 of OX352772.1, forward strand.
TGTAAGGCAGTAATCGTTATATTCTGTTTTTGAGGTCTTTTGGCCAAGAGAAAGGTAAGTACTATTGTGATAATTATAGCAATAAGTCCGTATGTAGTGAATTGATGGATTCTGTTTCTATATTCGGTTGATTCTATGATTTTTGTATTATTAATTTGTAGTTCATCCGTCATTTGAAGTGATAATAGGTTTTTGTACTCTTTTTCCTTTGGAGTTTGTTGGAAAATTGCTGGTAGTATGTGTGATCTAGATATTTCTCTTGAATGAAATCTTCTATCTCCTACTGTAATACTTGAGTTATGGAGTTTTATGAGGAACGTTCCCACGAGGACTTGTTTTTCGTTATCTACTATTAGTGTTCCATTAAAACCGTTAAGTAATATTACTCCAGGTGATATTTCTTCTATTTGTGGCAAATGTTGGTTGTTCATTTTGTTGCATGTTGCTTCTGAACTCTTCAGTAGCTTGGGGATACAGCTGGTATTGGTTAAATCGACGAGGTCATTAATGTCGCAGATAGAAAGAAAGTTATGTGTTTTACATTTATTATTTCTTAAACCTAAAATTTTGTTTTCAAATTTTATTATATTTTCGTACAACATTTCTATAGCTAAATTTTTATTTTTGATTGGTTTTAACATGAGTTTTTGATAATTTTGAATATCCGTAATAGGAATATTTATAATGTATAAAATTGATTTTGAATTTGATATTACTTTTACTTCTGAATAATTAAGTGCTTCTTCAATAGTTAAAAAATTTATATTTTCTTTTGTTAATGTTTCAATAGCAATATTAATTTCTTCTTTACTTAATATTAAGGAATTAATGAGACCTAATTTGACCCAATGAATAGCATAATTAACATTTTTTAATTCATCTTTTAATATACTTAATCTAAATTGAATGCCCATAATAATTTCATTGTTTATTTGAACATCTGTTTCTAACAATTTGTTTATTTTATTTGCTAATTTAGTAATATTATTTATTCTTTTTTCATATAAACTGTTTATTATAACCTGATTATTATTATTTTCTAATAGATTTTTCATTTTTTGTTCAATTGTTATTAAATCTTCATGATCGGGGGATCCAGCAAGCCATTTCCAAGCTGATCCTAAAAAATCTAAAGATCTTTTTAATTTTTTTATTTTTAAATTTTCAATCATATTTGTAATTTGTTCGATTTCATTGGATAGGATTGGGTAAAGGGTATGATATCTATTAGGGTCTGTGTTTAGTTGTTTCTGCATATCTCTGATGATTTCTTCGTATTTATCTAGATCTATTGCATGAATAATTTTGAAGTTTCCAGTTTGTATTTTTGCTATTCCGACATCTATGGCTACTAAGTGAGAGTTAGAAAAATCTAGTATTTGAACTTCTCCAACTACGAGAGAGTTGAAAAACCTAAAAAGAAAAAAAAAATGTTTAGATTAGTTTTTTATTTGTTTTTTATGTATAATTTTTCCGGATTGTGTTTTAACTGTTGTTTGGTTATTTTCGGTAACTATTTCCCTTTGGTATTTTGGAGAGAGTTTAGAGCCTAATCTTTTGTTCTTCTTAACATAGATAACATCTCCTACGTTATAGTTTTTTATGGGTTGACGCTCTTTATTATGATTTTTTAAATCTATTTCCTGTTTTGTTTTTAATTTTTCTATATTGTCTTTCCGAGCTTTTTCAAAGTGAGCAGGATCAGAGTATACATTTCTGCCAAAGAAAACTTCTACTGGCTTCCGTCCTGTAGCAGAATGTATGGAATAATTGTACTCGTTGACTGATCTTTCTATTAGTTCTAGGAATGACTCATGAGTGTTTTCTGTTTTTAAGCACCTCATGATTTCTAATAGGGTGGAATAAAAACGCTCCACTTGCCTATTTACTTCACTGGAGTATAAATTCAAAGGATTTATTAATCATATGCGTGATGAGTTGTTTTAGAATTTCAACTAGTATCCGTAGATCTTTAACTGTTATATTATCTAAACCCGCAGCAGCATTGCAGTTTAAGATTTTAATAATATTGAAAGTTTCATTTTCATCCACTGGACTTAAATAAATAATTTTTGGGTTGATACTATTTTCACATCGAACATCCGATTTGTTCGACTTATTAATTCCATTCGCTATATGTGTTCCTTTTCTCCAAAAAATTTATTCATAGCATTAGCATTTTCTCTATCAGTTTCTGTTATTTTCCTTGGATTATATTACAAATATTTTCATTTCTAGTATCTTCACTGTTTTTAATTGTATTGTGGATGATTTTCCACAATTTTCTCGAATCATTTCCAGCCTTTTCAATACTGCTATTAATGTGATTTTACTTGGCTTTTTTTATTATTTTAGTCATTTCCTTTTTACATTTCACGTACCTGTCTTTTTTTGCATTATTATTTGGGTCTTTTTTATGAGCATCATATAAGGAGCTGCTTGTTTTCATCTTTTTGAGTATATTAGACGTTATCCAATTATTGTTTCTAGTTTTTAATAAAATTTTCTTCGTACTGACCTCTTTCGCATCCTGGATTATTTTAATCCATGTATAAATATCTGTTAAGTTATTATTTTGTTCTTGGATTTGTACCAAGTTAAAAAATTTTTGATAATCGGTTTTATTTGTAATTTGTGTTTTCATTGCTTTTTTTTTAATATCGATAGTTTTTATTTTAGTTATTGATAGTTTATGATCAGAAAGACTGTTTTCTTTGATTTTATAATTTATATTATAATTATCACTTAGTTTGACAAAATATGATCTATTAGGGTTTTTGAATTAGCGAAATCTCTTGTGCTGTGAATTTTGTTTACAATTTTATACCCAGATGTTGATAACATGTCTGTATAAGCAATTAATGAATTAGATCTGTTAAAAAGATTGATATTAGTATCAGCAAACAAGATGCACTTTGATTGTTTTTCCAATTTTTTTTCCATATGTTCTATAAATTGCGTACTGTTCTTATTTGGGACTTTATAAAACGTACCTATTTTAATTTTTGGCCGAGTGTCTTGAATTTCAACAATTGTAAAATTGTATTTTTCTTCCTTAACAATTTCATTAAAATTAATATTATTTTTTATAAAACTTACTGTTCCACCTCCTTTTTTTTTTACGAGGGGTGGTTGAAAACTAGAAAGTCACCAAGAGGAACTGCACATGCTTCCTCAGGGTAGTGTTGGACTTTAACCAACCAAAACCACCCCCCCTTTTAAAACCAAACTTTAGGATGGAACCTTTAATACAAATGTACAGTTTGGCTGGGGGATAGGGATGTGGGAAGGATAATTGGGGAAATTTGGATTATGGGGGATAGGTAGGAAAATTTGGAGCTACATTTTGAAGAAAGATGTTAATGTTCTTCTTAAAATTAAGTAAATCGTACACATATGAATTACCAACTTTAGAGAATACATGTGATGGTATATGGTTCCACAAACGGGACGTGCACATGACAAACGAATTTCCATAGGCTGTATTTCGCCATCTTCATAACTCAACATGGTAGAGATGAGTGTCTGTTGCCCTCTTTGTTTCTCGTTGGAAAACTTTGAGTGGAGGCATTAATTGTTTTATTTCTTTGGAACAAGTGTTAATCCCTACGAGATATTATCTAAACAACCCAGTGCTGTTTGAGGCCCTGCAGCCCAAATGTGTGCATTATACTCCATTTTCGGCCTAATGTACGTTTTATAGATATTGAGAAGATCAGATGCGGAAAAGAAAGTTTTGCAGCGATACAAAAAACCCAAACATTTAGCTGCATCCTTAGCCATACAAAAATGTGATTTGCCGAAGTCAATTTCTGGTTTAACCCGATGCCCAGCATGTTTAAATCCGTTGAATGCTGCAAGACTTTTCCCTAAAATAGTAGGTTAGGAAGAGTAGTGGCAATTTTCCGCGAGATCAGACAGCACTGTGTTTTTTTGGTATTGAACTCAACTCTGTTGACTTCACCCCATTTTTGAATTTTTGCTAAATCGTTATTCAGCTCACTAATAGTGAAATTTTTCGCTGTTGTATTAATCTGGTGATTAATGTTACAGCGGCTATGAAACTCATAGGAAGCTACAAGGGTGCTGTCGTCTGCAAAACTATGAATCTGATTGGAGGTTAATGAGAGTAGGTCATTGATAAATATTAACTGATCTCTGGGGGACACCAGCATTTATTTTGAATTTGTCAGATGAATATCCATCGACCAGTACACGAATCATGCGATTCGAAAGGTAATCTCCAATCCATTTTAGAAAGACTCTACCTAGACCTAATGCTTTGCATTTTGCCAATAGAGCATCGTGCCAAACTCGATCGAAGGCCTTAGAAATATCAAGAGCCACAACATCAGACTCACCAGAATGATGAAGATTGATGCTTAGCTTCTCACAAGGGTAAGTCATGAGATCACCGGTTGAACGACGGGCTCTGAAGCTGCATTAATAATCATGAAGCAAACCTTTGTGGTCCAGGTATTTCAGAAGCTTTTGGTGCACTATTTTCTCCATTACCTTGGAGAGGACCGAAGTTATAGCAATAGGGCGGTAGTTGGAGGGATCGCTTTTATTACCTTTTTTGGGAATTGAGAAAACATGTGCAACCTTCCATTTGTAGGATGAATACCCGAAGTGAAGGATGAATACCCGAAGTTCCATTTGTAGGATGAATACCCGAAGTGATGGAAAAAATTAATATAAAAGAAAAGTTAAGATAATAAATAATAATATTAAAATTGAAATGTAGTTTAAAATTAAAATCAAAAACAAAATTAAAATGAAATCAGATTTGAAATTGTAATCAAAATCAAAATTAGACTTAAAATCAATTTTAAAATTAACCAAAATCAAAATCTGACTTAAGAAAAATTAAAGTATGTAAATTAAGATTAAAGTAAAAATTAAAATTAACTAAAATTAAAATTTATTCAAAATTAAAATCGCAAGTAAAAGTGCACGATTTAAATAACCCGAACTTGATAACACTTTAAAATAAATTACTATCAATGTCAATATTAATACTTTATATCAACAATAATACTTTTCAATATTTTGCCTTGAGTGAGCAAATGGTTTATAACAACGTTCAACAGTTTTTAACATACACCTTTAAGTGACCTTATTGAACGCGGGTACAACCACAGACTCACCAAAAGCAAAACTTACCACCAGAAATTAATCAATTAGATTACGGTAATTACTATGGTGGTATTAAAAAAAATTGAGCGAATTGAGAGTCGAAGAAGAAGTCCTCCTCTATTTTTATTCCTCCAGTTATATACTGCTTTAAATTCAGGTAAGTTAAAGATTCCAATCACACTATCATATAACCATACTTCTGTAACTATTACTATATCAACTGGTTCACATTCATTTATAAGTATCTCAACTTCGAACAATTTATTTCTTATGCTGCAGATGTTCAAATACAGAATGTTGAGATTACCTATATTGTTTTTATTTGGGTATATCATTATGGAATACCTATCAAATAATTTCGTCAAGTTTCTCTTTGTTTTTGAAGATTCTCTCTGTGTTTGTTATCAATATGACATCTATGCATTTTCAGATCTTTTTTTACATCTTCTTGGGGAATACCTCTGCTTTCATGATATCTATAATTTATTCTACTTAATTCTTCGTAATCCGTTGGAAACCCTTCTTGATCCAAAAGTGCTTTGATGTTTGTTTTTGTAATACCTTCAATACAGACAACACCATCATCGTGAAAGTATGATAGATACATCCTTACATTATTATAAACCCTGCTATCTCTTAATCGGGAGAGTATATATATGCTATCCTCGTCTGCAATCGCTTTTCTTGTCATTTTAACTATTGGTGGAGTCATTGGATCAATAAAGCTATTATTATTTTGAGAACAGTTTAACGATTTAGATTGCAAAGAAGTAAGAGTGCAATTATCATTAACTTTAATGTTTATGATACTATTGTTTTTATTTTCTGTTTTAATGTTATCTGTTTCATTTCGTTGATGCAATGAGTCGTTTTTGATTTCATTAGAATTACTTTTAATAATTTTCAATTTTTGTATTATTACTATTAGTTTTGTTTGACCTTATCTTAGGAACATATTTAAGTAAACTATAGCTTTTTTTCTTCTTAATGCATTTTTGCATTTTATCATTATTATTTTTATTGCTTACTGCATTCTTATTATTATTATTACCATGATTATCATCATTGTTGTTGTTATTTTTATTGCTATTATTATTCTTATTGTTATTATTATTCATATTGTTATTATTATTATTATTAACATTATTATCATCGTTATTATTATTATTATACCCTACACCTAAAGTATAGGGTATATTAACTTTGGTATGGTGTTTGTAACCACCAAAAGGAAGTGAGTTAGATATAGACATGTATATATATATTCTGAATCAGGATCACCTCCTGAATCGATTTAACGACGTCCGAACGTCCGTCCGTCCGTCCGTTTACACGATAACTCAAAAACTAATGAAGCTATCTTGATGAAATTTATGTAGTAGGTTACTAAATACGAAAGAAAGGCTAAGTTCGAATCTGGACAAAATCCGTCCATGGGTTCGGATTCTGGAAGCTTCCGAATGATTCCGGAGCAAACGAGATTATCTCCAAAACCAACAAAGATACAACCTTTAAATTTTGTACAATGATGTTCCTTCCCATTCGATTTATGTCTCTGAAATTTAAGAGGATTTGGCCTATGCGTTTGGGTTTTGGAAGCTTCCGAACGAGCACCAGAGCAAATGAGATTATCTCCAAAACCAACAAAGATAGAACCTTTACATTTTGTACAATGATGTTCCTTCCCGTTCGATTTATGTCTCTGAAATTTAAGAGGATTTTGTCCATGGGTTTGGATTTGGTAGCTTCCGAACGAGCACCAGAGCAAATGAGATTATCTCCAAAACCAACTAAGATATAACCTTTAAATTTTGTACAATGATGTTCCTTCCCGTTCGATTTATGTCCCTGAAATTTAAGAGGATTTGGTCCATGGGTTTGGATTTAGAAGCTTCCGAACGAGCACCAGAGCAAATGAGATTATCTCCAAAACCAACAAATATATAACCTTTAAATTTTGTACAATAATGTTCCTTCCCGTTCGATTTATGTCTCTGAAATTTAAGAGGATTTGCTCCATGGGTTTGGATATGGAAGCTTCCGAACGAGCACGAGACCAAATGAGATTATTTCCAAAACCAACGAAGATATAACCTTTAAATTTGGCAGAGTGGTGTTCTTTCATGTTTTATTTAAGTCTCTGAAATTTGAGAGGATTTGGCCATGGGTTTAAATTTGAAAGATTTGAACTGTGGATTCGGATTTTGGAAGCTTCCGAACGAGGCGCAGAGCAAGTGAGATTATAAGTTAATAAAAAGTGTTATTAATTTTAAAAAAAAATGATAAATTTTTTCTAAACCTTTTTGTTACAGATCGATTTTATAACTGAATTACAAGTTCTTTTCTTAAGACTAAAACTTATTTTCTACTTGCAACATATGAATCGGCAACGTGACATTATCTTTATTGTAGACATAGCGTCAGCATAAATTATCGCATGAAATATTTTGTTGGAATTTTATGGGAACGAATTAGTTGTTGTAATTTTGTTAACTTCAGTATAATTTTATGTTAAGTGAATTTTAAAAAATAATTTTCGTTAACTCTTCCCCCTTTAAAATATTGATTGTCCCAATCAATTAGAAATATGGAACATCGTTAAAATTGATTTGTTGAAAGCTGTTATCTTGTCTAGGTGTAATGTTATTAACTGTGTGGGTTTCAGATTGTGGTTCTTCCTTTTTTTGATCCTGTAAGGCAGTAATCGTTATATTCTGTTTTTGAGGTCTTTTGGCCAAGAGAAAGGTAAGTACTATTGTGATAGTTATAGCAATAAGTCCGTATGTAGTGAATTGATGGATTCTGTTTCTATATTCGGTTGATTCTATGATTTTTGTATTATTAATTTGTAGTTCATCCATCATTTGAAGTGATAGTAGGTTTTTGTACTCTTTTTCCTTTGGAGTTTGTTGGAAAATTGCTGGTAGTATGTGTGATCTAGATATTTCTCTTGAATGAAATCTTCTATCTCCTACTGTAATACTTGAGTTATGGAGTTTTATGAGGAACGTACGTGGGAACGTACGAGGACTTGTTTTTCGTTATCTACTATTAGTGTTCCATTAAAACCGTTAAGTAATATTACTCCAGGTGATATTTCTTCTATTTGTGGCAAATGTTGGTTGTTCATTTTGTTGCATGTTGCTTCTGAACTCTTCAGTAGCTTGGGGATACAGCTGGTGTTGGTTAAATCGACGAGGACATTAATGTCGCAGATAGAAAGAAAGTTATGTGTTTTACATTTATTATTTCTTAAACCTAAAATTTTATTATATTTTCGTACAATATTTCTATAGCTAAATTTTTATTTTTGATTGGTTTTAACATGAGTTTTTGATAATTTTGAATATCCGTAATAGGAATATTTACAATGTATAAAATTGATTTTGAATTTGATATTACTTTTACTTCTGAATAATTAAGTGCTCCTTCAATAGTTAAAAAATTTATATTTTCTTTTGTTAATGTTTCAATAGCAATATTAATTTCTTCTTTACTTAATATTAAGGAATTAATGAGACCTAATTTGACCCAATGAATAGCATAATTAACATTTTTTAATTCATCTTTTAATATACTTAATCTAAATTGAATGCCCATAATAATTTCATTGTTTATTTGAACATCTGTTTCTAACAATTTGTTTATTTTATTTGCTAATTTAGTAATATTATTTATTCTTTTTTCATATAAACTGTTTATTATAACCTGATTATTATTATTTTCTAATAGATTTTTCATTTTTTGTTCAATTGTTATTAAATCTTCATGATCGGGGGATCCAGCAAGCCATTTCCAAGCTGATCCTAAAAAATCTAAAGATCTTTTTAATTTTTTTATTTTTAAATTTTCAATCATATTTGTAATTTGTTCGATTTCATTGGATAGGATTGGGTAAAGGGTATGATAACTATTAGGGTCTGTGTTTAGTTGTTTCTGCATATCTCTGATGATTTCTTCGTATTTATCTAGATCTATTGCATGAATAATTTTGAAGTTTCCAGTTTGTATTTTTGCTATTCCGACATCTATGGCTACTAAGTGAGAGTTAGAAAAATCTAGTATTTGAACTTCTCCAACTACGAGAGAGTTGAAAAACCTAAAAAGAAAAAAAAAATGTTTAGATTAGTTTTTTATTTGTTTTTTATGTATAATTTTTCCGGATTGTGTTTTAACTGTTGTTTGGTTATTTTCGGTAACTATTTCCCTTTGGTATTTTGGAGAGAGTTTAGAGCCTAATCTTTTGTTCTTCTTAACATAGATAACATCTCCTACGTTATAGTTTTTTATGGGTTGACGCTCTTTATTATGATTTTTTAAATCTATTTCCTGTTTTGTTTTTAATTTTTCTATATTGTCTTTCCGAGCTTTTTCAAAGTGAGCAGGATCAGAGTATACATTTCTGCCAAAGAAAACTTCTACTAGCTTCCGTCCTGTAGTAGAATGTATGGAATAATTGTACTCGTTGACTGATCTTTCTATTAGTTCTAGGAATGACTCATGAGTGTTTTCTGTTTTTAAGCACCTCATAATTTCCAATAGGGTGGAATAAAAACGCTCCACTTGCCCATTTACTTCTCTGGAGTACGGGGGCGTGGTGTAGATTTTTATACCAAGTTCGTCTTCCAGCATAAATTTGATAGTTGCGGAATTCAATGCTTTTTCGCTATCGAATACGATCATTTCAGGCAATCCGAATGAAAAGAGTATTTCCCTGAGTGGCCGTTTGATATATTCTACGGCTTTGGACTTGATCATTTTGAATTGAGCATATTTCGAAAATTTATCCAATGCTGTCAGTACTAATTTTTTTTCTGTAATAAATATATCTATGTGAACAATGTGACCAGGATGTTGTGGAATCGGCATTTCTCTTAGCTCAGGCTTGTTTGGATGCCTGTCTTATTTGTTCTCTTTGCATGTGGTGCATTTCTTGACGATTTTATCTACTTTACTTGACATGGCTGGAAAGAAATAATTTTCTAAAATTTGCATCTTGTTTTCATTTGTGTTCCTGTGAGCTCTTGTGTGCGTCTTGATTATTAGGTCTTCTTGATCTTGCTCGTTTGTAACATCCTGTACCTGTTTCTGGGTGAATCGAATCCTATAGTTGGCAAAGTGTTGCGGATATATTTCCTGAATTATACCCATTATTTTCTCGTCTGTTTTAATACAATTTATTACCGAAGGGTTTAATCTCTGTTTCAGATATTTAGTCAGATTTTCTTGATTAAAATTTGTATCTGTTATACTATGACGGTGATATGTGGGAAAAACTATTTGGAATTGGTAGGTGGTGTTATTGTCTATTTTGAAAAAGATTTGATTTTTGAAAACGTTGATAGGTGTATCTACAGTAAGTATTAGGTTTTGTGATGAGCTTTCGTCGCTGTGTTCTGTGCTTGTCATTTCGTTAATTTGAGGAGGTCTTGAGAGAGCGTCCGCTACTACATTTGCTTTCCCTGGTTTATATTGGAGTTCATAGTTATCCTCTAGTATTGCCTTCCATCTCTTCATTTTTGCGTTGTTGTTTTTGTTACTTAGTGCGTAGGTCAAGGGTTGATGGTCTGTAAATATTTCCACTTTAGCTGATCCATATAGATAATTCCGAAGCGAATTTAGAGCCCAAATAATGGCAAGTAGCTCTTTTTCGTTCGCTGCATAATGTTCCTCTGCTTTGCCTAGAAATAAATGTTATAGGCCTTCCGCCTTTGCTCAACACCGCAGCTAAGGCATGATTTGACGCATCTGTATTTAGTTGAAAATGTTTTTTAAAATCAGGATATGTTAGAATTACGTCCTTTGAAATAAGTGAGCTTTTGATTTTTTTAAAGGATTCTATAGCTTCGTCGCCAAATTCTATAATCTTTTTGGCAGATGTCTTTTTCGACGAACGTCCATCCTCCCCCCTTAAAAGATTTGTAAGGGGTTTCGCTAACTTGGCGTAATCCTTTACGAACTTTCGATAATATCCGGACAATCCTAAAAATGAGCGGAGATCTTTCAGTGTTTTTGGCTGCGGAAAATTTTGGATTGCATCTACTTTGGCAGGATTAGTTTTTACACCATCTTCTGTTGTTATAAAGCCTAAAAATTCAACTTCTGTCTTGAAAAATTCGCATTTGTCCATCTGGACTTTCATGTTGGCATTTTGGAGAGTCTGAAATATTTCCCTTATATCTTCAATATGTTCTGTTTCGTTCTTCCTGAAAATGATTATGTCGTCGATGTATACGTGGCATCTTTTGCCAATGTGATCCCTTAGTATATCATCGAGTGCCCTTTGGAGTATTGATGGGGCATTCCTTAGTCCGAAAAGGAGTCGGGTAAACTCGTATTTCCCGTTGTTTACCGCAAAAGCAGTTTTTTCGCGATCGGATTCTTTTAACTGGATTTGGTGGAATCCGCTTTTCAAGTCGAGGACGGTGAAAAATTTATTTCGGCCTAATTGTGAGAGTACCTCGTTTATTTCAGGTATCGGATAACGGTCTGCAATTGTTACTCTGTTTAACTTCCTATAATCGATGACCATTCTGTACTTTTTTTTCGCGCTCGCGTCCTGTTTCTTAGGCTCTATCCAGATCGGTGAGTTGTATGGCAATTTGGAAGGTCTTATAATGCCATCTTTGAGTAATTTTTCGATCTCTTTTTCTACCTCGTCTTTAAGTGACATTGGGTAAGGGTAGTTCCTGGTATAAATCGGCGAATTTGTGGTAGTACGAATTTTTGGAATATTGATGGGGCATTCCTTAGTCCGAAAGGGAGTCGGGTAAACTCGTATTTCCCGTTGTTTGCCGCAAAAGCAGTTTTTTCGCGGTCGGATTCTTTTAACTGGATTTGGTGAATAGTCTTGAATATTTTTGTATTATGGATTTTAATGCTGTTTTTTGTTCGTTACTCATATGTTGTGTTCTAACGTCTATTGAATTTACTGCTTGCGTCGGAAATTGTTTAATTTTAATTTTGATTGAGTTTTGTATGACCATATAATTGTATTTTGTATGAATAACGGCTGAAAGTTGCTTTAAACTGTTATTTCCGAGAATGCCATGGAAGGATTTGAGTGTTGGTAGAATGAAAAATTTTAGTCTTATGTTTTTAATCCCAAATAAATTTAATTCGGTGTGGTGCGTAATTTTAATATTTCCTGTTACTGAGTTTGCGTAAAAAATTTGTTGATTTGGAATCGGTTTTTCTACAACGCTGGGTTGTATATAGTTTTTATTTGATCCGGTATCGATCAAAAATTGCAGTATTTTCCCACTCCTCGTTCTGCATTCGAAATATGGGAGCGAGGAGAGCGCTAATCTAAAAAATGGATATCGGAAAGATCGTTAGGTTGGTTGTCCATGTCGGTATTTTCTTCTAAATGGTGTATGTCATCAGAGTAATCTTCAAATATTTGTTCGTACATATTGTCGGTATCTTCTAAATTTTGGTAGTAATCGTCTATTTCCTCTTGAGTTGTATTTTCGGTATTAATGTGATAGTTTCTTTGTTGTTTAAATCTGTTGGACTGATATTGATTGTGCTCTGGTGGAGGTCTTTTCGCTATTAAATCATTTCCTCTTGGCCTAATCATATAGTTCATTGCCCTGGATTGTTTGCTTAGAGTTGTATCCATCGGTTCCGGCCGTGGTTGTGGTTTTGGTACTGTTGGTCTTTGCGGAAATTGTTCTGGCTGAAATCCGTTTCGTCCAAAAAAATTTTGTGGAGACGGTCTGTTGGTGAAGTATCTATTTTCGAATGTATGTTGAATTGGTTGTGGGATGTGTGCTAGTTCGGGATAAAAAGGTATTTGTCTATTTTGATTGAAATGATTTTGACTTCTTCTAGGTGGAATTCTTGGTGTTATATTTCTGTTCTGGTTGGCTGTTGCATATTTGGAACGATAATTTTGATTTTCAAGTTTTAGGCACAGGTGCAGTGCTTGTGGAAGATCAATAGGTTCTCTTCAAAGAAGTTTTGTGGAAGATCAAAGAAGTTTTGGCAATTCGCCATTTAAACCTCTAATAAAGGTGTCCAGTGCTTTATGTCGGTATGTTTTTGTCAGTAACAAAAGTGATTCGTTGCTAATCTCCATGCATGCTAGTTTGTTGAGAATGAGTGACATGTGAGAATAAACATCTTGATAGAATTGTGGTATGGTAAAGTTTCCTTGAACAAGTGTTGTCATCTGGTATTCCAGAGTGCCCAGGTCTCGTTTATCTGCATAGTGGAGTGTAAGGCACTTAGAGATGGATTTCCAGTTTAGTGGTGTGTTATATGACTCTAATGCAATATTTGCGTTTCCAATTATTTTATTCCTTATAACGCTGAGTATCCCAAAATATTTAGGTGTTCCTACTAAAGGCTGATAGATTTTCTAGATACGGTCTACGCTCTTCTTCCAGGAACTAAATTCAGCTGGGTCTCCTGAAAAGTCTCGCAAGCAGCGCACGACATCTGGAATTTTGTCCATATCGGCAATATTTTCTCTGTGTTCGTCATCTATTATTTGATCTCTTTCATGTTCTTCTGTTCTGGGTTGCAGTGCACGTCTTATATGAGTTTGGCAAAGTCTATTTACTATTGTTGTTATTAAAGATTCCATTTCTGGATTAATATTTGCATTTCCTCGTACTTCGCCAATATTATTTTGTCCATTTAGAACAGGTGGACGAATAATATTATTTTGGTTAGCCATTTTGGGAAAAAAAAAATATAAAATATTTACTTACGATTTAAATTGTTGGAGAGGGGGAAAGAAAATCGAAACTTTAATGACAATTTTATTTGGAACTAATGGAGAATTAACCTGTATGAAAATTTTATTTGATCTATTTTATGGTAAATATTTATTTTTATTTAAAATTTTTGTATAATATTTTATTTTTATTTTAAATATTTATATTTTTATTTTTATTTAAAAATATTTATTTTATTTATTTAAATAGAAATTTTATATTTTGTTTAGTATTCTATTTAATTAAAAAGCAAGTATTTTTTCTATGAAAAAAGAATAATAATTGTACAAAATTTATAAACTATTAACTCTATTAACTCTTATTAAATTTATATAATAGAAATGATTGTTTCTCTTTATTGTTTAATTACTTAATTACTTAATTTATAATTACAAATTATAGATTTTACTATTTGTTTCCTTGAGAGAAAAAAAATTATTTTACTACTCTATTTTCTTGGATTTTCCTTCCAATATCGTGCCTAGGGCAGCCTCACGCTAGGTAATGAGATAGGCTTGATCACGATAGAAAAAGAAAACTTAGAAAACAAAATCAATATAAATTAATCTTTTTTTTTTTCCTTTTCTTTTTTTTTTTTTTTTTAAGTTTAATCTTTGTAATTTCTTTATTTTAATAATTTCAATTCCTTAATTTTACTTTACTTTTACTTTTACTTTTTTTTCTTTTTTTTTTTTTTTATTTTTCAAATAATAGTATGTAATTCTAATTTTTTTTTTTTTTTTTTATATAAATTTTAAAATTTTAATATTATTATTTCATAATAAAAAAAATTTCAATGTTAATTTTTTTTTTTTTTTATATAAATTTTAAAATTTTAATATTATTATTTCAATTAATTTTAACTTTATAAAAATTTCGATATTTTCAGTAATTTAAGTAATTCTAATTTTATAAAAATTTTGAATTATCTTACTATTTTATATAAAAAAAAATAATATTTTTCAGTAATTTTTTTGTTATTTCAAGTAATTTCAATTTTATGAGAATTTTAATTTACTTTATTATTTTGTAAAAAAAAATTTTAATATTTTCCAATAACACTTTTTCCTTTTTTTTTATATGCTTTTAACTTAAAAACTTATGATAATTTTAATTTGCTTTAATTTTTCTAATTATTAATTTTCCTTTTTCTTTTTTTTTTTAAATTTTTAATTTTTAACCATTGCTTTTTATTTATTTTCTTACAAACTTAAACACTAGAAATGCACTTAAAAACTTACATGAAAATAAGTGCTAGAACCATAGTCCTTATCTAACACCGGTAAATGCAGATTATTCCTTTTTGTCCTGCTTAATGTTCAGGTGACTCAGGCTCCACAATTTACACTGTAACGTGAAGATCACTGTGGCTTTCCTAGGGCCTTACAATGTTAATAATTATGGCTATGGTTGGTTCTGGATCACAAATATTTTTGAAAACGCTTTCGGCTACTTGAGGCGACTCTTGGTTCCCAAATTTTCAGTGAAGTTGAAGAATCTTGAAACACTTTCGGCTACTTGGTTTCCACTTTAGTGTATTTTGGCACTTTCTTCTTTTTTTTTTTTTCACTTTTGTGTCCAACCACGTTGGGTGCCAGTTAATAAAAAGTATTATTAATTTTTTAAAAAAATAATAAATTTTTTATTAAACCTTTTTGTTACAGATCGATTTTATAACTGAATTACAAATTCTTTTCTTAAGACTAAAACTTATTTTCTACTTGCAACATATGAATCGGCAACGTGATATTGTGTTTATTGTAGACATAGCGTCAGCATAAATTATCGCATGAAATATTTTGTTGGAATTTTATGGGAACGAATTAATTGTTGTAATTTTGTTAACTTCAGCATAATTTTATGTTAAGTGAATTTTAAAAAATAATTTTCGTTAACTTATATCCAGTACGAACAAAGGTAGAACCTTTGAATTTGGTACAATGGTGTTCTTTCGTGTTTGTTTTATGTCTCTGAAATTTAAGAGGATTTGGTCCATGGGTTTGGTTTTGGAAGCTTCCGAACGAGCCCCAGAGCAAATGAGATTATCTCCAAAAACAATAAAGATATAACCTTTACTTTTGGCAGAGTGGTGTTCTTTCATGTTTGATTTAGGTCTCTGAAATTTGAGAGGACTTGGTCCTTGGGTTCGGATTTTGAAAGCTTCCGAACGAGCCTCAGAGCAAATGATATTATCTCCAAATGCAACAAAGATATAACCTTTAAATTAGGCAGAATGGTGTTCTTTCGTGTTTGATTTATGTCTCTGAAATTTAAGAGGATTTGGTCCATGGGTTTGGTTTTGGAAGCTTCCGGACGAGCCCCAGAGGAAACGAGTATATCTCCACAACCAACAAAGATAGAACTTCTATTTTTAGTACAAAGGTGTTCTGTTATGTTTCCTTTTCTGTAAAATTGGAAACTGACATTTGAGAGAATTTGAGCCATGGGTTCGTATTTTGGAAACTTCCGGACGAGCACAAGAGCAACGAGCATATCTCCAAAACCAACAAAAGTAGAACCTTTAAATTTAATAGAATGGTGTTCTGGCAAGTTTTCTTTATGTTCCTGAGATGGATTCGATGAATGGGAGTAGCAATTCGGGTAGCTGACACAAACCTCCCAAGGACTACCAATCTTCGAAAATATTTAAGATAGAAACTTAAAATTTTATACAAGGGTGTCAAGCATATCCCAAGCGGATGCCTCTTTTACGTTCTTGAAATTCGAGTTGAATAAGACAGAAAAGGGAAGAAGTTCAAGCAGCTGCCAAAAACACTTATGGATTTTTAATTTAATTCGAATTATTCAGGTGTAGGGTATTAATAAGTCGGTTGCATCGACTTACTGTTACATTTACTTGTTGTTATTATTTATATCGGAATTGCGGTTATTAATTTGAATTATATTTCTGTTATTACTATAATTATCATTATTACTATCATTATAATTAGCATTATTTCGGATTATTTTAATAGTTTTATTATGATCTTTTCCAATTATCCGTGATTGCAAGTACCCTATTTTTTGTTTTTTTAAAGTTATTTTATGCTGAAAAGCCGGACAGGTTCTACTTATTTTATGATTAACATCCACATTGATTTTTAATTTTTCATTGTATCTTCTTGCTTACATTCACTAGTTTTATGTTCCTGCTTGTACTTTAAGCATGTTTCCGCATTCCTGCATTCCGCTGATTTGTGGTTACAGCCTTTACACTTGAAACATCTAGGTGTGTTTATAGCATCGAAGACAAAATTTTGGGAAATGACTCCTTAACGACTTCAATAACTATGTTAAACATTTCCTTATTATATTTTTTAACAGAATATGTTTTTAGCACTTTCATTTCACTCATTTCAAGGAAATCATTTTGTTTTTTAGCTTTTCAATTATTTCTATTTCACTATATTTGTGATTAATGTGAACAATTTCTATTTTTGGTTTCATTTCTACCGGTATTTTTATCTCATAATTTTCATTCAATTTTATTTCTAATTCATTTTTATTTTTTCCCGATCTTCCTTTGTATCAGTTTCTATTAAAATTATACCATTTTTTCTATTAACAAAATTTTTAATTTTAAAATTTTTGGGATCCACCTTTGTATTCAAATCACTCTCTGTTTTTTTCATTTTTTTGCTTACTCCTCGGTTTTACAATTAACGGTAGTTCTTTTTTCATTATCATATCAGAACCGCTTTTTGTATTTTTCACAATATCGGCAAATGACACCTGAACTTATTTTTTTTCAATCTCAGTACTAGTAAGTTATTGCATATCTCATCACATTTTTTTATTACATTCATAAATTGTTCATTCAACTTCTCGCTTGGATTTTTAGAGACTTCTGTAAATTTTTCCATTTTATCTAATTCGTTTGGTTGCTAACTTCAATTTCCTCCAACCGTTTCATATAATTAGTTTCTATTGCCTTTAGTATTTCAATAACCTCCTTCTCGTTATTTGTGATAGCTCTATCAAACTCTTCTTTGTACTTCTTCAGCTGCTCATTACTTCTTCCCACCGCTCTTTCCATATTTTGAGAGACCAAGTGTACATTTTGAATATATAGAACACAGTCGTCACATATAAATTTAATATTTTGATTAGCACATATCATGCTAATTGTAGATTGATCCAAACCTGAACATCTAAAAGCTTCGTAGTATATTTTTTTACACACTCCTGCACATTCTATTCCTGTATCTCCCTTTATTTTTATTTTGCACTTTTGGCATGAAGCCATTATTTATAATTATTAATAAAAAAAAAAAAAAAACCGCTGAATATTATTTTCTTTGTTTTTACCTTTTATTTTCAATTTAACCGTATTTGTAGGAAAACATTTTTTAGTCGATAAAAAAAAACATTTAATGAAAGTTAATAATGAACTGATAAATACTTTAGTTATATCAAATAAAAGTTTATTACAAAATTTATTGCTGTGTGATAGAAAAATTATTATATATTATTATCAAACAAAAATTTATTACAAAATTTATTACAGTGTAATAGAAAAATTATTATAAAAATTATAATATATTATTATAAACAAAAGTTTGTTATAACATTTATTACAGTGGGATAGAACCAATTATTAAACAATTGTTATAGAAGGATAAATTTGAAGTAACAGTGTGATTGACAAAAAACACTTATTCTTATTTCCATTATACACACTTATTTGACAACCTTCAACAAATCTTCAACATTCACTGAGTTATAACTTAAATACCATGTTTTAGTTTTATTTAAAATTTGTGAGAGAATATTAATATTTCTAATATCACGAGGTAGTAAGTTCTAGATTTTTGGAGCACTATATCATAGAACTGAGCGTACTGCTTTTTATTATAACGCGGCAAATTGACTAAAGCTTTCTTATTGCTTCTTAAATTATATGTGATATTTCACCTAACGCTTCAATAACAGATATACAGATATAAATTTCTTATTGAATTCTCAATTCTCTCAAAAGATCTTCAGTATGGGCAAGGCGTTGGCTTTTATTGATAAGTCGTAATGCATGTTTTTGAGATATTAAAAATTTATTGATTTTGATGAATTAAGTATCTTTCCAGCAAGTTAGATCATATTGTAATTTCGAATGCAAAAGGGCATAATAAACCATACATAATCACTTGTTTGAGCTGTATAGACCGAGGTTGTATAATTGTCTAAGGAGATTATTAAAATAGTTTTTTAGGTAATCCACAAACTCGAATATATACCCAGATATTTGCAAAATCAGAATACTGGTTTACCGAAATATTAGGCCGAATTGGAAATTTATTACAAAAAGAAGAGCGATAAAAAATATTAAAATCAGAAAATTTGTTCAAAAACATCAAACTAGCTATACCTGAGTCAAAATATTTTCTTATTCTTCTATTATTTTGGTGTACTACAAAGAAATTATTATTATTATTAAAGATTGATGACATCAGTGGATATCATTAATAAAAAAGAAAAAAAAATATGTAGTTAAATTGAAATTTGGATATTTGACTTAATTGTTTTTTTTAGGCAAATAGGCATAGGCAAAAAGAATAACAAAGAGATTGAATAGAAGAAAAGAATGAATATTTTTACTGTTATAATAGAAATGGGAGCACGCCATTTTCCTGAAAATAAAAATTTTGACTAAAAAATATCTTGGAAAAAAGAAATCTTAAAAAAAAAAATGTTGGAAAAAAATCCAGAAAAAAAAATCTTGAAAAACAATTTCTTGAAAAAAATTACTTTTTTTGAACTCCTAAAAATTATTAATAGTCTAGACAATTCTAATTTACAAACATTAAATGGTATTTCCAATTTTATAATTAATTCAATAATGCTTTACAAATTGTTGATGTTTTTGCTAGAATTATATTTTTAGTAAGCCATTTAAAGGCAATCTGACGGCGTTTGATGATGACACATCATTTTCGTACATTGGTGGTAATAATCAGAAAATTTTCATAAATATGAATAAAATATGAAATAAAATACTTTTCAAGATTTTATTTTATGTCTTTTTTTAAAAAGAAAAAATATTTTTTTGCTAAAAAAATAACAAAATTAAAAGTTCTTCAACAAAAAAAAAATACCAAATCAGAATTGCCCCTTTTTTCGGAATATTTATATGCGAGATTCTCAATTAGGACGGAATTTGGAGTTGGATTCAAAAGCAGAATATTTATTTGGGTCCCCATCGATATCCTGAAAAAAATAAATCTGGAACAAAAAAAATCTTGTGAAGGAAAGTGAGGGGAGGGAGGAAAGGAAAATTTTTTTTTTCTATTTCTTTTTTGCTTCTTTAAATATTTGAATCTTTTGGCTTTTGTATTTTTTTTTTTTATTTTTTTTATTTATGTAGTTTCCAACCCATTGTTGTTATTAATCATTGCCAATTTTTGCGTAAATTTTTGCAATGTTCGTGGTCTGCAGTCGAATTTTCTTGCCGTCCAAAGGCACCTTAATATAGTAAAACCAGCAATATTAGCATTATGTGAGACCCAGGTGATTGGCCAAGACGACAACTTTTTCGTTGACAATTACTCGTTTGTCGCTCATTTTGTGCCCCATAGGGGGGTCGCTCTTTATATTAGAAATTATATCGCTTACAGCGTTCTTCATAAATATAAGTGTTCCAAAAAAATGTTCCACTACATTTGGGTAAAAATCATTGTTGCAAGGCACATCATTCATTTATGTTATCTATACAGGTCTCCAAACTCTAGTGAACTGGAGTCTATTTTGGAGATTGAAAACCTCACCAATCAGATTAATGAAATTTTGGAATTAAACACAGAATCTGAAATTATTGTGGCTGGTGATTTCAATATCCATGATAGAAACTGGCTACACTACTCCAATGACAATTCTCTTAGTCAAAATTTAATTGGGAAACAAATTAAGCTTTTCGCTTCATTAAAATTTAGTTGTGCTGGCGCAACAGGTTCGGGTAGCTGCCATACAACTTTTTTTTAAATAAAAATAACTCCGAGTCAATTTAAGCTAGGTATCCGAAATTTCGTGAAAAGATGTCCAGTTGTATAATAACACCTTCTAGAAAATTTGGTTGTACTAGACCAGTAAGTTCAGGTAGCTTGCACATCTTGGAAGCTACTACAGCTACGCATTTGAAATCTTCATCTGAAACTTCTGTAAAATTTGGTCGTGCTGGTACAACAGTTCCAGGTAGCTGTCACACAACTCAAAAATTTACATAAATATATCTCGGTACTTTACGTCGGTACTAGAACATCTAAAATTTTGTAAACTTGATTATCTAGTTTTATGGAAACAGGCTAGAAATTTTATAGGTGATTTGACAAATTAACTAGAATCACACGGCAAAGGAATTATATACCAAAATTTGCATGTGGTCGTCTTAAAAACTATGCTTATTAAACTAAGTTTTTGCTACTAAAGACAATACCACAAAAACAGTATACATATAATTAAAGAAATATATTTAAATTAGAAAACATCAAATATAGTAAACTTTTAAAATATTCAAAAAGCTTTTGTTGACTACAGTAGTATGCCTATACTTTTCAGTACCATTCGAAGAACAAAAGAAAATCGAACTATAACGGTTCCTAAAATAAAAAATTAGAAATGTTAATTAGAAAAGAGAAAATTTGTAAATAAATATGATTCTGTACCATGTGGATTTTAAATTAGAAAAATATAAAACAAATTACAAAGATCTCAAATTACAACACACTAAACAACACAACTAATTCATATTCAAGTTCAAACATGTTTCACACCAAAAATGTTGATGCAACAAAATTTACATGGGAATAAAAACGAAATTAATTTCTCACCAAAATTTATTAGATACATATAAATTTTTTGTCATTTATTAATAAAGTTGTCAATTTAGCATTAAATTATAAATTTAAGTAAATTCAAAGGTAATAAAAAATATGTAATTTTTTTACCATTAATTAACAAAATTGTCAATTAAGCAAAATTAAATGAATAAATTAAGTAAATTTCATTGTAATAAATTAGTTTTAAGCTAACTTTGTTATAATAAACTTTTTTTTATAAGAATTAAAATTTCTTTTCGTTAACTGGCGCCCGAGCAAAAGTTTTCGCGATAAAACTGATCAGTAAAAAATTAGTAAAAAGTGTAAAATATTAAAAATTAATTTTTCTAAAATATATAAAAAATTTTCGAGTTTAAAAACGAAAATTTAAATCCGGGAAAAACAATTAAAACTGTTCTGAACCTAAAAAATAGTGTGAAAAATAACTAATAAGGTCCGTCGCAGAAAAGTGCATATATTGGTTATAAACGATAGTGCAATAAAAAACGAACAAAAAAGTGTTGAATAGTGACTCGATATTGTGCCATTAGTAGGGTATTGACAAGGCTAACGTCTTTACCTAAAGAGGAGAAACACAGATCATCCATCAACTAAGGAACAAAACCATAGCAGACTCATTGGGTATAAAAAAGGCATGCGAGCCCACGCCGTCGAAGCCTTTTTCTTGCAAGTTTTTGACTTCCTTATAAAACTAAGAAAATATAAAAATAACTTGGTAAAATAATAAAATTATAAGAAAAAATCAATTAATAATATCCAAGATTAAAATTAAAGAAACTTTTTAAATAATAAAATTTTAAGAAAAAATCAATTAAACAAATTTCTATAATAAAAAATAAAAATAATTCTATTAAGATCTAAACCCTAATTCCTAATTAAGATCTAAACCCTAGATCTAAAATCTAATTTTTTTTAATATAAAAAAAAATTAATAAAAATCCAATAATAAAATTAAAGAAACTTTTTAAATAAAAAAAAAAAAAAAAATCATGAAATTTATCTAACTATAAAACATTACTTGTAAAAAATTAACAAAAAAATAAAATTAATTCTATTAAGATCTAAACCCTAAACATTTTTTGTTTTTAAAAAAAAAACAAAAAAACAAACAGAATAAATAAAAAAATCTTTTTAATTGTAATAAATTTTTTTAATAAAATTTGGGAAAAAATATTGCACAACTAATAATATTTTAAAAAAGTATTAAAAAAGAATAAAAATCATAAATAAGAAAGTAGAACTTAAGATTTAAAATAAAAAAAAAAAAAAACAGAAGCGACAATGGCCGAGCAACTTCAAAAAACCGTGGTAGAACTAACTGGTGCATTAAACGCACAGATCGAACTCATAAAACAATTACAGGCACGCATAGAACAAATGGAAAATCACAACAGGCTACACCATCCACATCAAATGCAGCAACATCAACAAAGCCTAAAACCGAGCAAGACCTGAAGGATATTAGTAAGTTACCAGATTCTGTCAAAGAATTGTCAACTTTCGATGGCAATCCAATACATTATACGTCATGGGTACATAGCGTCGAAAGTATTTTAGATGACTACAAAATAATGTCCAACAAGCCAATATACCGTGCTATATTACAAAATATAAGACAGAAGATAAAATGAAAAGCAGATGCAGCACTTGTATCATACAATATATTTGATGAAGACTGGACAAGCATTAAAAAATGCTTATCACTATATTACGCAGATAAGTGCAACATCAGAGCATTGGAACGTCAATTAAGCCAAAAGCATCAAGGCAAGTTTAGCATAGACGAATTTTATGCTCAAGTGAATCATCAGCTTTCACTAATAATTAATAAAGTCAAGACTGAAGATTACAGCCCAGAAACAGCAGGAGTCCTATCAGAAACCTATAGAAATAGAGCTCTTGACGTGTTCATCAGAGGTTTAAAAGGAGAAATACCAAAGATGGTACTTATTCAGAAACCTCAAACGTTACCAGAAGCATATACAACGGGTTTGGAAATCCAAAATCACAACTTCAGATACATGTCAATTCATAGAAGAGATTACAGCAATACAGTTACGTCACCGATTATTCAAATATTTACGCAAAAACAATCACCTTTCCAAAATTTCAAAACAACACATTCGGAAATCCGCAGAAGAAACTTAATGTATAATAGACCAGAAGCGGCTCAACAATACGAATACCAGCCAAGCCACATCTCATACCACCAAGGCCAATACAACCCAAACCACCTACACCAATGGAAGTGGACAACTCTATCCAAACTAGGTAAGTCAACTATATGAATAGACCATATAACAATAGCGGCGTAAAAAGGGAAAATTCAACAGAAGACCCCCAACGCAAACACCAACGTATATTCAACCTAGAAACACATAGTGACGCAATAACATATAAAGATTACCCAGCATATGGAGATTACCAGAATCACGAAGATTACGAAGAGGAAGAAAACAATTCAATAAATGATGAAGAAAACGGTGAACTAAATTTTATGATGGGAGCTTTTCAAGCATACCATACCTAGAATACACAACATCAGATGGCAAACTCTCTATTGATTGACACAGGAGCGAACAAAAATTTCGTAAAAAAAGAACACGCGAAAAAAAGTATACCAACTAACAGACCTTTTAAAATAAATTCTGCAGGTGGTAGTATAATAATTGATAAAAAAATAACTGAAAAATTTTCAAAAGTATAGGGATAATTACAGAAGTAGACTTCTTTGTCCTACCAGGACTAACATGCTTTGACGGTATTATATAGAACGATACACTAAAACAATTAGGAGCTTTAATAGATTGGAAAAATAATCTCATGATAATATCACCTAACATAAAAATAACACTAAAGGAAAAACAATCAGCTCAAGTTCATAACATAGAAATAAGGGATGGACATTTACTATATGCGACAAAACAAAAGGTTAACAAACTGGTAAAAAATTTCGAAAAACTATTTGGACTTATAGTTGACAAGGAAACTTTTGAAACCAGTGTGCAAGCAGAAATTAAAACAACCGCAAGTGAACCAGTGTATGTCAAAACATACCCATATGCAGTTGGTATGAGATCAGAAGTAGACAATCAAATAAAAAAACTTCTAGAAGACTGTATAATTAGACCCCCAAAAAGCCCGTATAATGCACCAATTTAGATAGAGGAGAAAATTATGGATGCATCAGGAATAAAAAAATACAGGATGGAAGTAGATTTCAAAAAACTAAATTCTATAACAGTATCAGACACTTACCCTATTCCGGACATTGTAAACTTAAATAATTCAAAATATTTTACTACAGTCGACTTAACTTCAGGATTCCACCAAATAAGGATGAGAAAAGCAGACATACAAAAAACAGCATTCTCAACTTTAAATGGAAATTACGAGTTCACAAGGCTATCCTTTGGCCTAACGAACGCCAAGAATTCATAGGAAAAATCTGTTACGTGTACATCGATGACATCATCATCTTTGGAGGGGAAACCGAAGATGATCATCTAAATAATATAAAAAAAGTTTTCTTAAAATTGCAGGAGGCCAACTTACGTGTGAATTTGCGTAAAACAGAATTTATGAAACATGAAACCGAGTTCTTAGGATACATCATAGCTCGTGAAGGAATAAAACCAAACGCGGCTAAAGTTTCAGGCTAAAGTTTCAAACTAAAAGGATTTCTAGGACTAACATCATATTATAAACGTTTTATTAAAGACTTTGCCAAAATTTTGCTCAGCAACTTGACAAGAGGAGAAAATGCCCAAATAAGTGCAAACCAATCAAAAAAAATAAAATTTAACAAAGTAGAACAAACAGCCTTCCAAACATTAAAAGACCTGCTTTCATCATCAGAACTACTGATTTTTCCAGATTTTAACAAGCCATTTTTATTAACGACAGACGCATCAAGTCATGCTATAGGAGCCGTACTCTCACATGGCGAGGTAGGTAAAGATAAACCAATTACCTATATTTCTAGATCCTTAAATAAAACAGAAGAGAACTATGCGACCAACGAGAGTGAAATGTTGGCCATCGTCTGGGCACTGGAAAATCTCAGAAATTATTTATATGGAGCAAAACAAGTCAACATTCTGACAGACCACTAACATTTGCTCTGGGAAGCAAGAACAACAATGTAAAACTAAAACGTTGGAAAGTAAGATTGGAGGAGTACAATTACAAATTATTATACAAACCAGGATGCACCAATAAAGTGGCAGACGCTCTATCAAGACTACCGAGAGAAAACAATTTCTTATCATCTTCAACAGGAACAGCAAGCGAAACTATTCACAGCGCAGATGAAGATAGCATTAATCTCATTCCACATGTTGAAACATCATTGAACGTATTTGGAAATCAATTAATTATCAGTGAAGGTAAAGATTGCGAAGCTTTCGAAACACCTCATCCAACATACTATCGGCATTACATCAACATACCAAATATAAATGAAGAAAGTCTAATCAAAACCTTAAAAGAAAAATTAAATCCAAGCATAATAAACCGTATAAAGATTCTAGAGAACTTCATCCAAATACTGCAGGATGTGTACAAGGAACATTTAGCAAATTATAAGACCAGAATAACCCAAAGACTAGTGAAAGATATTTGTAAAGAAGAGAATATTTTTTCAATTATCAAGGAAACTCACAAAAGAGCGCACAGAAACCACCGAGAAAACAAAGAACAAATTCTCAAAAAATATTATTTCCCAAGAATAACGCCACTAATCAAAAAGTTCACTAAATCTTGTGAAGAATGCAATATTAACAAGTACGACAGACATCCTAACAAACCTCAACTACAATCTACACCAATACCAGTATATCCAACAGAAATAATTCATATAGACATTACCGAAATACAGAACGAGAAATTTATTAGTTGCATAGACAAATTTTCAAAATTTTTAAAGTTATTCCATATAAAAGATAAATCCGTACTTCATATAAGGGAAACACTTATTAAAATTATTCACTACTTCACAACACCAAGAATGATAGTAACGGACAACGAAGCCAGTTTTCTAAGCGCAATCGTAACAGATTATATCAAAACACTTGGAATAGAATTGTACTTCACACCACCCCAAAAGAGCGAGGTAAATGGAACAGTAGAAAGAGCACATTCAACAGTCATCGAAATTATCATATGTTTAAAAAACGAAAACAAGGACCTTACCACGAAGGAACTACTGAACATAGCAGTGGACAGATACAACAATACATATCACTCTGTGACGCAATAAAAACCCAGTGATATTTTTTTGGAAGAGTAGGACGCATTAACTACCAAAATTTACGCAATTTCAAAGAAAAAATAAACGAAAATTTTATAGGAGTAGATATAATAAGCCGGTTCTGGCACAAAAGGAGTAAGGCGAATATATTTTATATGAAAAAAATTTAAAATTTCTTGTTAAAAAGGTAATTGCGATAACGGAATGAAAATATACATTATGTATATGATTGAGTGGTATTATAAAAAATGTTAATTAAATGCATATTAAAATCGTGACGAAAAAAGTGATATTTTAAAAAATCTCAATTACGCAAATTTGAGGTGTGGTACTTGCAACTAATACTATGTATAATTCAAAAATGAAAAAAGCTTTTTGTGATAAATATATTTTATTAAAATCATATTATGTGCATACATAATTAAATTGTATCAACTTTACTAAAATAAAAAAGCTAAATTATTTTATGTGTAGAGTATTAAGTAATATCCATGAATCATGCTTTTTATCAAAACCAAGCCATCTAACTAAAACTTGATTTCCTTTTTTTTTTTAAATTTTTCCCACAAGATAGTCATGTGGATTTTTAACTGATGTTAATTCAGGCTCATAAAAAGAACCGGTTATTGGATTTGCATGCCAAGTAAAGCGTTATTAGCATTTTTAGTTTTAATTGGCTCAGCATAAGCATACTTCGAAAAAGTGGCTATTACAGTTAATAAATATTTATTTCCTTTGTTATACTTTGCATATGGAATCATTTCTACTAAATCGATTTGCCATGTATCGTTTAAACCTTTTTGAATAAATTTTCTTCGACGAAAGTTTCGTCTGGCTGGTCTATGTATTTCCGTTACTAATTGTGCCCTTGACATTATACTTGTACCATTTAATCAGGTTTTTCAATTCTATTTTATAATTTTCTATAGAGCAACAGTTACGTGTATCCGGTCCAGATGACGAGTTGTCGTAAGCCCAAGGACAAAGAGTGTAGTGGTATGGATATGCCGGTTCTGCTGCAGAAAGAGCTTTTTTAAAGCTTTTAGTCCTCCTAAAAGTATGCAAAAAAATTATTTGCATATATCGTCGAAAAAGTATGCAAAATGAGTAAAAAGGATTGTGTCTTTGATATTTTAAGTTAAAAAAGCTATAGTGCTGAATATTTTAAATTGGTATAAAAATATGAAAACTTTTTAAAGTTTGGTTTAAAAATTTCAAAGCTTGGTTTTTAGTTTAAATACAAAATTATTATAAAAGTTTCAACATATTTACCAAAAGTCAAATTTACATTACATACATTACATTGCCATTACAGGACCAAAGCGGACCTCTACGACCGAATCGGACCCCGTCGAAGTTGTTGGGAGCATGTATTAACGATCTTAGATTTTGAACAGACTATATTATATTGGAAAGATATGGTGTTATGAAAGATGTGGTGTTATGAAATTATCAAATATATCCTATAGTATGTATTGAATGTTTATGGTTTTGCGATAAATTATAAAAAATGTTAATTAAATGCATATTAAAATCGTGACGAAAAAAGTGATATTTTAAAAAATCTCAATTACGCAAATTTGAGGTGTGGTACTTGCAACTAATACTATGTATAATTCAAAAATGAAAAAAGCTTTTTGTGATAAATATATTTTATTAAAATCATATTATGTGCATACATAATTAAATTGTATCAACTTTACTAAAATAAAAAAGCTAAATTATTTTATGTGTAGAGTATTAAGTAATATCTTCTTTGTTTATCCATGAATCATGCTTTTTATCAAAACCAAGCCATCTAACTAAAACTTGATTTCCTTTTTTTTTTTAAATTTTTCCCACAAGATAGTCATGTGGATTTTTAACTGATGTTAATTCAGGCTCATAAAAAGAACCGGTTATTGGATTTGCATGCCAAGTAAAGCGTTATTAGCATTTTTAGTTTTAATTGGCTCAGCATAAGCATACTTCGAAAAAGTGGCTATTACAGTTAATAAATATTTATTTCCTTTGTTATACTTTGCATATGGAATCATTTCTACTAAATCGATTTGCCATGTATCGTTTAAACCTTTTTGAATAAATTTTCTTCGACGAAAGTTTCGTCTGGCTGGTCTATGTATTTCCGTTACTAATTGTGCCCTTGACATTATACTTGTACCATTTAATCAGGTTTTTCAATTCTATTTTATAATTTTCTATAGAGCAACAGTTACGTGTATCCGGTCCAGATGACGAGTTGTCGTAAGCCCAAGGACAAAGAGTGTAGTGGTATGGATATGCCGGTTCTGCTGCAGAAAGAGCTTTTTTAAAGCTTTTAGTCCTCCTAAAAGTATGCAAAAAAATTATTTGCATATATCGTCGAAAAAGTATGCAAAATGAGTAAAAAGGATTGTGTCTTTGATATTTTAAGTTAAAAAAGCTATAGTGCTGAATATTTTAAATTGGTATAAAAATATGAAAACTTTTTAAAGTTTGGTTTAAAAATTTCAAAGCTTGGTTTTTAGTTTAAATACAAAATTATTATAAAAGTTTCAACATATTTACCAAAAGTCAAATTTACATTACATACATTACATTGCCAAATAAAGTTTTTTAAGTTATTTTTAATATTATTAAAGTTTAAGCTTGATTTAATATTTCTGTGAAAAATGAAAAAAAAGTTTTATAAATTAAAATAAAAAATAAAATAAGCTTAAGCTATTGAACGGAATATTCTTAATTAAATATGAAAAGTTTATTAAAGTTTAAGCTTGATTTAATATTTACGTGAAAAATTAAAAAAAGTTTTATAAAATAAAAAAATAAGCTTAAGCTATTGTGTTGAATATTCTTAATTAGATATGAAAAGATTTTAAAGTTTTGACTTAAATACAAAGTTAATATATAAAACTAATGCTAATATCAATGTTAAAATTCTTCTTATACTCATAACACTTTTTCTGCATACTTTTAGGCGAGCGCTTGGTTATGAAACTTAAAACTTGATTTAAAATTGCTGAAATATTTTTATATGTGGGAAGCTATGAAAAGTTTTTCAAGCTTTTAGTTTGGTTTAAATACAAAGTTATTATAATCAAAGTTTAAACTTGATTTAATATTAACCTGAAAAATTGAAAAAAAGTTTTAAAAATTTAACCATAAAAAACTTAAGCTATTGTGTTGAAAATTCGAAATTAGTTATAAAAAGTTTTAAAAGTTTGGTCTATATTCAAAGTTATTATTATCATTAAGTTTAAGCTTAATATAATACGAAAGTTTAAGCTTGGTTTAAAATTTACTTGAAAAATTAAAGAAAAGTTTTTTAAATTAATAATATTAAGCTTAAGCTATAGTGCTGTTGAAAATTTTCAAACAGATTAGAAAAGTTTTCGAAGTTAATATTATTAAAGTTTAGATTTAGATGAATTAATATTTAACTGAAAAGTTAAAAGTTTTTTATGTTTTCAATTTTTTAAAAACTTTTTTAACTAATGACAAGGATGGTGTATGCATTTTATCAAAAAATTTTAGAAGAACAGCAGAACACCAAGTTATCACTGTACCTGAAATAAAAACCTACAAAATAAAAGCTGAAAAAAGAAAATTTAATGAAATTTATTCTTCTGTACCTTTTGGTTTTATAAAGAGAAAATAGATTTAAAAAACCTGTAAAGTAAAAAACTGCTGTAAAAGCCCTTAAAATTATAAATTGAAAAAATTTTGTTAAAATTAATATGTTTTTATTTTTTATGATTTTTGAAACTGTAAACTTACAACCCTGTAAATTTTTTTAAAAATGTGTAAAGTAAAAAAATCTGTAAAAACCTTTTAAATTATAAAATCAAAAAATAATGATTAATTTTTATATTTTATTTTTTTAAAATATTACATATTTTTAGTTTTTTTATTTTTGCTGGAACATTTTTGTAATTTTCACGAAAAACTCTGTAATTAATTTTCTGATTTCTCTTCTCCACACAGGATTTTCTTCTAATGTCCTTATTCGATATATAAAAAATTTTAGTATATCAAACTCGAAGGACAGAAGGAAGATTTGGAAGATCAAACGTAAAGTGAAGCTTAAATTTATGTTGCCCCTGTCTCACGTATACGATCCTATATGTCGCCTCCTCTAATTTATAAATTGGTATGTTTATTTGGTAATCGATTTCAAAATTTTTTAGCCTTTCTAAACATTTTGTAAATAAGGCGATATAACTATTTAGCTCGTCAACAAAAAAATCTATTTCGTAGTATTCCGTTGTTGCCTCTGCAACGTGTGCAGCAAAGCCCCCTAGAAAAAATTAAAAAATGTATTTATAATTAGGCGAATAAAAACTTAAAAAATTTTCTTTTTTATTACTTACCAGCAATTAAAAAGGGAATACCCCAAAAAAACTTTTGAATAAAAACAAAAATATGCCCTAGCAGGCATATTTCTGTGTTATAATTAATTCTTCCGCAATCTTTCATTTTTTATCTTAATATTGTACTGTACAAATTTACTTTGTTAAAAATAAAATATACTCAAATACTTTATATACAAAATTAATTTTTGTTCCATCTCTATAAATTTTTTTTAGAAATAGGTCTATTTAATATTTTTTATTAATTTGCATTATACAATGTAATTTAAACCAGATTTAAATTTAACAATTTAATTAAGACCTCTTACTTGAAAATAGAGTTGTTTGAAATTCCATTTAATGCATACATCTATACTAAAAAAGTGGTGACTGTTTGGAAATGCACCGAAATAAAATAAATCAACTAAATATAACTTTTTTCTCACGATTATACCTCCTCAAATTAGTTTTCATTTAAATTAAAACAATGTTATCTCCATTATAGTTATGTGTTTAGGTTTTGATTCTTGAATAAAAAAAAATTTACTAAATAAAAAATGTGCTGTCTAAGACATGTGTGTGTGTGTTAAAAGTTTGAAGTATGTTAATAACACACATATGTTTAACGAGTCAAATGAATGTGCAACAATGTGTAAATAGTCAAATCAATGTTTTTTTTTTTTTATAATGTCTTTCAATGATGTTTACATTACATTTTATATTTTATTTTAATAACAACTAATTTATACATTGAAAAAGTTGCAACAGGTATTATTGCATTTAAATTTGGTATTTGGCAACAGGTATTATTGCAAACAGGTATTATTGCAGAATTTATTGCATTTAAATTTGGCAACAGTATACTCGGAGATATGGCGATGACGCTCGTCGCAGCCCTGGGTCTGGGCCCTCAGCCCCTCCGGGCTTCCATCTGTCCTTGTCACGTCCCGTAAATTTAAAATAAAAATAAGTACTATTTAATTCAGCCAATTGTGACTGAGTTGTTACCTTTTTGGAGAATCACTCTGGCATGAAAAATATAGTGATTTCCTTGCTCAATGGGTCTTGCACTTCACACAGTACCACTGTTTGTCCTCTTTTCGTATCTAAAAATCTCCAAGATACCACCTCATACATTTTATCTTTTATCAAAAAATCAATGTTTCGGTATGGTTCATTTTCACCCTTCCCCAACGAAATTAAGTTTTCAATAAAAGCCT
Source organism: Poecilobothrus nobilitatus (assembly GCA_947095535.1). NCBI lineage: Eukaryota > Metazoa > Arthropoda > Insecta > Diptera > Dolichopodidae > Poecilobothrus > Poecilobothrus nobilitatus. Next base: position 99,465,143 of record OX352772.1, read on the forward strand.
GCAAAATTATATATATATATATATATATATATAAATGTAAATAGATATAGAAAATAATGTAGAATTTAATTTAAGAATAAGAAAAAAAAAATCTTACCATTTTTATGTTTGTTTTTTTTTTTTTTTTTTTGTGGTTTTTTGTTTTTGAAATAAGTTAATTAACATCAGTTTATATACATTTGTAAAATATTATAGAAGAAGGAGAAAATCATGCCTTCCTACCTACTATATGTTTTTAACATGATATAATATCATTAAATTTTTTTTTTTTCTTGTATCCAATATCAATTTATTTGTAATTATAATGAGCACACATCTAACCACCAAATATTACACATTAAATATTTATGAATTTATTATGCAATACATGTTGCAACTTTTTCAATGTATAAATTAGTTGTTATTAAAATAAAATATAAAATGTAATGTAAACATCATTGAAAGACATTATAAAAAAAAAAAAACATTGATTTGACTATTTACACATTGTTGCACATTCATTTGACTCGTTAAACATATGTGTGTTATTAACATACTTAAAACTTTTAACACACACACACATGTCTTAGACAGAACATTTTTTATTTGGTAAATTTTTTTTTATTCAAGAATCAAAACCTAAACACATAACTATAATGGAGATAACATTGTTTTAATTTAAATGAAAACTAATTTGAGGAGGTATAATCGTGAGAAAAAAGTTATATTTAGTTGATTTATTTTATTTAGGTGCATTTCCAGACAGTCACCACTTTTTTAGTATAGATGTATGCATTAAATGGAATTTCAAACAACTCTTTTTTCAAGTAAGAGGTCTTAATTAAATTGTTAAATTTAAATCTGGTTTAAATTACATTGTATAATGCAAATTAATAAAAAATATTAAATAGACCTATTTCTAAAAAAAATTTATAGAGATGGAACAAATATTAATTTTGTATATAAAGTATATGAGTATATTTTATTTTTAACAAAGTAAATTTGTACAGTACAATATTAAGATAAAAAATGAAAGATTGCGGAAGAATTAATTATAACACAGAAATATGCCTGCCAGGGCAAAAAATTTCAAAAGTTTTTTTGGGGTATTCCCTTTTTAATTGCTGGTAAGTAATAAAAAAGAAAATATTTTAAGTTTTTATTCGCCTAATTATAAATACATTTTTTAATTTTTTCTAGGGGGCTTTGCTGCATACGTTGCAGAGGCAACAACGGAATACTACGAAATTGATTTTTTTGTTGACGAGCTAAATAGTTATATCGCCTTATTTACAAAATGTTTAGAAAGGCTAAAAAATTTTGAAATCGATTACCAAATAAACATACCAATTTATAAATTAGAGGAGGCGACATATAGGATCGTATACGTGAGACAGGGGTAACATAAATTTAAGCTTCACTTTACGTTTGATCTTCCAAATCTTCTACTGTCCTCCGAGTTTGATATACTAAAAGTTTTTATATATCCAATGAGGACATTAGAAGAAAATAAATATAACATAGACTATTGCGGAAATGGAAAGCTGTCAATAATGACAAGACACAGGTCAAATAATCGTATAACCTGTGTGCAGAAGAGAAATCAGAAAATTAATTACAGAGTTTTGCGTGAAAATTACAAAAATGTTCCAGCAAAAATAAAAAAACTAAAAATATGTAATATTTTAAAAAAATAAAATATAAAAATTAATCATAATTTTTTTATTTTATAATTTAAAAGGTTTTTACAGATTTTTTTTACTTTACACATTTTTAAAAAAATTTACAGGGTTGTAAGTTTACAGTTTCAAAAATCATGAAAAATAAAAAATAAAACAATATTAATTTTAACAAAATTTTTTCAATTTATAATTTTAAAGGCTTTTACAGCAGTTTTTACTTTACAGATTTTTTAAATCTATTATTCAGCTTTTATTTTGTATGTTTTTATTTCAGGTACAGTGATAACTTGGTGTTCTGCTGTTCTTCTAAAATTTTTTGATAAAATGCATACACCATCCTTGTCATTAGTTAAAAAAGTTTTTAAAAAATTGAAAACATAAAAAACTTTTAACTTTTCAGTTAAATATTAATTCATCTAAATCTAAACTTTAATAATATTAACTTCGAAAACTTTTCTAATCTGTTTGAAAATTTTCAACAGCACTATAGCTTAAGCTTAATATTATTAATTTAAAAAACTTTTCTTTAATTTTTCAAGTAAATTTTAAACTAAGCTTAAACTTTCGTATTAAATTAAGCTTAAACTTAATGATAATAATAACTTTGAATATAAACCAAACTTTTAAGCTTAAGTTTTTTATGGTTAAATTTTTAAAACTTTTTTTCAATTTTTCAGGTTAATATTAAATCAAGTTTAAACTTGATTATAATAACTTTGTATTTAAACCAAACTAAAAGCTTGAAAAACTTTTCATAGCTTCCCACATATAAAAATATTTCAGCAATTTTAAATCAAGTTTTAAGTTTCATAACCAAGCTTTCGCCTAAAAGTATGCAGAAAAAAGTGTTATGAGTATAAGAAGAATTTTAACATTGATATTAGTTTTGTATATTAACTTTGTATTTAAGTCAAAACTTTAAAATCTTTTCAAAGCTAATTAAGAATATTCAACACAATAGCTTAAGCTTATTTTTTTATTTTATAAAACTTTTTTTAATTTTTCACGTAAATATTAAATCAAGCTTAAACTTTAATAAACTTTTAATATCTAATTAAGAATATTCCGTTCAATAGCTTAAGCTTATTTTATTTTTTATTTTAATTTATAAAACTTTTTTTTTTATTTTTCACAGAAATATTAAATCAAGTTTAAACTTTAATAATATTAAAAATAACTTAAAAAACTTTATTTGGCAATGTAATGTAATGTAAATTTGACGTTTGGTAAATATGTTTAAACTTTAATAATAATTTCGTATTTAAACCAAACTTTGAAATTTTTAAATCCTAATTTAAAATATTTAGCACCATAGCTTAAGCTTTTTAAATTTCAAATTAAAACATAACTGATATACTAACCACTAAGTTAAATTTAGAATAATCAATAAACTTTAATACTAATAAACTTTAAAAACTTTTAAACCAAACTTTAAAAACTTTTCAAATCTTCACCCTACTAATTTTTTTAAATAAGGTTAGGAGAACTAAAATTGTTATAATAGAATGTAAATTTGACTTTTGGTAAATATGTTGAAACTTTTATAATAATTTTGTACTTAAACCAAAAACCAAGCTTTGAAATTTTTAAACCAAACTTTAAAAAGTTTTCATATTTTTATACCAATTTAAAATATTCAGTACTATAGCTTTTTTAATTTAAAATATCAAAGACACAATCCTTTTTACTCATTTTGCATACTTTTTCGACGAATATATGCAAATATTTTTTTTGCATACTTTTAGGAGGACTAAAAGTTTTAAAAAAGCTCCTCCTGCACCAGAAAGCTCCTCCTACAAAAAGGTTTAAACGATACATGGCAAATCGATTTAGTAGAAATGATTCCATATGCAAAGTATAACAAAGGAAATAAATATTTATTAACTGTAATAGACACTTTTACGAAGTATGGTTATGCTGAGCCAATTAAAACTAAAAATGCTAATAACGTTTTACTTGGCATGCAAAACATTTTTAAACGTGCTGGAACCCACCCAAAAAATATTCAATCTGATCAAGGTAAAGAGTTTTTCAACAAAGAATTTAGAAAACTTATGGAAAGAAAAAAAATTAATCATTATCATACATATTCTGAAATGAAAGCATCCATAGTAGAACGTTTTAACCGGACTTTAAAAAATTCAATGTGGAAACAGTTTAGTTTCCAGCGTAATTATAAATGGATATCTATTTTACCCTCACTTATTGAGAAATACAACTCAACATATCATCACACAATTAAACTTCAACCAAAAAAAATTACAAAGAAAAACGAAAAATTACTATTAAAAACTGTCTACAGTAAGTTAAAAGTTTTTCGTAAAGCAAAATACAAAGTTGAAGATTATGTTCGAATAAACAAATTTAAAGGTATTTTTGCAAAAGGTTATCAACCCAACTGGTCAACAGAAATATTTACAATTGCAAAAATTAAAAGAACTGATCCAATTACATACAATTTACTTGATTACACAAATAATCCAATAACAGGTTCTTTTTATGAGCCTGAATTAACATCAGTTAAAAATCCACATGACTATCTTGCGGAAAAAATTTTAAAAAAAAAAAGGAAATCAAGTTTTAGTTAGATGGCTTGGTTTTGATAAAAAGCATGATTCATGGATAAACAAAGAAGATATTACTTAATACTCTATACATAAAATAATTTAACTTTTTTTTTTTATTACATTTTACTTTCGCTTTTTTATTTTAGTAAAGTTGATACAATTTAATTATGTATGCACATAATATGCTTTTAATAAAATATATTTATCACAAAAAGCTTTTTTCATTTTTGAATTATACATAGTATTAGTTGCAAGTACCACACCTCAAATTTGCGTAATTGAGATTTTTTAAAATATCACTTTTTTCGTCACAATTTTAATATGCATTTAATTAACATTTTTTATAATTTATCGCAAAACCATAAACATTCACTACATACTATAGGATATATTTGATAATAACACCACATCTTTCATAACACCATATCTTTCCAATATAATATAGTCTGTTCAAAATCTAAGATCGTTAATACATGCTCCCAACAACTTCGGCGGGGTCCAATTCGGTCGTAGAGGTCCGCTTTGGTCCTGGCTAATGCCAAAGGGCCCCTTTTAAATTATACTACCAAAGCACCAATTAATTCCATGAAATTTTTTAATATTCAAACCTTCCATGTTGAGACACTAAATCTCCGAACTTGGCCTTGGCCGAACGATTTAAATTTTTAAATTTCATAACATATATTCTCACACTCTAATCCTAAATTCAAATCCAGAATACCATTCAATTTTCTTTTTTTCTCACATCCTTGAGTTAACAACAGTATGTTTTTGTTAAACATATTTTATTAAAACAACATACTATTTAAAGCTCTTTGTTCATGAACCTCACCCCATTTATATTGTATACATACCTAACTTGCAATAATACTAATTTCAAGGTTAACCACCTAATGCACATTAATGTTAAATAAAATGAATATTACTTTAAATGAATTCACATACATATTTCTTTATTATTTCGTATAATAACTTGTTTTTATTCTAATTATGAAATTTAGTCTGCATTAACTTGTTAACCTTCAAAAATATTATATGAGTTTATATTACACATACTAACAACGCCGGCTTAATATCTAACCATATAAACTTAATTTAGAATGCATCATATTTATTATATTAACTAACATAAAAAAAGCTTTTTAATAGAACTTTTCAAAACTTCTTTACATTTATATACGAGTATTGTACACATACATTTTTTAAATACCACTTTTTTCGTCACGATTTTAATATGCATTTGATTAACATTTTTTATAATTTATCGCAAAACCATAAACATTCACTACATACTATAGGATATATTTGATAATTTCATAACACCACATCTTTCCAATATAATATAGTCTGTTCAAAATCTAAGATCGTTAATACATGCTCCCAACAACTTCGGCGGGGTCCGGTTCGGTCGTAGAGGTCCGCTTTGGTTCTGGCTAATGCCAAAAGGCCCCTTTTAAATTATACTACCAAAGCATCAATTCCATAAATTTTTTTTAATATTCAAACCTTCCATGTTGAGATCCAAAATCTCCGAACTTAGCCTTGCCCTATGATCTTATTCCAATTCTCCGAACCAATTCTCCGAACGATTTAAATTTTTAAATTTCATAACACATATTCTCACACTCTAATCCTAAATTGAAATCCATAATACCACTCAATCATATACATAATGTATATTTTCATTCCGTTATCGCAATTAACTTTTTAACAAGAAATTTTAATTTTTTGTCATATAAAATATATGCGCCTTATGCTTTTTGTGCTAGAACCGGCTTATTATATCTACTTATAGGAAAATCTTAAAATCAAAAAAATTAAATTATCAGGGAAAAAAACAAATGAAATCAACTAAAAACGTATAAAACAGGAGAAACCGTTTTTAGAGCAAACTATTAAAAAAAAATAAATAATAATTTTAATTAAAGAAAAATTAAAATTAATTGGAATCTAATTAAAGTTAAAAAAAAATAATAGTAAATTTATCAACTTAAAAAAAAAAATAAATTTTTTGTTTAAAATTGCATTTTATTTAATTTAGCCTAAAATATATACCTATATTTTAAATTAAATCCTGAATTTATAAATATTTTAGCAACTACAACACTGAAACCTAACTTCAAATTAATAAAAAGAGTGGTAGAAAGCGCAGAACTTTGCAAAGAAGCGACTCGGTAGCTGATATTGGAAATAATAGTTTCACAATAAATCACACTGGGCAATACGAACAAAATTTTTCTGCAAGAGTAAATTTTAGTGATGCTGAAAGTATTATACGAAAATTTGATGGAGCAGAAACGACTAATATTAAAAAATGGATCAAAGAGTTTGATCAATATGCAGGTGTATTCGGATGGAAAGACCTACAGAAATTTTTTGTTTTGCAAAAGATCATTGCCGGGTGCAGCTAAGTTATTTGTTGAATGCGCAGCCAGAGCGCTATGTTACAACCAATTAAAACTTGCATTGGTAAATGAATTTCGCGCGAAGGTTACAAGTGTAGAAGTGCACGCAAGGCTGCGTGAACAAAAAAAGAAGAGCAATGAGTCTTTTCGTAAATATCTCTATTCTACGTTGGATATTGCTCCACAAACAGAAATTGAAGAACCATCTATAATTTCTTACATAATCGGCGGTATAAATGATACAGTCATCAATAAGATGATTTTATATGGCGCTAGTAGCATAAATGAATTAAAAAAAAATTAAATATCTATGAAAAAATTAGTAAAAATGAAAAATTTAAATCTACACATGACTTGAAACTCTATACCAAGCAAAAATCTGATAACAATACGAAACGAAATCACAGATACTGTTTTAATTGTGGATCAAATGAACATGAATTCCACAACTGCCCACAAAAGAGAAAAGGGCCCAAATGTTTTAACTGCAACCAATACGGCTACAAAAGGCCAGATTCCAAGGAGCGTAATCCTAATTACAAGCAGACTAATTCCGCAAATAGTAATTTACTTTCAACTTCTAAAACAATGCACATCACAAAATCAACAGAATATAGCATGCTTATGAAAGCTAGAATTAACAATGTAGTTTTTGATTGTTTGATGGATACTGGAAGTAACATTTGCGGTCTGAAAGTATCATATTTTAAATTAATAAATCCTATTCTCAAGTAATAATTTCAGGTTTAGGTGGAAATATTGCAACAGGAGCTTCTGGCAGATTAACAATTGAAATTGGCGACTATTCTTATGAAAATACAGAAATTTATTTCGTAGATGACAACTACTTAAACCTGATATGTTCATAGATGTGAACTTATTGAAACAAGCAACAATCAATATAAGTAATGGAAATATTTGCATTAAGAAAAACAGTCTGTACTTGTTACGGTCTCAAAGTAAAGACCGTAACAACAATGAAGCAGGCTGTTTTTTAGCAAAAATTAAAATCGACGAAGAACTGGAGAATAAAGATCTTTTTGGTTTAACGAAGTTGGCAAAAGAAAATAGTGAGCAAGTTATTTCCTTAATTAAAAACTACTGGAAAACTCCACATAAGTCGCCAATTTCTATGAAATTAGTAACTACAGATGATGAACCTGTTTATCGGCCACCTAGAAGGTTTCCACCTCACGAATTGATGATTATTGAACAACAGATATCACAGTGGTTAGAGGAAGTAATTATTAAAAAAGGTACATCAAATTACGCCAGTCAAGTCGTCATGTAAAAAAAAAGGATAATTCCCATCGATTGTGTATTGATTATAAATAAAAAAATTATAAAGGATAGATATCCATTGCCCAATATTGACACAGATATAGATAAGCTATAATCAGCCAAATTCCTCACTACTCTGGATTTGGAGAACGGGTTCTTCCACGTTACCGTAGAGGAAGATAGTAAGAAGTACGCATGTTTCGTAACGCATTGCGGCCAGTTCGAGTTTACTAAGGTACCATTTGGATTGTGTAATTATTTGCATAAATGCTATTTCCATATTTCCATAAATGCTTTCGCCAAGCATTTTTCAGAAGTACATACACTTCATTTTAAAAGATCTAATAGTTCGAGGTTATATCGTAGTCTACATCGATGACATAATAATCCCTTGAAACACCATCGAGGAGGGAATTTCTCGATTACAAACAGTTTTGGAAATAGCTGCAGAAAACGGATTGAAAATAAAATGGAGAAAATGCCAATTTTTGCAAGATGATATCCAATATTTAGGTTATCGTATTCACAATGGTGAAATAGAACCATCGCCTTTTAAAACAAAAGCCGTTCAAAACTTTCCGGTTCCAACTACAATAAAAGAGCTTCAAAGTTTTCTGGGATTAGCGAAATATTTTAGAAAACGTATCCCTAACTTTGCAATAAGAGCTAAATCTTTGAGCGAACTTATGAAAAAAAATATACATTTTAGAATTGGTCAGGTAGAAATATCAGCAACTAACGACTTGAAGGAAGCATTATCAAAGAAGCCAGTTTTAAAAATATTTTCTTACGGGGCAGTAACAGAATTACATACGGACGCATCTGTGGATGGATATAAAAATATACCTCATACGAATAGAAGTATTGGCAATTGTAGAGGCTTTAAAGAAATTTCGTGTTTATCTATTAGGACAAAAATTTAAGTTAGTAACAGACTGTAAAGCATTTGAGGGGACTATGAAAAAACGAGATCTAACTACAAGGGTTGCCAGATGGGCACTTTTATTAGAAGAGTTCGATTACACAATTGAACAGGTACGAAGATGAGACATGTTGATGCACTAAGCTGAAACCCAACTGTTTTGTGTGTTCATCAGAATAACGAATTTTTGTAAAAGCTTTTAGAAGCTCAACGTAGATATTAAAACCTTCTTCCAATCATTGACATTTTGAAGAAAAAACCATATAAAGATTATATGATGCACAACGAGGTACTTTGTAAAAATTTAAATAACAATCTTTTATTTGTAGTCCCCGAAGGCATGAAAAATCAAATCATTAGAGAGATCCATGAGAAAGGTAATTTTCATGATAAAAAGATGAAAGATATTATAGAAAAGGATTTATATATTTCAGATTTAACACGAAGAATCACTAAAACTATTGTAAATTGTTTCAGGTATATACTATCAGAAAGAAAAACCGGTAGAATGGAAGATCTACTATAGCCAATTCCGATGAGGGAACGACCACTTGCATTTTGGAAATTTCTGTGGTTATTGCTAATAAAGCCGCTAAGCTGTGATGAAGCAGAAGTTTGAAGTACTGGTAGAAACCTTTGGCTATCCCGAAAAGATAGTGGTAGACAAAGCTGGAGCTTTCACCGCAAATCGGTTTAAGGATTATGGCAAAGAAAGGGACATCAACCTACGCTTCATTACGACTGGAGTACCCCGTGGAAGTGGTCAAATTGAATGGGCCCGTTTAATTGTTATTAGAACATTAACAAAAATATCATTAAAAGACTCCGAAAAGTGGTACAACTTCTTGAAGCCAGTACAACAGATGATCAATTCAACATACCAACGTGCGACAAAAACAACTCCCTTCAAACTACTGACAGAGTGTAATATGAAAACCCACAAAGATTTAGCAATTATGAAAATAATTGAAGAAGAATATATTAAAGAATTATTAGAATATATTAAAGAATTCGAAGACAAAATAGAGCAAGAACGAGAACAAGCAAAAAAAGATATTGCGAAGATACAAGAAGAAAACAAATCACAATTTAATAAAAAACGAATAGAAGCTACCAAATATAAGATAATAGATCTGGTTGCAATACAAAAAGTACAATTTGGAACAAGAACGAAAATTAAACCAAAATTCTTGGGACCATATCGCGTTATTGTTATAAAGGATTTTAATAGATATGAAGCTGAAAAAGAAGGACTACACGAAGGACCCATTAGCACCGATACCAGCAGTGATAAAATGAAAGCTTGGTTTTGTTTAGAGGAGGAGATCGAAATATATTGAAGAAACGAAGACAATGTCTTGCAGCTTAAAATGTCACCAAAATCAAAATTAATCATTATTTATAAATCTTCAGAGGCTGAAGATTCTGCAAGATGGCCGAATGGGATTGAACTGTCATAAAGTTAGACGATATTACATTTCAAAATTTTTTCCTCTTTCTTAACTTAAACGTTGACATGGATGGAAGTACAAAGCAAGTAAGTAATTTTCAAACAATTAGAAAGACGATGCCACTTTAGAATTTTCACATAATAAAATATAAATTCGTAAATATAACATAACTAAACTTAGCTAGCTTATTTCGTTTTATATACTATTATATTGAATTCATAATTTTTTGAAATAAATTATATGTATTAATTTCATAATTTATATCTCTGCTTATTTAAAAAATTCTACATACATATAAAATTAAGAGAGTCACATATAAAAAAATTTACAACTTTGCGCTTAAGGCTTTTTTTTTCCTTAGCTTCCGTGCTCGATTTGCTTGAAATTTTACATAACGGTACTTAGTAACATCATCTATATTTCGTAGAACATGACTTTGACGCAAAGGCCATTTAAAGGTTAAATTGATTATTTTGATATTTTCCTAATATTTTGTAATATTTTACTTGAATTATTATATTTTCGTTTGTGTCAGTATACAGGAACCCATTTTCTACAATATTGTACGATCTAATATTGTTTTTATACCCGTACGATAGGATCGGGTATAATAAAATTACTCCTCTGTTTGTAACACCGCGAAATAAGCGAGCTAGATATACCTCCAAAGGTATGGATCGGATCAGAAAAAAATTCTAAGACTTTTGAGCCATGTCCGTCCGTCCGTCCGTCCGTCTGTCCGTCCGTCCGTCAGCACGCTAACTCAAAAACTAAGAAAGCTAGAATCTTGAAATTTACACAAAATATTCTGGGAGTAATTTGTAGGTTCTCTATTTTTTTTGGTTGAGTTTGGACCAAAACTTAGGGTAGCTCTCGAACACCTAACTTTTAGATTCCCACATTTTTGTTGAAATAGAGCTATGAAATTTTAACCGCTGATAGATCACACAAAAATATTAATTTTATTTTTAATAACTTTTTTTTGTAGCCCCACCCGTTACGGAGCTACAGCTCCCCAAAGGTTCAAAAAAGCTTTATATTTAAATTGTTATAGCACAAGTTGTATAAGGTATATCTTCATTTTGAAAACGCCAAACGATTACTACTTTTATTAGCTTTAAAAGTATATATACAATAAATATATATTTGTGACATACGGTGTCTTAATTTACCATTATGCGAAACTCAAATTTCTATCTTCTAAACGGTTTAAGTTGGAAACTTGAAATTTTGACAGTAGTTAGATCTTTGAAAATAAGTATGAGTCATTTCAAAAAATTTTTTTGTATCATCCCCCGTTTAGGAGCTGTAAGGGGTCAAAAACTGAAAATTTCCTATTTTTAAACACCTGTACCTTGAACACCTGTTAAAATTTTTTTGAAGTAATACACAAAAATTAAAGCTTCAACATTATACTCTTATTTCTGTTAACAACTTTTTTTAATAATGTAGGGTTACTTTATAATTGACGAAAGCGTTACTTGATTTTTCCAAATTTTCTAACAAATTTCTTTAAAACGAATTTTTTCCATTTTGTTTTACTCGATAATTTGAAATTGTTGAGGATATAATGCGTAGTATAAAAAAATGTAAATAAATAAACAACATAACGGTTGCTTGAAGAAGTTTTATTATTATTTATATGATATTGATATATATACATACTTATATAATATCATGTTTATTTACATATCGTATATGTCACTAGTGAATGAATGATAAGAGTATATATGTATATTATATAGCGCCGTATTTACATACATATATGTATTTTATTGTACTTATAAGAAATTATTCTGTCAATGGAATACTTAAATATAATATAATATAATATAATATTTAAAATTATATTTATTATTTTGTACTAAGTAAATTTAATATACATTTACCGCTTAGTATTAAATGTTACTATAGAATATTTGAAAAAGTTTTGGATTGATAATCGTTATGTGGAAGGTTAGAATCTGCTTTAGAAGAATGTACATATAAACATATAGTTTGAATATATGTACAACCCATAAGTTCTAGAATTATAAATTTCACCCAAATTATTTTAAAATACTAAAATATTAAAAAAATAATATTGTAGGCAGAGTGGCTGTGAACATACTAACGTTTCGTACGGGTATCTAAGAGTTGACAAAGGCAACTGTATTCTTCCTCGTTTTTAATATACCCCTGGTTTCATCTTAATCGGTGCTACAATTTATTTATTTATTTTATTTATGCTTATCTCAAGCACATTACAAATAAACTAACAAAATACAGTAAAAAAAAATATTAAAATACTAAAAAAATTAAACAGAATAATAAAAATATTAACTATTGTAATAATTAAAGATTTAACAATAAATAGAATTATTAAACAAATTTAAATGTAATGCAAAAAAAAAACGGACTAAAGATAGGTACTCCCGAAATTTCAACAACAATTTAATATAAATCTTTTTATACCCGTACGATAGGATCGGATATAATAAAATTACTCCTCCGTTTGTAACACCTCGAAATAAGCGAAGCTACCCTAAGGCTTGGTCCAAACTCAACCAAAAAAAATAGGGAACCTACAAATTACTCCCAAAATATTTTGTGTAAATTTCAAGATTCTAGCTTTCTTAGTTTTTGAGTTAGCGTGCTGACGGACGGACGGACGGACGGACATGGCTCAAAAGTCTTAGAATTTTTTTCTGATCCGATCCATACCTTTGGAGGTATAAGAAAAGGAGGAAATAAGAAATTATTCTGTCAATGGAATATTTAAATATAATATAATATAATATTTAAAATTATATTTACAAAATACTAAGTAAATTTAATATACATTTACCGCTTAGTATTAAATAGTACTATAGAATATTTGAAAAAGTTTTGGATTGATAATCGTTATGTGAAAGGTTAGAATCTGCTTTTGAAGAATGTACATATAAACATATAGTTTGAATATATGTACAACCCATAGTTCTAGAAATTATAAAATTCACCCAAATTATTTTAAAATACTAAAATATTAAAAAAATAATATTGTGAGCAGAGTGACAGGCTGTGAACATACTAATGGTTCGTACGGGTATCTAAGAGTTGACAAAGGCAACTGTATTCTTCCTCGTTTTAAAGTGAATTTGGTTCATCACTTTTTTCAAGGCTGTTACGATTTAATAAATTTAACCGCTGCTCGAACAGTGGAAGCTTTAACGGATCTTCCCAAGGCAGATGATGAAGGGCGAATCTAAGGCATTTCTTTTGCACAAACTCAATCCTATTAATATGGACCCTATAAAATAGATTCCATACCTGACTGGCATGTTCCAAATTAGGTCTTACCAGACAGGTATAAAGAGAATTAAACCCATAAGAATATTCAAATTCTTTTCCCCAACGCTTCATTTAATATATAGGTATAATGAGGCTGAAATAAAAGTTTACTATCAAAGAGTACCCCCAGATCTTTAATTGAAACTACATGTAAAATAGTTTGATAGTTAAAAAAATAATAAGTATATGATAATAGATTTAAACGACGGGTAAGACGGGTAAGACGGATAAGAGCACATTTTGTTATATTAAGAAGAAGATTATTATTAATATACTAGTTATGAAAATGATTTAAATCTCCCTGTAAAGCTAACGAATCATCTAATGATTCAATTTTTTTTAAAATGCTCTTATCATCAGCATAAATTTTAATGTGACTATTGTAAATTGGAAATATGACTTTATTAATCGAAATAATGAACAGTAAAAGACCAAAATGACTACCCTGACGAACATGAATCGATGATGATCAAGAAATGTGGTCGAAATTGTATAACGGAATAGAATTGAATAATTACGATCAGAAATATATGAGTAAATTCAGTTTATAAAGTAAGAGGGAAACCCATTATTTTCTCAACTTGAAAATAATAATATTGGGAGGAAGAATACGAAAGCTTTACTGAAGTCGGTGTAAATTACATCAGTTTGAAAGACATACTTTTAAGAAAATGTGATGCAGCCTCAACAAGATTAGTAACAGTTGATTTATTTTATACTAAGCCATGTTGGAAGATGACGCAATAGTAATATAAATATGTATGCTCTACCCCAAAAAAGGAGCCAAATAATGGGAAGTAAAAATGTTTTGCTTAATAAAATAATGTGAGAAAGTGGTTGAATTACTCCCCATTTTTGGGGAGCAAATCATTATGAATAACTAATTTGGTACTGAAAGCTTTTGTCTTGTGTTTTGTTAGAGCGATAACAGATTATTTTTATATGATATTTTCAGTGAGGGTGGCGGCGTGCTCGGTTTTGGTTTTATATTTTGGAAAAATTCTGAACGAAAAAATGTTTGCTTATAAGGATTAGTTATGAAAAGAAAAAAAATTATAATATTAGGTATGTTATCAAGTTAGTGTTATGCGAATTCCTATATTGAATCTAATGTTGTATGATCATCGTGGCGTTAGACAATTCAAAATAAAAAGTATAAAAAGTTTCTTTTTAAAATCATCTATCTTTTGATAAAATTGTTATTAATGATTGGTTTTGGAAGGCATATTATATAGGAATATGTTGAAAGCTTTTGTTTCGAATTTAGAAAAGAGGAATACATATAAAACGTGTTATTAACTTTTTATTCTTTAACATCGTATTATACAAGCCACGCCAAATACACGTGAATAACTAGGCAGATATGTGGGCTTGAAACCTCATAGCTATTCTACTGACTACTAGCATATGTAGATGTCTGTTAGAAAAAAAAGCTTTTTGTTTTAAATAAGAATAACCAAATAATGAAATTTAAAACAATTTTATTTATATAAAAAATTTTTTAATTATAAAAATGTAAAAATATGAAATATTGAAATAAAAATTATTAAATATTTTTTTATAATTGTTTTTTGAAATCCGTGGGTTTTACTTGTATAAGTTAAGTATATTTTTTTTTTTTGTTTCCTGTCTACTCTTTTTGGGAGCATAGGGCTTCCACAAAGCCTTTCCATCTGTTTCTATTTAGTGCTATGACTTTCATTTGTGACCATGTTTTATTTAGTTCTGTTATTTCTCGCTCTACTGTTCTACGCCATGTAATTCTAGGTCTACCAACATTTCTCTTTCCTTGAGGGTTCCATTCCAGGACTTGCCTGGCTATGCAGTCTAGGTAAATTGTAATTGTAAGGTTAATTAAATTGTAAGGTTCTATGAATTTTTTTAATTTTTTAAACCCAACCATTTTGAAAACATTGTTGAAGGCTTACATAATGAATAATGTATTTTTGTTTATGATTCAAATCAATTTAATTTAAATTAATAATTCAAATTAATTTTTCGCTTTTGCTGAATGGGGTTTTTTTTCTTTCACAACCGAAGGGTAAGTCATTATGTTCCTCGTGGAGCCTTTCAGAATATTCTAAGTCTACCTCAGAAACATATTCAATTTCTGAATTACATTCTATTGACTCAATATTTGTAGGTGGATTTACCCATTTGAATTCTCCGTAAGGTAAGTACCTAGACATAGGCCACGCATATAAATTTTTAGCATCTATGTAAATTATAAATTTGTCTAAGAGAGCATTGACTTATACCACCGCGGATTCCCTTTTTGCAAAACTTATACATTTCTAAATCTGTCAAAAGTTATAATTTTACATTAGTATATTTTAACATTCCTCCCCATGACAATCCTGGAGCAGTGTAGAAATGTGCGGCTTCTAGATCATATATTTTTCTGCAAAATATTCTAAAATTTTCAAAAACATCAGTTTTAAGATATAGTTTGAAATAACCCCATATATTTTTACATTTAAATTCATTCCAGACATTCAACACATGTTGATAGTCATCATTTGAACATTCAGTGTCTGTTAGCATATTAAAATAATCTCGTTGAGAGGGTAAAAAAGTTTCATTGAGTTTCTCTAGAGAATTAATATAATCGTATAGAAAAATTTCTCTCATTGTAAAAGTGAAAATTTTATTTCATTAGAAAAAAATCCTTTTATTTCTATGAAATCGTTATTGTTTAAGTTCTTTGCTAATGACTGTAAACCACTTGGCATGCATTTAGATGAGTCTAAAAACCTTAAATCAAATAATATGTTGGGTCCTACTTGAATGGTTTTCTTAAGCGAAATATATATTTCCTTATTTAGTGGTATTACACTGATTTTGTCTGGAACTGCATTGAGTTCATCAAAAAGCAAATGTAAACCATAAACAAATAAATTGTGAAAAAAAACCGGGAAAAAATTAACTTAAAATTTTAATTATATTCTTGATGAGCAGCTCCACGGTAATTTCCAGTTATATGACAATAATCTTTCACTTTCATTTCATCAGACAAAAATTGATCAAGTATCTACTACTTTCAAAATCTATTGTCTCGGCGGGAGTTAGCTGATTCATTGGTACTATAGTTCCAATGAAATGATCTAAGAAAAACTTTTCGCAGTCTCTGATGAGTGATAAAATAAATCTTTTAGAGTAATCATGTCCTAAAAATAAATTTAGTAAACTAGGTACATGTCAATTTCTTTTTTTAACATACATAAGTATGTATAGAATACTTCTAAATTTATAACTGTGAAAAGCTTATGTTAAGCGAAGAATTGAATGAGCATTTCATATAGTATGCAAATGCTATTGGCATAATGGCATATGTAATCCTGTATTTAAAGTTGCCGAAAGGGATGGATTATTCTCACATGTTTGAATTTTCTACAGCATACTTTCAGAATGAGCGTAAATTACGACAGGCATGTTCACTTTTTTGTTCAAAGTTTTAAAAATTAAAGTATTGTTATCTAATGTAGGTAATTTGGTAACAATTTGTGAGCAATTTATTTTATGTTGATCTAAAAGTTGTTGACTATGAAAATGTAATAAACAATGAGTACATAATTTTATCGTTCGTGTATTTTTTGTGATTTGACATTTTATTAATTGAGATAAATTCTTTATCCAAGCATTGTAACCCCGGTGGGTAGGGGATAAGAAATACCCTCAGTAAAGTATGCTTGTGGTACAAGTCCACTAAAATCCAATGAAAAATCCAGAGCGACTGTTCCAGAATGGACGGCTACCTGGTCTGATCCCAGAGGGGCGGCAGTAATAAAGAAAAAATAATGTTCCATGAAGGCAATATAAAGAAAACCCACGAGGGTAATAATAAAAATCAAAGTTCGTTACTGCAAGACAGTAATATTGAAGTCTACTCCAGAATAATTGAGTTGGAAATCTTGTGTAAAGATTTACAAAGAGAAATCTCTCAACTTAAGGCAGAAAATTTAAAATTAAAAAAGGAAACAAATAGTGTGCCAAATGTATCCACTGATACTAAAGTTGGGACATACGAAACGGATGAAGAAGAACTAATCAGAGGAACTGATTGGATTCTGAATACGAAAAGAAATCCGAAGAAACGAAAGGCGGATAAGTCTCCAGATGTTAAAACATCTTTGGAACCGCAAAGTAAACCTCAAGAGGAAAAGTTTAAAGAAAACAATAAGGTCACTAAAAAATATAAACCTCCTCCGGTAATTTTGAGTAATATAAAAAACTATTCTCATATTATAAAAATAATAAAAGAAGAAAATATAAATGTTAAAGTCAACATGATGAATAATGATCAACTAAAAATTAATGTTTACAACGAAAATGATTATAGAGTTTTAACAAAATCTATAAATAAAGCGAAGTTGGAATAGCATACGTATGAAAACAAACTGACTAGACCAACTAAAGTTATGGTAAGAAATCTTCACCCATCATGTGAGACAGAAGATATTAAAAAAGAACTTCTTAATAGAGGTTTTAAATGTCTAGATGTGACAAATAAAATTAAAAAAACTAAAGATAAAAATATAAAGATTGTAACAAAGCTTCCACTGTTTATGATAACTTTTGACCATTCGAAGGAAATAAATAAAATATACAAAATAGAATATTTACAGCACATGAGAGTGAAAATTGAGGCTCTCAGAAGTAGTAAATCCATTCCTCAATGCAAAAGATGCCAGAGTTTTGGACATACACAAAAATTCTGCCAAAGACAGGCTAAATGTGTAAAATGTGCTGGAAATCATATGACAATAGAATGTAGTAAAAAAGAAAATTTCCAAGCCATATGTGTAAACTGCAACGAGACACACCCTGCTAGTTATCGTGGTTATTTGGTAGCAAAAGAATTACAGAAAAGAAGATTGAACATTCAAATGTAATAAAAACACCGAAAAAAACTACACCGTTTATATCTAATAAAGTTGTGAATGGAGTTTTATACTCCCAAGCCTTAAAATCTAAAACAGAAGAAAATATTCTTACAGAAAAACAATCTAAGGTTGTGAAACCTAAAAGTAATGACAAGGATGTAATGCACATGATGCAAAACTTATTGCTAAAAATTGATGAAATCTACATAAGATTAAATAAAATAGAAAAGAAATACATTAATGTATCTCATGAAACCCCTAAAAGAATTGTAAAAAATGTATTTAGATAAAATACGTATTGCAACTAGGAATTCCAATGGTGTCCTAAATAAAAAACAAGAACTAGAAATTTTCTTAAGATCTAGAAATATTGATATATGTCTGATATCAGAGACTCATTTGACAATAAACTCAAACTTTATGATACTAGGTTATGAATGTTATAAGGCAGTTCATCCTAGTAATCAGCCGAGAGGAGGTAGTGCAATTCTAATAAAAGGCACTATAAAACATAATGAAGAATTCAAAATTGAGTGTGAAGAAATACAGCTTTCTATGATCAAAATTTCATCTACTAAACAAGACCTTAATATTGGTGCAGTATATTGTCCACCAAGATGTAATATAAAGTAAAATATTTTTAAAGAACTCTTAAATGTCCACGGACATACATTTTTGCTAGGAGGTGATTATAATGAGATTATTATAGAGAGCTAAAGAAAGCTATTCAAGAGTTAGGTTGTTGCCATCATTCGACTGGCAAACCAACTTATTGACCCACAGACACCAACAAGGTTCCAGATCTAATTGGCTTCTTCATAACCAAAAGAATTTCAGGCAACTATATAAATCTAGAAGATAACCATGATCTAGATTCTGATCACTCTGCTGTTATACTATATGTATTTGAATGAAAAAATAACTAGAAAACTAAATAAGCCCACACTGACAAATAATACAACAGATTGGTTAAGCTTTAATTACGAAATCATAAACAACATTAATTTAGAAATAAATTTACAATCAAAAGAACAATTAGATCTGGAACTTGAAAGCTTTATTAATATAATTCAAAAAGCTGTTTGGAATAACACAAAAATAATTGAATATAGATCAGCAGCAAATATTTATCCCAGAGAGATAACTGATTTAATAAAACGAAAAAGAAGGGCTAGACGTAGATGGCAACAATCTCGTCACCCTGATGATAAGAAGATTTTGAACAGATTATCACAATCTTTTAAAAGAAAAATCAAGATTCTAAAATCAGTAGCATATGAAAATTATATAAAAGGTTTAGCGGCAACAAAAGAATCAAATTACTCATTGTGGAAAGCAACGAAGAGTGCAAAATAGCAGATTAAGCACGCCCTGCCGCTCATGAAACCAGACTGAACTTGGGCAAAGGATAATAAAGATAAAGTCGAATTATTTGCAGATCATTTAGAAAATATATTCAAACCAAACGATATAAATTCTGATCTTTGTTTATTAGACGATGTTATAATAGAAGAAAACACTATTAATCCATTTACACAAGAAGAAATTAGTGAAATAATAAAAACTCTAAAGTTGAAAAAAGCCCCAAGTTTTGATCTTATTACAGCTCAGATTATAAAAGAGCTTTCACAAATGTTATAGAAAAAGCATTCGAAGAAAATAAATATGCTCCACAATATTTCTATACGTAGCACAAGCGTTTGACAAAGTTTGGCACGAAGGTTTAATATTTAAATTAAGAAGATTGGTACCGTTACAATATGTAGAGATACTCGAATCGTACTTGTCTGCAAGATTATTTAGAATTAAACAAGATGCAGAGTACTCTACACTAAGAGAAATAAAAGCAGGTGTGCCTCAAGGCAGTATTCTAGGTCCTATATTGTACTTGCTTTATACAAGTGCTCTACCAGAAGTAGAAAATGTAACTGTGGCAACATTTGCTGACGATACTGCAATATTGGCAGTAGGATCGAATATTGACGAAGCTACAAAAAAATTACAAAAAGCAAGTGTAAAAATATGTTACTGGACTATCAAATAGAAAATAAAACTAAATGAATCTAAATCTGTGCATGTTAATTTTTCTTATAGAAATATAAAGAATCCACCTAAAATAAATTTAAACGGTGTATTTGTATCAATCGAAAATTCTGCAAAATACCTAGGAATGACACTGGATGTCAATCTAAGGTGGAATGAACACGTTAAAAAGAAAAAACTTAAACTTGAAAATAAATATAGAGAAAATTACTGGCTCCTAGGGCGTAAGTCTAAACTACCAATATATAATAAAGTGTTAATTTACAACCAAGTAATTAAACCTATATGGTTATACGACATTCAACTTTGGGGTTGTGCCAAGAAAACGCGTATTGAAAAAATACAATCTTTTCAGAATAAAGTCCTACGTAACATAGTAAGTGCTCGCTGGTATGTACGTAATAGTGACATTCACAGAGATTTATAAATTCCCAAAGTTATAGATGAAATAAGTAGATATGCCATAAAGCATAAAGCTCGTTTAGAAGAGCATATAAATCTTGAAGCTGCTCAACTAATAAATAATCAAATTATTATAGGAAGGCTTAAAAGAAAAAGACCTTTAGATATAGTACGAAGTACAGATTTCCTTAGGGAAAGTATAATATAGGTTTTATATATTCAAAACAAGATAGCAAAAAATTAATGGTTAGTCAGTTTGACTAGTTTTAATAAGGGAAGGGTGTGTTTTAGTTGGCAAGAATCCGGCATACACTTCTGCTACGGGGCGGTCTGTTCTTTCGAAGATTCCACACCAATCCACGTAAAAAAAGAAAAAGAAAAAAATACAAGCATAGTGATTGCAGTAAAAGCAAGTTTATATGATTTTGTTTCTCATTTTTTGTATGAAAGTAAGGTTCTACGATTTGCAAATTCTTATTAAAATATTCATATCAATATACATTTATACCCAAAGTAGGATTAAGATGTTCAATTTTCTGGATATCTGCAATTTTAACGGGAAACGCAATGTTAGTAAAATACAAAAAATTTATTTTACATCTATAATTATTAAAAATTTACTTTCATCTATATTATGAGACTAATAATGTGCGCTTGCTTTGCAAGCGTCAAACAGATGGTTGCATCGCATGATGAAAAAGCATTTTGAAAAAGCATTGTATCACTGATTTTATATAGAAAGGGATCATAAACGCTCACATCCTCCAACAGGACGGTTTTGAACAATGATCCACAAACAAAAGTTATAGAGCTTGCCACTAACTAAAGTTGAAGAGCTCGCCAAGATATTTTCAATGATACCCCACTAGATCATATACAGCTGATTTTATATGAAGGGCTTATAAAACCCTCTGGACCCAATCAGGGCATACAAGAGCCAGATTCTCCAAACAAAAGTTGATAAGCTCGCCAAGACCTTTTTAATGATACCCCATATTATAATATTCAGCTGATTTTTATATTAGTGGCATAAAAACAGTTTCAAGGACCAAACAGGGCGTCCTAGAATATTGTTCCCCAAACTAAATTTGAAGAGCTCGCCAAGAAGAGAGCCAAGACCTTTTCAATAATACCCCACATGATCATATACAGCTGATTTTATATGAAGGGCTTATAAAAGCTTCCTGGACCCAAGCAGGGTATCCTGAAACCATAGACCCGAAGAAAAAGTTGATAAGATTGCCAATACCTTTTTAATGATACCCTACATGATAATATACTGCTTACATTTATATTAAGGACTTATAAATGGTTTCAGGGACCAAGAAGGGCGTCCTAGAATACTTGTCCCCAAACAAAAGTTGATAAGCTCACCAATATCTTTCCAATGATACCCCACATGATAATATATCGCTGACTGTTATATTAAGGGCTTATAAACAGTTTCAAGGACCAAACAGGGCGTCCTCGAATATTCTTCCCCAAACTAAAGTTGGAGAGCTCGCCAATATCTTTTCAATGATATTCCACAAGATCACATACAGCTGATTTTATATCAAGGGCTTATAAAAGTTTCTGGATCCAAGCAGGGAATCCTGGAGCCAGGTTTACCAAACAAAAGTTGCTAGGCTCATCAAGACCTTTTTAATTATACCGCACATGATAATATACCGGTTACTTTTAAATTAAGTGCTTACAAAAGGTCTCAGGGGCCAAGCAGGGCGTCCTAGAATACTGGTGCACAAACAAAAGTTGAAGAGCCCGCCAAGGCCTTTTCAATGATATCCCATATGATTATATTCGGGTATAAATATTGAAATCCCCATACAACATATAAAGGGCTAAAAGGGGTCCTTTGGAACCAAAAAGATGTAATTTTTCCATTTCCAACCATTTTTCTGGATGGTTTCACACCAAACTCTATAAAATGCCTTTTGCAGCTAGTCTCTAGCTCATTTAGAAGTGCTTCATCTTTTTGATACTAAGTGAGTGGTTTCACGCATTTGTTAACAGCTTTATATATATAATATATGTATATAATGAACAACGTTCCATATATTAAGGTTGCTGATTTTGCATTGCAGATATTAAACACCATTTTAAGCAATCTTTATTATGTATATTAATGCATGCTTTTTTATTTTTCAAAACCCTTAAAACTTAACTACCTTTAATTGGACTATATTTGACTATATTTAACTTGACAAAGCATAATTCTCCATCCACTATCTTTCTCCTGAAACTCCTCTGTCTGATTTGAAATATTTTCCACCATGTTTTCGTATAACTCATCTAAATCATTTCCAAATTTTGCGACTGTCATCTTTGCGTTGAAAGATTTAAAACTTTCTTCGTTTTGAATATTTTCTTCTGTTGCATCTATACTTTCAAATTAATTTGGCTCGATGTATCTACTGTAAAGCTCTAAATTAAATTTTTTGACTTATTAACAAGTACTATTTCTTTAAGCTTTTTGATTAACTCTGCTTTAATGTTACGTAAATAATCTTTCGGTAGTAGAGTATTTACACTGTCATCATTTTGGCGAATAAATGTTACAATTCTCCCTTGAAAAGTTTGTAATACATTTTAAATTTCCTTCCACATGAACCGTTTATTTAAAATTATGCTTATTCGTTCGAATATGGTGATACCAAGATTTTACAGGAATTTCTAACTGGCAAGCATTACATTGCCTCATTATTTTTACTTCTGTTTCCTCTTGGTTGGGTTCCATATTACTCGTTTTGTTACACTTGGTTGACGGATAATGTGCTACTGTGTTCCATATTGTCTCAGCCGTACGCTTTTCTGATTTCGAAGAAGAAGAGTTACAGTAATTATCTTCGGCTATACTTCCATTTTTCTTCTTGTGAATCATTTCGTACTGTTTTAATTAATCTGCGCGGTTAAAGTTTTTCCTACAAATTTTGCATGTACATAAGTCTTTTTTTGCATATACACTTTCATAATGTCTTTTTAAATTTTTTAAACTTATATAACGCAAACTGAACACAAATTTTTCATTTTTACACTTTTTAAAAAGAATAGTTATTTTTGAATGAGGAATTAAATGTTGTTTCAATTCAATTTATAACCTCAAAAAAATATATATATATAATTAATAATTTATTCGAAAACCAATAAAACAAGTAAGTTTGAAATTTTATTAAAAATAAAATTTAAGGACTGGCGAAATATTTTCTAGTATTGTTTGAACTGTGTCACATATTTTAATTAATACATAAATAGACCTCTTATTGAACGGTTATTTTTGATTTGAATGAAAAAAGTACAATTTGTGATAAATAAATAATATACATATGTATGTATCATAATAATTAATTTTGATGCAAACTTCAACAAATAATTTTGCGAATTGCATGAAAATTATTTTGTACATTTTTTATAAATTTTAAAAATCTACCCTTAAATTTTATTCTTAAAAAAATTTCAAAAAATCATAGATACATACATACATACATATGTACTTGATTTTTACTGGTTACAATTCAATTCAACTTTTAAAATAAAAATACAAACCATTTTTCATATTATATTACATACCTCAATGGAAACGACGAATTTTTATTAGAATAATTACGAATACTCATTCCAATAATAGCAAATTTTTATATACAATGCACACATTTTTTAGCTTTTATTTTTGCAAAATGTACTTTCATACACAATTTGTCTGTAACTCAAAAAACCTCATACAATTTTCAATATACATCATATACCTAATACTTACATATTATATTTACATTCATTATTTACACAAAACAGAAAAAAAAGAAAAAGAAACATAACAAAACAAAAAATATATAGATAAATACATTACATACTTAACATTACATAGCTACATATAAATACATATCTATACTATTCGTATCAAGCTACATGTATAACAATAGCGTATATTGTATGGAAACATAAAAAAGAAAATAAAACAAAAAATACGTATAGCTATAGATATTAAAATACGTATAGCTAACACTACGTAGCTCTATAAATACATTTATATATCATTCATATTCAAATTTCAAACTATATGTATAGCAATAGCATATATTATATAGAAACATAAAATTCAAAAAAAAGAAAAAAGCAGGACCACAAAGGCTCATATATTTCGCCAATAAAATAAATAATTAAGTATTAAAAGCAAAATTTATTTCTGCTTTTAACCTTCTAATCTTAAACAAAACATTTTAGAAACATAATAATTTGTTATTTTTAAAGTACCTACACTACCATAGATTAATAAATTACATATAGAAGAGACACCTTAAGTAAAAATTTGCGATAACATTCTATTAAGAGAGCTTTTGACTTGCCTCCACTCGTAGAAATCTTTTAATTTTTTCTATGGTCATAGCGGCATACTATTTAATATTTTTGTTTCGTGCCTTTCTTGGTTAATAATATATAATTGAACAGTGATCAATATTAAAATTATTCTACTTACAAAAAAACTTTTATTAACTAACAAAAAATTAAATTAAACTTGAAACCTTAATAAAGTTTAATGCTCTAATCAAATATGTTAATTTAATCACCTTTTAATCATTGCACAATATTAAATCCATTCATTGTATTATCATTATTTTAAATATAATGCAATAACCTGTAATGTAATACACTTATAATTTTTAAAATTTTGGTTATTAAATATTCTTTGATTTTAAATTGGATAAGTAACTTTTTAAAAGATAAGTAAATAAAATAATGTAAAAAAAATATTAAATAAAAATAACTATTGTTAAGGAAACTATAAATTATCGAAAAGTTAAATTTTTTCAAAGTAAATTGAATAAATAAACTTTTAATATTAAATAAAACATAAACGTTGTTAATGGAACTATAAATTATCGAAAAAAATAATTTTTATTTTAAATTTAAATATTCTTCTCTTTTTCTAAATAGAAAATTGAATTAGTAAATTTTTAATATTGTTTTTATTATTAAATAAAAAATAACTACTGTTAATTAAACTACAAATAATTGAAAAAATTAAATTTACAAATTTTAAAATGTGCAATTCCAAATAATTTGATTTTCCCTTTCTCAATTAAAAATTACTATTAAAATGGCAACAGTTCAAGAATTCCAAGCCACTATAGCAGAATTATTAAAAAGAAATAACGAGCTGTTAGCAAAACAGATAGAAGATCTAAAAAAAAAGGTTTGTGACTTAGAAACTAAACTTTGGGTAAGAACTTAGAAACTAAACTTTGGGTTTTTTAGGGTAAAACACTATTTTCTACCTTATATTGAGAAGAGGTTAAATAACAAAATTGTTTTAAAAATACTCCTGGACACCGGTACATGGAAAAATTTTATCAAATCACTTCCGCATTTAACAGGAATTAAAAAAGTAGATAAGCCTTTTAAGGTAAAAACTGTGTCCGGTTCTACTGAAATTAAAAATAAATGCAAAATTAATTTGTTTGGACATATTTTAGATTTTTTTATTTTACCCGGACTTTCATCTTTTGACGCAATTGAGGGATTTGATCTCATGAAGTCCATTCAGGCTAAAATTAGCTACGAACACGGTAGTGAGAAATTAAAGTTTTTAAATTGTCAAAAAGTATCTTATATAGCAATAGATTTCGATAATAATAATATTCCACCCAATTTTCAAAATAAATTTGCAGAATTAATACAGCAAAATTCAATAGCTTTAGCTGATCCTAATGTTACTCTACCTTACAATACAAATGTAAAAGCAACAATAAATACCACAACTGAAACCCCATTTACGCAAAATCATACCCTTACGCACAAGCGCTTACGCAATTTGTAAAAAACGAAGTAGACCAACTTTTAAAAGACGGTATTATACAACCATCTCGAAACCCATATAATAGTTCCATATGGGTAGTCACGAAAAAAACTACTGACGACAATGGCAACAAGGAACTTCGTCTTGTTATCGACTTTCAAAAATTAAATATGTTTACTGTCCCTGACAAATATCCCATCCCGGATACCTCGGTAATTCTTTTAAATTTAGACACAGGTAAATTTTTTCCATCTTACACTTAAAAAGTGGTTTCCACCAAATTCTATTGAACCCTAAACATACTCAGAAAACGGCATTTAGCATAAATAATGGCAAATACGAATTTTGTCGCCTACCTTTTGTATTGAAAAATGCTCCTAGCAACGTAAACGACATTCTAGAAAAGTCAACGACATTCTAGAGTATTCTGAACCAACTAATCTTCGAAATCTTCGTGCCTTTCTTGGTTTGACTGGTTGCTACAGGCGATTTATTCGCTATAGTAACCAGATTATTTAAGATTACGCTCAAATTACTAAACACCTTACAAAGTCTCTTAGAGGCGAAAAGGGTAATATTGGTACCAAGCTATCTAAAAATATGGAAATTCATTTAGCCCAGCCAGCGTTAGATGCATTAGATGCCCAATTTCCAGAAACCCTTTGAACTAACCACATACGCTTCTAGTGCAGCCTTAGGAGCCGTATTGTCTCAAAGCGGAAGACTGATAACTTTCATCTCCAGAACTCTAAGCAAAACGGAAGAATCTTACGCAACGAATGAGCGCGAGTTGCTTGCAATTGTTTGGGATCTGCAAACTTTAAAAAATTATCTTTACGGAGCATGTGACATACGCATTTATACAAAACACCAACACCTTGACAATTGCTATTTCTGAAAGAAATCCCAATAGTAAAATTAAAAGATGGAAGGTTTCGATAGAAGAATTCTCGCCAACCTTCTTTTATAAGCCAAGGAAACAAAATTTAATTGCGGATGCTTTAACATGTCAAAAAATAAATGCAGTAACTCAATCGGTTATGGATACAGCGGCTACTTATCACAGTAAAGAATCTTTAACTTTGACTATTATTACACCCAAGTAACCAGTAATCTGTGTACATATTATATGCACGCATTACAAACTTAACACATAAGAATAGGCCAGCACATAAGAATAGGTTACGTGCTGGTATAATATGGGCACAATCTGTGCACTTTTGGGAAATAATTGTGTGCAAAATGGCACGTACGCATTGTACATGATCAGGAACTGCAATCTGACGGTTGCAAACGATACCGATTAGGGTAACAAAAAGTTTTCATTTAGCAAAATGTGTGCACAATTTATCGCCACAATTACACCAATTTGTACGTAAAAGAATACAATGTGACTGTTATTTTTATTTAAAAATGTGCAAATAGTAAAATTATTATTTAAAATATACGTATACATAGGTATTATAATAACATAAAGTTGTAAAAAAAATATGGAGGCTTCTATGATATATTAATATAATTATATGACATTACATTTTTATTATTAAAAACTCATGCATATAGGTACTTTTATTAAAAGTTATCTTTTCTTAGCACAAAAAGTTCATACAATTTCAAATGTCTGACAAATATAAGGCTTTTACTTCGTAAAAATGAAGGGGCCTTTCAAATAATTGTATATAAGTATATATTTTAAAAATTAATTAAAATTAGGAATTTTTTTTTCATTTTAAGTATTAAATATTTAATTAAAACGTAAATAATATTAAAAAAAACTGAAATTATGCACATACATATGATTTAGTTTGATTTTGATTATTGAAATTTTATAATTTCAATTGGTATATACAAAAACATTAGACATCAGAGACTGCTCGCCATTTTTGGAAGAACATTAAAATGGCGAAAATAGGATAAATATAGCATATGAAGATATAGGTTCCTCATAACTTCCTGCTTTCAGAAAGTATTAATATAGTATCTATATTGTTTGATAATCATAAAAAAATTTTTTAATTATTATCAATACAATCCTTATTCATAATACATTTTCCTTATAACAAAATTTAAAAAAAAACTCAAAATTAAAAATGACAAGCTTAAAATTAAAAATGTCTCGCTTGGAATTCTTTATTCTGCACAAATAAATATAGTTAGCTTACCAAATTTTTTTTATTATTATAAGTAAAAACAATTCTTATTTAGTTTTCCAACTATATTCAGAATTTTTAATAAAGAACATAAATAAGAATATAAATTTTATAAATTAAATGAAAACAAATATGAGATATTGAAATAAAATACATTTAAACTGTCTTTTATAATTGTTATTTTGATGATTTTAAAAGAAAAGAAGACTTAATATTTACTAAGTAAATTACTTGATGCATATAGTGCATTTATACATAAAAATGTATTTATGAAAATGTGATTTATTACAAATTTTATTTAGAAAACAAATTTTTTTATCGTTTTAAAGTTACCTTCTTATGTGATGTATTTAAATAAGCAAAATTTATATTAGAACTATTACACAATCAGGCCCAACTACTAGACTAGCCGACTAAAAGTAATAAACGGGTCAATAATCATATTCTAATACAAAATGCAGGTACTATGCACGTGTACAATTGATTGTGGTTGTACACGTGCATAGAAAAAGACTACATATAATTATAAAAATATAACATCTATATATACAAATATATACATATAATATTTGTATATATAGATGTACAAATTTCAGACATTAATAATCATCTTTCAATTAAAATAACTTACAAATTTAATGGGAAATTAATTTTGCTGTATTAATTCCCCATTCTTATACCTTTTGCAAAAGTCGAAGCTAAATAATTTTAATTTTTTGCTTTACTTCTTCGAGTGGGTTAGCTTTTGCATGTCTTACCCTATTTAAAGTTCCAAAATTAAACATTTTTATGTTCTAATTATGCGCTCATTTATGCATTATAAACATGAAATGTGTACAAAATATTGATATTTTGTGTCGCTAGGGTTAGCTATGTACATAGTGTAACTTTATGATTAAATTGATAAGATATGATTAAAAACCCGACCCAAATGTGTGCATAAATGATTACTTTTCTCAAATGCCACTATTCACCTTCACATAGGTACTTGGTGTTATTTTGCTATTATAAGCTATTATGAAATGGTAATTCATCAATATTAAATGATAAAGAAATATTTATAGACTTTTGAAGATGTATAATGTATACATTTCTCAAACAATTTTATAATCCATAATACCAAAATTTTCCTGTACTCATCGATTCAATTTCAATTTTTCGTGGCGTTTTTAATAAAGTGCGACTATCTTTTGGCAACCATGTAAACCCACACGTTATCAACAGGGTTAGTAGTTGATTTAAAGGTTTTTGAGGTATATTATTAATAAGTGCCCAGATTCGAAGTTTTTTAGCTATTGAGAAATTTTTTTCTTCATCATAAATAGAGCAGTCACCGTCATAATCATTCTCAAGTTCACTAAACAATCCAACATGATAAATACTTTGATCATTAACTAATAAGAATAATAATTAGCAATAAATGAATTCAATATCATTCCCTCACCAGTGTAATTTTGGTTATTATCATCCAAATTAACTTCCTCAACTGGTTTTATATGATCCGAGTTAATTATGGGAACTTGAATAGAAAAATTTAATTTTGAATTGCGTTCTTGCCACTTGCATCTGTACTTCTGTTTTTGCTCCTTTATTTCCCGATTAACTCTCCGATAATACGTATTGGTAAAGTAAAATAGTTCTGATGGCATTCTAATTATTATAGTTGTTTCTTGATTGTTTTATTATGTAGTACTGTGGATGTATGAAAACTGTCATTGTTTTTACTTCTAAACATATGACCTTACAGTTCAAATAATAATGAACTGTAGGCTTAAGTATTATTTTTGATTATTTTAGATTTTATTTTTCATTTAATACATAAATTTACTTGGAGTAAAACCATACGTATTCAAGTAATTCAAAATTTGTTTAAATGTATACAAAAGCAAGTTTTTGAGTTACAGTGTTAGTAAAATTGAAACCATAAAGAGTAAATTAAAACCAAAATTGAAAAACAAAATGATCCTTTATTGTGACCATAAATAGTCTAAGTATAACAAAAGCAACCATTTGTATTAACTGTGTGCAAAATGTAAGCAAAATGTGTATGTAACTTTTGATTTCAGTGTGCTTAAATACTGTTTTGGTTCCTTGGGCAGTAAAAACACCAATTAATTGCTTCCAAAATCAAATTTTTATAGAAATACGTATTGAACTACTTATAAAAAGAAAATTATTTTTAACAACAAACTTAGACACATTATCACTTTTAAAAATCTAGGTGATCTAATCAAAATATTGGAAACCGCATTTAATACTAATGTAGTAAATGGTATCTATTGTCCTCTTACAATTTTGTCGGAGATTCAAAATACTGTTATCATTATATTTTCGTCAGTAAAAATCAGACACACAGAAAAAATGGTTATAGACATCTATAACGCCGACGATAATCTAGAAATAGCAAATAATGAACATAATAGAGCCCATAGATCCTACAGGAAAATTAAAATCCTGATAGGAAAATTTATCTCAAATACTTGATCAATATTACTACCCTGATTTAAAACAAATACTAAAGTCAATTACAACCAATTGTAAAATGTCAAAAAGCGAAATATGATAGAAAACCTCAAGATCAAGTCATAGGAAACACACCGATTCCCGAAGAAATAGGTCAAATTTTACATTTAGACATATTTTCGATAGAAGGACAGTTGTTTTTAACTTGCTTAGACAAATTTTCAAAATTGGCTATTATTAAGCCAATTAAATCAAAATCTATAATTAACATTAAGCCAAATCTTTTAGAAATAATATCTTACTTTAATCCTAAAACGATCGTAACTGATAACGAAAAAACCTTTTATTCACAAACTATACAAACTTTATTGACAAATCTAGGCATATTGCATCATAGAGTTCCTCTACTTCATAGTAAAAGTAACGGTCAAGTGGAAAGATTCCACTCAACCTTAATAGAAATTGCAAGATGTTCCCAGCCCGAGAAAACACAAATGGACTTAACGGAATTGATTCTCTCTAGTACACATAAATATAATGTTTCTGTACATTCTACTACAGAATACAGACCAATAGACATCCTCAAGGAACAATCGGGTAAACTTAAAAACGAAATAATATCCAAATTAGAAATAGCCCAAAAAAAGTATAACCAATATCACAACAAAAATAAATTTCAAAAAAGTTTTAAATCTGGCACAAAAACTCTTCTTAAAATAAACACAAGACTTGGCAGCAAAATTAAAGACATATGCAAAGAGGTCGAAATTTTTCAAGACCTAGGTTCTTCTGTAAGGCTTACTAGTGGCTAAATAGTTCATAAAGATAATTTAAAACATCTACCTCTATCTAAAGTTTAAATTTTCCATATTTCAAGCAAATAACTTATGCAGAAATGCGAGATTATTCAAAATCTCCTATCATACCTATCAGGAAAGGAACTGTAATGTTAATTTATTGCTACTTTTATTTGAACCATACCGTGAACCTAACTCAATATGAAGAAATTCTATTAGAAAACAAAGACTTATTGCATTTATTCAAAACTATAAACGATCCTTATTTGCTTATAGAGCATGATATAAACGAGATGGAAAAACTTTTGACAATTTTTCAAAGTTTACATTACCAAGCAAAAAGACCCTTGGATTTTATAGGACGCATATGGAAATTTATCGCGAGAAACCCTGATCATAATTATCTAATCCAATTACAAAACACCGAAGCCGCTTTTAACAAACTTACCCAAAAAAATGAATCAATTAGTCGAATCTCAAAATAAAATATTAAAAGAAAATAACTCACAGGGTTCAATTTTTGATTTAGTCATGATAAAAAATAGAATGATAATATCAGATTTTCTTAACGGTATAGCACTTTCAAAATTAAACGTAGTGAGCCCGTCAATTTTAAATTTATTTGAAACAAATAAAATAATTCAACTGCACTATTCAATACTTACTACCCACATTCTCTTATTATCGCAGATAAAAATTTATAGTTCAATAGATCAAATAAAATACATTGTAAAAATACCAAAAATTAAAGACATTTGTAATCAAATTATTTTATATCCAGTAAATAACAATAATAAGCAAATTTTACTAGAAACCCATAATATAGCAAAACAATAAAAAACCAACAATTGATAACATTTTAACCAAGCAAAGCAAATGCAAATAGCTTTTAAGCAAATGCAAATAGCTACAATTAACGCACTACAAAACATTACACGAGCCGAGGACGTCATGTGTTTAGAGCGAGAGTGGTGAACAGTTATCAATATTAAAATTATTCTACTTACAAAAAATCTTTTATTAACTAACAAAAAATTAAATTAAATTTGAAACCTTAAATAAAGTTTAATGCTATATGTTAATTTAATCACCTTTTAATCATTGCACAATATTAAATCCATTCATTGTATTATCATTATTATATTAATATGATGCAATAACCTGTAATGTTAATACACTTATAATTTTTTATAAAAGTAATGTAAAAATTGCTGCGTTATCAATAATGTAACCTACATTAAATGTATAAAAATATCTGTATTTTAAAATGTTCTTTAGAATAAAATTTAGAGTGAAATAAAACACCTGTTTTTTATTTTCATTAACTTATATGTATATATTCATTTACGTCCACTAATGCATGCCAATGCAAATATAGAATAAATAAGAGTAAATAAAAACAGAAGAAAAAAACTATTAATATTTTGTTCTTGTTTTTATTGATCTTGTATGGGATTATTATTTACAATGCTTAGGAATACCTCGAATAGTACGGTTAATCGGTTCCACCATCTAGCCGTACTATTTGAAACCGGACTAATCGAGAAACTAACTACATACAAAAAACGATAATTTGTTCCATACAATTTGTTTTGCCTGTTTTTCAATAAAGAAAACGAGAGTAATATATTCAAATGTACATATATTTATTAAAAATAACTAAACAAATAAAAACAATTCATTTTAAAATCGTTCATTCGTTTTTCTCTTCCTATTTTACCAAAAGAAGCACCTTCTTCATGAAGTTTAATAACATTAAGCTTTTGTTCTAAAGCGTTTTTTGGTGACAGAGGCACATTCACACTTTTTTTTTTCGCTAATTGTTTAAACTATAATGCCATACGATTTTGGTATATATTCTTTTTTTAAAGAATAATTTTTTCCAAGAATTTTTTACCGACCGCATACATTAATGTATAAGGTAGGTATTGTTTTCATACCAAAAATTTGTACCCCAGATTTTGGCAAAAATACACTACTCCGGTGTGGAGAAGGCTGTAAAAAATTTTTAGCATGATGTCCGTATGTGTGTGTGTGTGTGTGGGTGCGTGTGTGGGTATGTCTGTGGGCACGCGTACAGCTTAAACGACTGAGCGGAATTTTTTGAAATTTCATATTTAAGGTTTTGACGTAGATATCTCAGACTGATAAGTTTTTGGAGCAAATCGGACAACGACAAGTGGTAGTTTACTAGTGGACTTTTTAAGTTTTTTACGAATATTTCGTAACAGAATAATTTTATGAGAAAAATTATTAAGAAAAAGTTGTTACACAAGTAAAGAGGAACAACTTTGCCATAGAACATTTTTTGATCCGACTAACTTTAACTTTTATTTAATTTTTTTTCATACATAACAAACACTCCATATGAATTTATATGAACAATTTTTTTTGTTTTTTTTTTATATCTCTAAAAATTTTTATACATACATATGTACTTATATCTATGCATATTATTTATTTGTTGATGACATAAAATTAAAACGGTAAAATTTTTGTTAGCAGATTTAATATTAATCTTGTTTGTTTTGTATTTGTTTA
This sequence comes from Poecilobothrus nobilitatus, assembly GCA_947095535.1. NCBI lineage: Eukaryota > Metazoa > Arthropoda > Insecta > Diptera > Dolichopodidae > Poecilobothrus > Poecilobothrus nobilitatus. The sequence goes on from OX352772.1 coordinate 99,499,812, forward strand.
CAGTTTTTTTTATTTTTTACTTCTAATATTATTTTTTGAATGAAAAAAAAATCATGTATCTACATTACAATAATAATAATAATAAATGGATGTATGAATGAATGTACACATATTTTTAGGGTATCATTGCTTATAATTATTGTTATTGAATAAAACAAAATGTTATTAAATTATTAGAAGTTATTTTGCTTTGATATAAATTATTATGTAAAAAATCTATAAATTTTGGCATTGTACTTTTTGTGTAGTGGCGGTCGGTCCTGTGGTGGGGACAGCTGATTTTTTTCCTTTCATTTATGTTTTTTTTTTTTTTAAATTTCAAAACCGTACTATAGTGAAACCGGACTAATCGAAGCCGTACTATGCGAGGTATTCCTGTAATTTTAAAATACAGAAAAATTGTTCAATTTGTAAATTTGTTTTCTAGAAAATAAGTTAAAACGAGAAAGAATACAGTTGCCTTTGTCAACTCTTAGATACCCGTACGAACCGTTAGTATGTTCACAGCCTGTCACTCTGCTTACAATATTATTTTTTTAATATTTTAGTATTTTAAAATAATTTGGGTGAATTTTATAATTTCTAGAACTATGGGTTGTACATATATTCAAACTATATGTTTATACATTCTTTAAAAGCAGATTCTAACCTTCCACATAACGATTATCAATCCAAAACTTTTTCAAATATTCTATAGTACCATTTAATACTAAGCGATAAATGTATATTAAATTTACTTAGTACAAAATAGTAAATATAATTTTAAATATTATATTATATTATATTATATTATATTATATTATATTATATTATATTATATTATATTATATTATATTATATTATATTATATTATATTATATTATATTATATTATATATTATATTGTTATAAGTATATCGCCATAAGTATATCGCCATAAGTATATCGCCATAGAAATAAGAGTATAATGTTGGAGCTTTAATTTTTATGTATTACTTCAAAAAAATTTTAACAGGTGTTCAAGTTACAGGTGTTTCAAAATAGGAAATTTTCAGTTTTTGACCCCTTACAGCTCCTAAACGTGGGGTGATACAAAAAAAATTTTTGAAATGATTTTATTTTCAAAGATCTAACTTCTGTCAAAATTTCAAGTTTCCAACTTGAACCGTTTAGAAGATAGATGGGTTAAAGGATTTTGCAATAATTCAGTTTCGCATAACGGTAAATTAAGACACCATATAGCACAAGTACATATTTATTATATACATGTTTGTAAAGCTCATAATAGCACCTATCGTTTGGAATTCAGATTGAAGATATACCTTATAGAGCTTGTGTTATAACAATATAAATATAGAGATTTTTCGAACTTTGGGAGCTGTAGCTCCTTAACGGGTGGTGGTACAGAAAAATAAATATAATCGTAAAATTAATATTTTTATGATATCTATCAGCAGTTAAAATTTCATGGCTCTATTTCAAAAAAATTGTGGAGATCTGAAAGTTTGTTGTTCGGGAGCTACCCGAAGTTTTTGCCGGAACTCAACCAAAAAAAATATGGAACCTACAAATTGCTCCCAGAATATTTTGTGTAACTTTCTAGATTCTAGCTTTCTTAGTTTTTGAGTTAGCGTGCTGACAGACGGACGGACGGACATGGCTTAATCGACTCAGATCTTGATTCTGATCCCATCCACACCTTTGAAGGTTCGCTTATTTCGAGGTGTTACAAACGGAGGAGTAATTTTATTATACCCGATACTTATCGTACGGGTATAAAAACATTACAAAAGGGAGCAATAGCTACTTTAAATTTAATTGAAAATAACACAGATAATACGTTTGATCATATTCCCGTTTTATTTAACGGAAAAACTATTCAAATATTTAAAAAAAAAATGAGGATTTAACTTTTAGTGAATTAACTATTTACGAACCCCCAGTTTTTCGCTTAGAGATGGAACAAAAATTCTTAGATGTAAAGTGCAACTTTTGTTTGAAATCGCAACAGAATTTAAAGTTTTATACGTCAAACTTTAGAGCAAGTAACAAAATAAACACAATAAAAAAAGCGCATCTTGTATCATTTACAAAAAGACGATTACAGCAAATGAAGCAAAAGAAATGTTCACTATCATTTTTTTAATGATGGTTTAAAGGGAATAAATAATAATGCCAAAATATTCAGTTAGACGATATTACATCCAAAATCCAAGAAATTATGTTGGAAAAAGGAGGAAGAAAAATTTGCTCTTGACATGAACTATAAATCGCCTTCATTTTATACATATTTAACAAATAATTTAAATTTAAATTTACCTTGTTTAAGAACTTTGAATCGGTCGCAGCCAGTTAAAAATCTTACACCAGGTATCATTGATATTGTCATTTTAAGATCTCTTTCATCGAATCCAGCACCGGCAAAAAGGGAGATAGTGTTAGTTTTGAATGAAATTGCGATACAACAAACGCTGTATTATTTCAAAAAACAAGATTTAATTGTAGGATATCAAGATTGTGGTGGTAAAAAAAACTAACCAAGTTGCTAAATATGTATGCGTGTTTATGTTAAGATCACTTTCTTCGAACTGGAAATACATAATTAGTTTTTACGCTACAGAATAACCTATTTTTGGTAAACTTTTAGTTGAGAAAATTAAAAGTGTAATTGATTATTGCAGTAACTTGGCTTTAATATAAGGTGCTTAGGAAATGACCAAGGCTCTAATAATAGAAGCTGCTTTAATTTATTAGGAGTATCTAAAATTAAACCGGATTTTTTCCACAAATCTTCTAAAATATATGCAGTTTATGATGTTCCCCATTTTCTAAAAAGTGCTCGCAATGCCTTATTGAGGGTGGTAGGAAGGTGGTATTGTTACTTGAAAATGTGTTGAGGAGATATTTTATGCGGAAAACGATAATTCTACAAAAATGTGTTGCAAATTAACATTAGGACATGTTAAACCCAATAATTGGCAAAAAAAGAAAGTTTGATATGCTTCACAAGTTTTTAGTAACACTATGAAGGCTGCCATTCAAACTGCACAACAAGAAAACGCAATTTCAATGGCAAGTTTCTTAGAATTCATGAACAACTTGTTTGATTGTCTTAATAGTTCAAAACCATTTAGCAAAAATTTTTACAGAAATCCACTAAAACGTCTAGGAGTCACTCACGATTTTTTGGAAAATGCTTTGGGGAAGCTAAATACGATTACTTTCCAAGATCTCAATAGGAGTTTTTGGGTAGACACTAGTGGTAGTTTTGGGTTTGCACTAATCCAAACAATTAAGGCTACTTAGGTTTGTCTGAAGACCTTTTTTTCCGGAGGGGAATTTTTTTTTAACGTATAAAATCAACGAAGATCCATTAGAAAATTTATTTTTCGCAATTAGAGCTAAAGGTGGATTTAATAAAAACCCTTCTCTTTATAATCTATGTAATACACTTGCCAAAATTATGTGCCATAAAATATCATATTTTTCAAATAATTCAAATTGTCAGCCTGATAATGATGTTTTCTCCTTCGAAATTATTGTTGAAACAAGTCCGAGTTTTGGATCAAATGATGATATCAATTTTAACGCAAGAAGTACAAAACGGAAAGAAAATGTATAAGGAAGAAAATAATATTCCAGAAAAAGATGAAGAGATGCCAGAATACAATATTATTAAAGATGATATTTTAATTGCAGAAGAACTTTCACTTAGATATTTCGCAGGGTTTGTACTTTTTAGAATACTCCCTCAAGTTAACTGTGTGAATTGAGAAAATATTATAAGCAAAACGTATAATTAAACGTATAATTAAAAGAAAAAAAACCTTTTCAAGTTCGTGTACCTACTTGAAAAGTATAAAATAATAATATTTTTTTTCTTATTCCTATTTCACGCCACATTTTTTTATATTGATTCCGAAACCATTTCCGATTTCGAAACCAATATTTTGCCAACAATAAAAATATAATACATATATACCTTAAAGCGTGGCGTTACATAAAAAAGTATATATAGGACAAAATAAGAAAACACGCGGCATTAGAGTTCTACATTACCAGTTAGTCTGCGGTGCGAAAATATTAAATCATTAAAAATTGTAATATGTACAGTTGTAATATTGTAATATGAACATACATAGTGTAATAAAATATATATATTATATAAAGAAAAGAAGAAAGTGTTTTTGGTTTTTTTTTTTGGAAATTCGGTAGGATGTGTCAAGTGAAATATAATAACTATAAAAATTAATTCTTCCCATGACTTAAGAAAATTAGCGGAACGTTTTTTTATACAAACTTTCACTTATGTTTTTACATTTAATGACGCATACAAAGTGTCAATAAATTACCAGAAGAAGTGGTAAAATTAAAAAACAAAAAAAAAAACCATTTATATTAAATCTTCTTTAAAAAAATATCAGTGATTAAATTAACTAAGAACAATAAAAATATAATAAAAACCTAATAAATAAAATTGTAATAAAAATTTAATAAAAGAAAAAATATATAATACAGGGGCTTCGGTAGCCTAGTGGGTAGGCGTGTGGCATATTAACCGAAGGAGTGTGGGTACGATCCCAGCACAGGTCGTAAGTGTCTTTTTCTTTACATACCCCCCTTACGACCAAATATAATGTAAATATATAGTATATAATATAAACAAAATAAATAATATTAGTATATAATTTAATAATAGTATAAAAACCTATAATGGCCTTTAGTAGCCGATGGTTCAATAATATTGCATTACATTTATGTATGTAATATTAATATAAATAAATAAAATAAATAATACAGTACATAAAAACACAAAAAAACAAAAATAAAATAAAAAAAAAGGGAGAACTCAAAAACATACAAAACAAAAAGAACTCTAACAAAAAACATCAGATTAAATAAAACCATATTATAATTAACCAAAAGTTAAAATTAACAAAAAAAAAAATTGTGAATATAAAAAAAAAATTTTAGTGACTATCAGTTAAAGAGAGTGCAAAGGGCAACAGCAAACCAGAGCATCAACATTTCAAAGTTTCATCTTGATCCAGAGCATTTACAACTCACTCAGCATTTACAGCTTTAAATTTCAAAGTAAGCTTGTTTTAAATTTTTTATTATTAGTTTGCAAATAAAAAAAAAAGGAAAAATTTTTATATAAGGAGATTTTTTTTCACATTATTACCTATATTGCAATAAGTAAAATAAGAAAAAAAATTCTTTTTTTATATTTGCAACTTATCAAAGAAAATTTTTGTACCTTAATAATATAGAGAATTTTATTATATTGAACTAAGTAGAAGAAAAAAAGAAAAAAAATAATAAGAAAAAATAAATATATGAATAAAAATATAAAAATTATATCATTTGCAAACTATCTTTAAGAAATATTTATATTTTAAGAAATTATATAGCATACAATTTTTTATTATATTACATTATTAAATAAATTACTTAATAAATAAAAAAAAAAAAAAGAGGCAAAGTATAGAGAAATTTCCTTAATATAATAATTTCAATATTGGCAAACCTTTAGTTTTACTTGGATTTTTGAAAAATAATTCGAGAAAATTTTATCGTAATCATATAAGTTTTATCATAATCGTAATACATCTATAGTATGTTTTTTGTTTAGTATTCTTAAAAAGTAATTAGAAATTCATAATAAAATCTCTATTGTCTTATGTCAAAAGACATTCTTGTAGACGAATTAACAAGTTTACTGAACAATATCTCATTACAAACTAGCCACCTTGCTGATAGGAATCACATTAACAATAGTAATAATAACAATAATCAAAATTCAATAATGAATCCAAATACAGGACAAAATGACCCTCAACTTCTTACTCTTAGTATTGACCCCCTTTTTTTTGGGAAATTATCCGACTTTTATGGAGATTTCAGAGAACTACAGAGCTTTACAGATCTTATAGACAAAATACATCCGTTATTGTTAAGATACGATCATTTAAGTCAGAGTATCTTCTCCGATACAATAAAATCGAAATTAAAAAGAAGGGCAATGGAAGTAGTCGAAATAAATAACCACGTTACAGGTTGGTTAGAAATGAAGGAAATACTAATCAATAATTTCGGGGATCGTACCAGTTTGGAAGAATTATTTGACGAATTACGTGGTACAAATTTCAAGACAATTAGAATTCTATAACGAAATAAAACTGCCTGAAAAAGTTTCAACGTAAAGACAAAATTCTCCAAGCAGCAGAACAGGCAATAAATAACAATAAAACTTCAGCATTGCATATATTTAAAAACAAGATACCAGAACGTATGAGTTCCATTTTATATTGTAGGAAACCAAAAACATTAGAAGAGGCAATAGACATATTACACAAAGCCGGATAGGAACTTTGAGATATGAGACATATAGGAACTTTGAGAACAATAATAATAGTAATAATAATAATAAAAACTACAGTAATCAGAACAACCCCAGACATAATATCAATAACAATTTTAAAAATAATATAAATTTAAACAACAATAATAATAGTAATAACAATAATAAAAACTACAGTAATCAGAACAACCCCAGACACAATATCAATAACAACTTTAAAAATAATAGAAATTTAAACAACAATAGTAATAGGAATAGTCAATCAAACCAAAGAAATTACCAAAATAACAGCAATATTAGGTCCAACAATTATAATTATAACAATAATAGACCAAGTAACTATTATTACAATAATAATAATAACCACAATAATTTACATAATAGAATCTCTACTGACCCATATCAAGAAAACCAAAATCCAAGTCAACAGGTACAACATCCAGAAACAACAACTCTATCCCAAAACTCTTTTAGAAATAACTTCTACTCTCCCAATCCGCCATCAGAACCGATGGATATTAATATTAACGGATACAACAAAAAAACAATATTAAAGAACCACCACAAGTACAAAATTTTCACTTAGCAGCCTCGACTACAAACTTCCCCATATAATAGTTAGCAGTAAAACAAGACCTTTAAAATTTATTATAGATTCGAGAGCTACTCATTCTATAATAAATCCCAATCTCTGTCAACCAAGATATTTAGAAAATAGTAACACTATATTAAAAACAATAGAACAAAAGGTTCAAATAACTCAGAAAGCGGTTATCCCATTATTTAAAGAACTCGGTAGCTCAGAAATAAAAGTTGAATTTTATGTATTTCCCTTCCATAAAATATATGATGGTATAATAGAGAACAATATTTTAATACCTCTTAAGGCAAAAATAGATTACGAAAAAGAAACTCTAATAATAAATGATAACAAAAATAAAAATACTTTTTTCTGATAAACAAGAAAATTTTAGCTAAATATGATATGATAAAATAGAAATGAAAGGAAATTACAAATTACCTATACCAGTCCAACAAAGAGAAGGTCTAGCTTATCTAAAGGAGCAGAAGTCCTTAGATGGCACTGTGACACTTTGTGAGGGCATTTATAACGTTGAAAACTAAAAAAGAAGCCAATTTTAACGTCAATAATAATAATGACAATTTTATTAATATAAAATCCATAAAAACCTAAAAGTAGGTAATCCTGTACTTGGGGATAGGAAAAAATCATGCTATATCGCACCGAAGACCACGCCCACTGACCTATATTTTGATTGATGGGTTTAATGTAGGTTATTCTTGGTTAGTAGGTCAAAAACTTTTTTTGTTTGTTTTGGTTTAGGTTATAAGCATGGGTTGTTAACTTATAAGTTGCAAGTGGTTGTATAGTAGGAAATGAAGGTTGTTGGTACTGTAGAAGTTGTTAGGCAAGGTTAATAAACTGGACAATTTTAATTTATAAGCATGGGTTGTTAACTTATAAGTTGCAAGTGGTTGTATAGTAGAAAATGAAGGTTGTTGGTACTGTAGAAGTTGTTAGGCAAGGTTAATGAACTGAACAAGTTTAGGATATTTAGATTTTATTTTTTTTATATCAAGAAATTCATTGATACTTTGTTATAGGATATCATACAAATAGAAAGATGATTTTTTTCAGGTGAAATCAAGGTTATTTTTTTAAATTGCGCAAAATCGCATGCTTAATAAAATATACCTACATACGTAAAAGAAACTAAAAAAACTTACAAGAAAATATAAAAGAAACGAAAAAAACTTGTTTTTATTATTTAATAGGAAAAATATTCATAGGTACTTTTGAATACCAAGATGTAAATAATAAAAATAAAAACAAACCGTAAACAAGAAGTACAAAGTGTAGTTTGGCTTATAAAGAAGATTAATAATTGTTAAAAGTTGTTATTATAGTTTTAAAGCTGCAAAATAAAATAAAAAAATTATATAGGTGCATCTGTTATGTAAGATTTTTTCTGTTCTATAATAACATTGAGAAAATAACCGGAAATCTTTGATTTACTTGGTTTTGTTATTATTGCGTTACATTCTATACTGTAAGGAATCAAAAAGGCAAGTTAATTGCTTTTGGTACCTATTTGAAAACAAAAATAAAACAAATTTATTTATATGTTTGAAATAATTTTGTATTTGAAAATATTTTACAATTTTACAGAAATCTGTGTTTGAAAATTTTTTTACGATGATCAGATGTTAAGATTGTAGAAATAGCGAGACCAACTTCTTCTATACGTCTTTGAAATCTACTTCTATCACGCGAGTATTCTTCTCAATGACCTTTCCTTGCTGATCTGTAAGCATAGACCCATACATGGATAACTTGAATTTCTTGTTTTATGTTGAAGTAAACCTTTTTTTTGTTATTTAAATTCACATAGTGCAAGTATGAAAATTGAAGGTCTTTATCTAACATTTTTTCTTTTAAAAGATGCATATATACATTAAAACAATTTTTAACAGCACACCTGAAACTCTTGTTTGATAAGTGTATATGACAATTTGAATTAAAGTTGTCAATATTTTGTAATGATGGCAAGTCTCTGCTTAGATCTTCTATTATAACACTGTCAATGTACTTTTGAAGGAAAAGTTTTTTTTGTTCTCCTTTAACATAAATTTTTTCCGCTGACTCTAAATAGTGTTTTAATATACATTTTACATCTAAATATTCAACTAAACCGTTATTCCATTTAATTCCATTTATTTTACTTTCGCAATACTGGTTATTATATTTCACATCTTGACTAAGCTCTTCTGCGGAGTGCGGTGCTTTGAAATGATACATAGTTGGAATTAAACTTCCTTTTTCAAGTATGGCTAACTCTTTTAGGAAATATTGTTTTTCATTTCCTTGCAAAAATTGTAGGTCAACTATAAAAACTTGTTTAACCATGTCGAAGGTTTGTAAAAGAATGTTCAATGAAATAACTAAATTTACATTTATATTCATTTCGAAAAAGAGCTGTTCATATAAATATAGGTTAGCAATGATTGTTTTAACTAATACAACTATGTTGTTTCACCCATTTACAATGATGGTGGCGGGGTCATCCAGCTGTGGTAAAACCACATTTATTCGTAATTTAATAAAATATAAAGAAGAAAATATACTACCACATATTAATAGAATTATTTGGCGTAATCCAGACAAAAATGCTGTTCCACTATATATGAAAGATGTTGAATATAGTAACACTATTCCAGATTTTAATGATAATCAAGAACCTTTGTTAGTTATTATCGATGATATAATGTTAAGTTCTCATGATAAGTTTGTATGTGATTTATTTACTAGAGGATCACATCATAGAAATTTATCTGTAATATTTGTAACACAAAATGTTTTTCACCAGGGTAAATTTTCAAGAGATATTTCACTCAACTGTGAATATTTAGTACTTTTCAAAAATCCAAGAGATAAATAGCAGATATTACCTCTAGCTCGCCAAATATATCCCAATCAAATTAAAGCATTTGAAAAAGTATATAATGATGTGACGTCAGTCCCATATGGCTATATATTAATAGATCTTACTCAAGACGTTAATGATATATTTCGATTAAGAAGTGATATATTTGGGAAAGGTTTGTGTTATTGTACGAGAGATCAATTAGAACAATTTGGGGAGGAATATGAAACGTTTGAAGACCAATCGACATATATTGCACCTATTAAAAACCTCTAAACCAAAATTCCAGAAAGTAGTTATAAAAAACTGTGACCCTGAAGTAATAAAAACATTTTGCGAAATCTCTTTAAATATTTTAAAAGGTAATTGTAATCTGAGTAAAAAAGCAACAACCCTATTACGAAAGTATAAAAAAGAATTAATATCATTTACTTGCCGGAAAAAATCTATAAATAGCAAAAGAAAAATTATTATTCAACGTGGTGGATTTTTACCTACACTTCTTGGTGCAATACTATCAGGGATAATCGGAAATTTTATAAAATGTATAATACAACATTTAATAAAATGATAATTTCAAAACCTGATATTTATGAAAGAATGAAGCAAAATGCAGACATTGAACTCAATGAATTGGATAAAAATATGAAAAAAATATTGTTAAATAAACATCTCACGGATACTCAAAATGGTATTTATACAGACAAAATTTATTTAAAATAAGAAACAAAAAACGACAACTTCCTAGAAATAAAGAGGAGAAAATAAAATTTACGGAAAAAAAAGGTACTCAAACTCGGGAAAAACCAATGTATATATTCAGAAAAATGTTGTAACAAAAGCATTGTCAGCTGCTTCAGTTGGAGAACGTCTTAGAAAAAGAAAATCAATTAGAAATCAAAATGTACAAATTTTTGAAACTGATACAGGAGACATTATAACTGTTCCTTTAGATAGCCCAAGCCCACCAACGAAAAAAGAAAAAACTATAAATAGCAAAGAGTTGAATAATTCATCAAGACGTGTTTTAAGGTCAGCAGTAGGTAATACTCGCACAGAACTTAATTTTCCAATTCATAAGAATAAATCCGCAAGTTCGTGGACAACATACAAGTAAATGATGAATTTTATGTCACTTTACTCAGTGATTCATCTATGAACTATTATCCAGAAAATTCATTATCATCTTTTACAAATAAAATGAATAAATACATGTGTGATTCAAGGTGCAAAGTCGGTATTTCAGAAATGTATGTTAATGATTTCGTTCCAAATGTGCATGGTGAAGAATGGGAAAAAAGTACTCAAATATTTATTAATGATTTATTAATGATCAGAAAGATATGATAGGAGTTGGAACATCATATATTCCATACATAGAAAAACAAATGATATGCGACTGGAAAATTTTTCTACTACCAACACTAATTCAAAATATACGCCCACTTAATAGGTTTACAAGAAAAGAAGTTGAACGACAGTTAATTTGGGGAATTTTTAATTTTATAAACGATGAAGTTCATTATAAACAACCAACAAAAGCTGAGGAGATGCCTAAAAATTTAAGTTATACCACAATATGTGTTACTAAGCCTAAAATAGATATAAAAATAAGAGCAAATTACGCTTATACCCTCGAAGGACTTTTGACAACATGTTTCAATAAAGTATCTTTTAAAGTTACAGATTTTAGAAAATATAAATCACGTGTAATAGAAGCTTTCAAAACTTTTATAGATAGTGTACAATTGATTCCCATTAGTAAACCAGATATGTTTTTTATATACACAGACATAATTGAACCGCCAAAAATAGGTGATAAAGATGTAAGGTGTTTAAGATCTGTTAACATACAAAATTCTTTCACTGATACTGTAAAAGAATTCAGTAATATTCAATATTGTAATGTGGAGAAATCACTTAATAACATTTCATTACATTTATGTGATAAATATGGATACAAAATAAACTTTTCCAATAGTTCAATTCCAACAAAAATTGTATTACATTTTAAAAAAGTATAAATAAAAGCGATTTTACAAAACTATATATTATTTTATTTTATTCATTATGGAGAGAGCGTACTACAAATATTATTTAGTTCAATCAAGAAAAGGTCTTGAGGATATTGGTTCTTTGTTACACTCAATTGTACCTTACCAAAGAGGACGAGGGTTAGGGAGCTTTTCCGGTGGTCTTTTTAGATATTTAAAACCAATATTTCCGTCTGGAGCTAATATATTAAAAAAAGAGGTTATTAACTCTGGTATTAATGCATTATATGATATTGCCACAGGTGCAAATGTAAAAGAAGTGGTTCAAGATCGAAGTAAAGAGATAATGAAAAATGTAAGACGAGGTGATTTCGGAAACTCAATGAAATGTATGGACAAGGCAAAAGAAAACGAAGAAAACCTATAAATTTAAATTATTTTACATCGAAGCGACGCAAAGTTAATAACAAAAACAAACAAAAAGATATTTTTGAATAATTATGATTGAATGTATGAAATCAGAGCTTGATATTTTTAAAACACAGCCTATTCAGTCAAGTATTTTATGATCTGAAGAAGTTTCCTACAACCCTATTGCTTCTTCAGATAATGCATCTGTCATAGAATTTGCTTCACTAGGGCACGGTGATACATATAGAGACTTGTCTTCGACATATCTAAAATTAAAAATACAAATTTTAAAAAAAGAACTCAATGGAATAAAGATAAAAAAACTGATGGAACACCTATACAACAACCAAGTGTGGTTAATAATATGTTACATTCATTAATAAAACAATGCAATGTTCAACTAAATGGAAAGAATATATCTCCATCAGATGGCAATTATCATTACAGAGCTTATATTGAATCATTGTTAAATTATGGTACGGATGCCGCTACAATGCATTTGGAGTGTGGTGGATGGATGTTAGATAAGCCAAATATAGCAAAAACAGATAATAGTGGTTCAAAAGAACGTCAAAAATTATACCAAAATAGCAATGCAGTGGAACTTATGGGGAAACTACGTTTAGATATGTTTAACCAACCTACACTTCTCATAAACAAGGTCGATGTTCGAGTTATACTAACATTAGAAAAACCAGATTTTTATCTCTTTACAGATGATACTGATGAATCTCAACTGAAAATTTTAGAAGCCACTTTATTTATGAGACATGTAACAATTAATCCTAGTGTGCTATTAGCACATAATGCTGTATTGGAAAAACCTAATGCCAAATACAATTATAAACGAGTAGAGGTAAAAACTTTTACCATTCCACAGAATAGTTCATCAATATCACTTGATAATGTTTTTATTGGACAGTTGCCAAACACAATCATTTTTTGCATGACAGAAAATGCAGGTTACTCTGGAAAAAGGTCAAAAAACCCATACAATTTTAAACATTTTGATATATCACAATTTGTGTTAAACGTAAATGGTGTTCAAATACCTAATTCAGGAATTGAAACCAGTTTTTCAGATGAAAATAATTGCTGTACAAGAGCATACAGTACACTTTTTCAGGAACTGGAATTTACCATAATGATAAAGGTCATCAGATAACAAGAACCATGTTTAGTAATGGGTTTTTCATTCTAGCTTTTGATTTAACTCCAGATGCATCAGGAAATGAAGTGTGTCAAGGTCTACTAAATCAAGGTACAGTTAGAATTGAGGCAAGGCTATCAAAACCACTTACATCTACACTGACTGCCATTGTTTATGGAGAATTTGATGCAAGTTTACAAATTGATAAAAACCGAAATATATTCTCAAACCTATAAATAGCATACATAAAAGTATACATAATTTACATACATAATTTGAATATTTGACAAAATGTCACTGTCTTGTGCACTTCTGGATGTAACATTTTGTAGTGATGATAATAATACCTTGTTTGCGAAAGATATTTGTATAGTTGGTTTTAAAGAACCTTGTAAAAAGTTTGTAAAAGAGCTCAAGTATAAATTTCCAACTAGGGATTTTATAAATGATAATTTTGATAATTACTCTTTCGGAACTGTGTACAACGATAAAATAAATAAAGAGCTCTGTCAAATACTAGAAAAATTTGATGTTATTATAACAAATAAAAAAATCAAAAAAGAGTTTTTATCAAATTATATTAAAGGAACAACTAAAGTATATGACTTGAGTCAATTTGATTGATGAATACCCACACGTACATTTTTGAAAGGAGTTTTTGCTCTGGATTAACTCCCCAGAATAATTGAAAAACAAACTTTTTTAATTGTAAACACTGATAAATCAAAAGATCCGGGAACACATTGGTTAGCTATTTTTAAGCCAAAGAATGGCTGTGTTGAATATTTTGATTCGTTTGGTAGAAAACCAGATAAATTAGAAATTTTAAGTTACTTAAAAAACCAATGTATAATTTTTAATAAGAAACAGTTACAAAGTAACTATTCAGATGTCTGTGGGCAATATTTTTGTGTTTATACGTGGTATAGATGTTGCGGTATGAACGCTTTTTTAAAAAAAATTAATAAAGGAAATCAACTAGAAAACGATAAGTATATTTTAAGTACCTTTCAAAATGTATTTGGAAAATATAACTCATTACAAATTTGTGTTCCTAAAACGTATAAATAATAAAAACAATATAAACAGGTTTTAGTAAAATTAAAGGAATGGAAGCACCAGGTCAGAACACAAATTTATTGCTAAGTTACACATATTTTCTCAATAAGAGTCATACATTAAAAATTGCTATTGGATTTGACTGTGAGTCATTTGAAGCCTCAAGAATTCACCGTATTGGTAAAAAGTCAATTGTCTTAAAATATCATGAATGGAATAAATTTTATACGAATTTAACAAAAAACTCGATAAGCTGATAATAAAAGATATAAAACAGAACTTTCATCATGGGCTAAAATCAGCGAACAGGCAAAGTATAAGTATTAACAAAGAAGAAGCAGAGCAGTTTTACAATTTAAGCGATTTTCTTCACGCAGTGATGACCTATTATAAATCTGCTGAGTTAAATGTAAAAGACTATGTTCGGGAATATCTAAATTTATGTGTTGAACAATAAGTATTTAGGTTAGAAAGAGAAATTTATGTACCAATACAACGTTTTAATGTACAATGTAATTATTCAAGGTTATTTTTTGAAATTCCTGTAATTTTAAAGGAACAAATCTGTAATATACTACATAAAACAAACTAAATAAATCACAACAAATAATATAAAAATTTTTATTTTTTATTTATATGTTTTAGATAGACAAATATTTTTCTGTACACCTTTCATTAGATTATTTAATTAAAATTATTTAGGATTATTAAATCATTTAAATAATCAAGATCTCCCTGCTGATTATTTATGTCCCAAATTTCATTAAATGGAACTGCTTCCTCATCTTCCTCAATTTCTTCTTCCACTTCTTCGTCTTCTAATTCAACTATCTGGAACGGTGGTATAAATTCCTCAGTTTCTGCTAAATCTTCGTCGTTCATGGTGGACGTAATTTCATTTTTTTGTATCTGACCTTGTGTATTTACATCATCTACAGTTTCTTTAAATGGAAATGATGTGGAATTAGGCAGCATTTCAGTGAGTTGTTGAGCAGTCAGAATGGAAATGTATTAAATTTAAAAGTAAAAGTTGAGTTATATACTCATGTAGAAAAGTATAAAAGCAAATTAAACTCAATTAGATGATTAGTTTAAACCATGCTTTGGTCTATCATTTTATGTATAATAATTATTATAACATTATAACAAATAGTGACTGAAATTCATAGACAGACAAGACGTAAATTTCTTAGAAGAAAATTCAAACAGAAAGGTCTAAATGATACCTTATGGAAAATTTAATAATGGTTATAAATATATGCTGACGGTCATTGATACTTTTTCCAAATATGCCTATGCTGAACCTGTGAAAACAAAAAATGCCGAAAATGTTTTAAATAGTTAAAGTTTTAAATGTCGATTTACAAAATGTCGAATGGGTGAAAATATCGACTATAAAAAAAATGCCGACTGAGAAAATGTCGACTGATAATTTGCCTACAACTGAAAATATTAACAAAAAATGTCGACGTAATTAAAAATATAAAAAACAAATTATAACAATATATTTATTCTAGAAACAATAAATATCCATTCAATAAAAAAAACTAAAAGAAAAAATAGATATAATAATTATATGTGAAACAACACGATAAATAAATTTAATAAAAAATAGATTTTAGTATAACTTCATGTTCCTCGCTAATAAACATAAATATTCAAATTTAGAATCAAACCTATTCTTGTAAAAAAATAGGTAAAAATTAGTAAAACCTCAAGTAACTATTATACTGAAAAAATGTTGAAAAAATGACAATCTTCACTGAAAAAATGTTGTCTAAGAAAATGTTGATTGAGAAAATACTGCGCAGTATTTTCTCAATCAACATTTTCTTAGACAACATTTCAGTCGACATTTTCTTAGGCAACATTTTTTCAGTCGACATTTTCTCAGTCGACATTTTCTCAGTTGACATTTTCTCAGTCGACATTTTCTCAGTCTTCATTATGACCCGGACACGTTTTAAATGCCTTAAAAACAATTATTATTAGAGCTAAAGTTATACCAAAAAATATTCACTCTGATCAAGGCAAGGAATTTTTTAATTTACAATTTCAAAATTATATGAAAGAAAAATCAATCAATCATTATCACACATTTAGCGAATTAAAAGCATCAAT
The DNA here is from genome assembly GCA_947095535.1 of Poecilobothrus nobilitatus. Lineage (NCBI taxonomy): Eukaryota > Metazoa > Arthropoda > Insecta > Diptera > Dolichopodidae > Poecilobothrus > Poecilobothrus nobilitatus. Next base: position 99,516,335 of record OX352772.1, read on the forward strand.
TGTTGAACGATTTAACCGTACATTGAAAAATTCTATTTGGAAAAAATTTAGTTTAAACGGGAATTATAAATGGTTACCTATTATACAATCGTTAATAAAAGAACATAATTCAACAAAACATAGCACAACAAAACTTCCTCCTGAAAAAATTACAAAGAAAAACGAAAAAAATATACTGCGGAATGTATATACTGAGCCTAAAATTTTTCAAAAAAGTAAATATAAAACTGGAAATTATGTAAGAATAAGTAAATATAAAGGTCATTTCGAAAAAGGTTATCAACCGAATTGGTCAACTGAAGTATTTAAGATTGATAAAATCAATAATACTTATCCTGTTACCTATCAATTATCGGACTATACTGATACGCCAATTTCTGGGGATTTTTATCAAGCTGAGCTTACACCTGTAAAATACCCAGATACTTATCTTGTAGAAAAAATTCTGAAAAAGCAAGGAAATAGAGTTTTTGTTAAATGGCTAGGTTTTGATGACACACATAATACTTGGATAAATTCAACAAATATTATTTAATATCTGTAGAAGAAAACTCTAATAAACACCTGAAAATAAAACTTGAAAACATCTGAAAAATAAAATAAAATCTTAACATCTGAAAAATGAAATAAAATCTTAACATCTGAAAAAAGGAAAATAAAATTAAAACAGTAGAAAATTTCTTTGAAATAAAATTTTTTTATTAAATAAAATTTTTTATATAAAATTAGTCTAAAACTATTACTGATTTGTGGCGAATTCAAAATCACCACGTTCTTCTTTTAAATTTAATTGGAAATATTAATTTTTTTCGATTTCCTCACGGAAATCATTATCTTCAAATACCCCAACTTTTTGATGCGGTATAAATATAATATTATTTAGGGTGTCGAAGACCCATTTTTTACCGTAAACGGTGTTTAACATTTTAATTTTATTTATTTTATAGAGCCTACTTGGCTCCATATCTTTAACTTTTAAAAATTAAAAAAAATTTTTTTTTTTAAATTAAATAATTCCACAAGTTTCCTTTTTCTGATGGGATTTGATGTTGCCTTACTCTGATAATCTTGTTGTTGCTGTAGTTGCTGTTGTTGTAGTTGCTGTTGATGTTGCTGTTGTTATTGATGATGATGCTGTTGATGTAGTTGTTGTTGTTGTTATTGATGAAGATGAGTAGAAGCGTCATCTTCATTTTTCGCCTTTCTCCTTTTCGCAGGAAGACGCACTGCTGTACTAGTAGTAGCAGTTGTAGCAGTTGCAGCCTATTCTGCAGTCATGAAGAAGTTTAAATACTATTGTGCCATATCTTGCTTGTTTGAAATTAAACTGATATTTTTTGTATAAAATCCCGATGTATTTATACTAATTAAAATGTATTGAAGATAAATTTAGATTGCTTTTTGTTTTTCAATTCTTTCTATTTTAAGATAGGATTAAGATGGGATTCTAGTTAAACAATTATAATTTATTAAAGCGACCTTTGATTCATTTAACAGAGTGAATCTGTATTAAAAATTTAATATTATTCTGTTATTCAAGCATTTAACATCTAAAATTCGTATAAAGAAAATGTCGAAAAAAATTATTTTACAAAAGTTTCTTACCGAAACCTTATATAATCGAAAGTAAAAATTCGACATTTGTTAAACGGTTTAATATGAACGGGCACAAAATAAAATTTGTAATTAAATCCGTACCTGACAATAGAGAACCAATTAGCTGGATTAAGGATGCTATACATCAAATAATCAACATTGCTGTGAAAGATGTGAATTCCAGGGATAAAATTGGGTTAACATTTTGTGGAGAGAGCTTTGAACATAAAGGTCCTGCGTATCTCAGTTTTAGATCCGCTCATGAACTAAAATTTAGCGACGTTTGGGACGTAATTTCTAATGTTTTCCAAAGTAATTCTGAAGGTAGTTATTTATAATACATTTTTGGCTTCATTTATTATAAACTATTTTTATTTTACGTCTACAGGTTTAAGTAAGATAATTTATGTTTACCGAGTGCACTTGTTGTTTCAATAGCTAAAATTGAAAAATTTAATGATTATGAAAAAATTCGAAAAAATATAGGAAAACTTCAAACTTTAACAACTTTAAAATTATTAGAAAAATCAAAAATAACAATTCCATCTGAAGGTTGCGGAATTCGTGAATTGAATCAATTTCAAAAATTTTTACACAAACACAAGATTGTTGTATATAAATATGGAACAAGGGGTGCAGAAATAATATTTGAAGGATTTAATAATGGAAAAAAAAATAACTTGCTATACCATAATAAACATTATAATGTAATAACTTCGCTCACAGCTGCTTTTTGCACAGCATTTTATTGTGAAGAATGTCATATTCCGTATTCTAAGAAAAATGAATATAGATGTTCGAAAAGTTGTCCTTGCTGTCAAATCTCACCATCTTGTTCACTTAATGTTAAAAATATTTTATGTATGCAGTGTTCACTTAATGTTAAAAATATTTTATGTATGCAGTGTAATCGAACATTTAGTGGTCAAACATGTTTTGAAAGCCATAAGGCTGCCAGTTCAAAAAATAGAAGCATCTGTGAAGAAATTAGAAAATGCAAATCTTGTTTTAAAGTTCATAAAAGCAGTAGGACTCATATAGGTAGGAGAATATTTTTGTAAGATTTGCGATAATCATGTTCCTGAAAACCATAAATGCTTCATTCAGCAAGACAAAACAGAAGTAAATTTTGAAAATTGCATTTACGTATTTTATGATTTAGAAACAAGACAAGAAGAAATTAACTCTACAAAAATAAAAGAACATGTTCCAAGTTTATGTGTGGCTCAGCTAAGATGCTTTAAATGTATTAACATTGATTCTCTATTCTCTCTGAGGAAAATATAAATTAAGAGAGAGAATTTTTAAAACGAAAAATGTGATAGAGGATTTCATGGAATTTATTTTAAAATTAAGAAAGGAATTCAAAAAGATTGTCATAATTGCTCATAATGGTCAGGCGTTTGACCATCAATTTATTCTGAATTATATACTCAATAAAACTGTGCTTGAACCAAAGTTAATTATGCGAAGTACAAAAATTATTGTAATGATAATTGATAATATTAAATTTATAGATTCTATGAATTACTTTCCTATGGCCTTGGCAAAATTACCAAAAGCTTTTAATTTATCAATCAATTTGAAAAAGAGTTATTTTCCGCATCTATTTAATAAATTGGAATATGAAAATTACATTGGCCCACTTCCAGCAATTAAATACTATAACTCTAATACAATGAAAGCAGATGAGCGTAATGAATTTTTAATGTGGTATGAACAAAATAGAAACTCAGAATTTAATATGGATAAAGATATTTTAGAATACTGTATAAATGTACTGTATAAATATATGATGTTGAAATTCTAACTAGAGCATGTCTGGTTTTCAGAAAATTTTTTATAGAAGAATGTAATGTGGAACTATTTGTAGAAGCAACAACAATAGCTTCAGCCTGTAATCTTGTATATAGAAGAAACTTTCTCAAATCGAATAGTATAGGAATTATACCAAGAAAAGGATATAGGATGGTAGACAATCAGTCAAAAATTGCCATGCAATGGCTTATTTGGGAAAAAGATTTGAGAAAAATTGATTTGAAATGTGCATTTAATGGAAAAGAAAAACAAATCGAAAATGTTAAAGTCGATGGATTTTGCGAAGAGACTAAAGAAATATTTGAATTTTACGGTTGCTATTATCATGGACATCGAAAATGTTCAACAAACCAGAGGGATATACCATTACATGATAACTCTGGCGATACTTTGAATCTACGATATGAAAAAACATTAATGAGATCAGAGTTTATAAAATCATGTGGATATAAAGTTATTGAGATGTGGGAATGTGAATTCCAGGAGCTAATGAGACACAATGAAAATATGAGATATTTAGAAAATCATTCATTAATTAATTTAGTTCCTTTAAATCCTCGTGATGAATTTTATGGCGGAAAACGGGAAATACTTACACATATTATAAATGTAAACAAGGAGAAAAAATTAAATACATAGATGTATGTTCCTTATACCCATATGTTTGCAAACGAGGAAATTTCCCATAAACCATCCTAAGATTTATGTTGGAGAAGATACTTGCTCTAAGTTAAACAGAACGACTATTGACGGTATTATTAAATGTAAAATCTTACCACCAAAAAATCTATTACACCCCGTGTTACCTGTCAAACAAAATAATAAATTGATGTTCTCTCTATATAACACTTGTAGTGAATAAAAATATCAAGGAAAATACTACATACATACATACGATGAAAGAGCATTAGTAGGAACTTGGGTAATTGATGAAATTAAAAACGCAATTGAAAAAGGGTATAAACTTTTAAATATTTATGAAGTTTGGGAATACGAAACAGTAAAATATGACAATTGCAATGGTATTGATGGTTTATTCACTAAAATGATGAATAAATTTATAAAGATTAAACAAGAAGCTTCTGGGTGGCCAATAAAATGCACAAACTCAAAAAGAAAAGGAAGAATATATTGATAGTTTTTTTGAAAAGGAAGAAATTAAATTAGAATACGATAAAGTAGTTAATAATCCTGGTTTAAGATCTTTTGCTAAAATTATTTTAAACTCATTCTAGGGAAAATATGGGCAAAAGGAAAATCAACAACAAACCACCATTATAAATCAACCTTTTAAACTTTACGAGTTAATAACAAACCCCTCTGTAGAAGTATGTCACATATTTCCAGTAAATGAAGAAAACATAGTGGCTAGCTGGAAGTATAAAGAAGAAGCAGCAACTTCTTTATCTACTGTCAACGTAAGTATCGCTGCTTATACAACAACACGTGCTCGTCTTCAAATTTACAGTTATCTAGAGAAGCTAGATAGTATAGTATTATATTATGACACCGATTCGGTGTTGTATATTTAATCGAGAAGGAGAATATGAACCACAAACAGGAGAATTTATAGGAGACATGACAGATGAGTTAGAGTGTTATGGTATAGGGAGTTATATTACAGAATTTGTAAGTGGTGGTCCCAAGAACTACGCCTACAAAATTTACTGTACAAAAGATAATACCGAAAAAATTGTTTGTAAAGTTAAAGGATTCTCTCTTAGTTATGAAGCTTCACTAAAAATTAATTTTAATAGCATAAAGGAAGCAGTTTTTATTGAATTCATTGAAAAGTACAGACACATACGTCATTTCAGAAAATATTCGTCGAAATAAAAATCAAGATGTACTTACGATTCCTGAAATAAAAAAATATCAACCAAAATCGGAAAAACGAAAATTTAATGAAGATGGTAGTCCTTTACCGTATGGATATAATAGAAAAAAATCACGTGTTGATAAGTAAATCATTCAAATTTGTTTACATATTAATTTAAAATTTTTAAAATCTTAACTGCTTCTGATTATCGTAAAAAATTTTTCAACTTAGATTTAAATAAAAATATAATAATAAAAAATTTAATAAAAGATTTTTAACATAAAAATGAAAATGTCTTTTATTTTTATCTTATGTTTACAAAATAGGTACCAAAAGCAATTATCTTCTTTTTTATTTTTATTATTTTTTATTTTTTCATTTCTTACAGCATACAATGGAACGTAATAATAACAAAACAAAGTAAAATCGAAGATTTCACGTTATTTTTTTAATCTTCTTATAGAACAGAAAAAAGAAATCCTACATAACAGATGCACCTATAATTATATAATTTTTTTCTTTCTTTTGTTTTTATTTTTACTTTTTTACTGCATTCATAAATTTTAAAATTGTTTAAAAGAGTCAAACCAGTTTTAACAATTTATTTTACACCAGGTAAACAGAAATTAGAAGAATGCAAAATATTTTTTAAGTTCATATGTACTTAGAACAAAATATAGAATATAGAGAAACAACTCATATCCTAAAATAGGTAACATATTTTTCTTATTTTTATTTTGCACCTTAAAGCTATAATAACAACTTTTAACAATTATTAATCTGCTTTATAAGCCAAACTACACTTTGTACTTCTTGTTTACGGTTTGTTTTTATTTTTATTATTTACATCTTGGTATTCAAAAGTACCTATGAATATTTTTCTTATTAAATATTAAAAACAAGTTTTTTTCGTTTCTTTTATATCTCCTTTTACGTATGTAGGTATATTTTATTAAGCATACGATTTTGCGCAATTTAAAAAAATAACCTTGATTTCACCTGAAAAAAATCATCTTTCTATTTGTATGATATCCTATTACAAAGTATCAATGAATTTATTGAAAAACCTAAATATCCTAAACTTGTTCAGTTCATTAACCTTGCCTAACAACTTCTACAGTACCAACAACCTTCATTTCCTACTATACAACCACTTGCAACTTATAAGTTAACAACCCATGCTTATAACCTAAACCAAAACAAACAAAACAAGTTTTTGACCTACTCACCAAGAATAACCTACATTAAACCCAATCAAAATATAGATCAGTGGGCGTAGTCTTCGGTACGATATGGCATGATTTTTTCACATTCCCAAGTGCAGGATTACCTACTCCCAAATAGTAAATTCCGAAAATTTTAATATAATCGAAGAACCTGAACACAAAAATATATTTGACCCAATAAGAATTGAACATCTAAATAGCCAAGAAGTTCAAGCACTGTATACAATTATTAAAAAATTTTCAAAAATCTTTTATCTAGAAGAACCAGATTTATTCTTTACAAATATAAAACATGAGATTCGTACAATAAATAATGTCCCAATTTTCGCAAGATCATACCGGTACCCACAGATTCATAAAGAAGAAGTTCAGAAACAAATTTCAGATATGCCTGAATCAGCCCCCGTACGGATAGTTCCGAAGAAGGAGTATGCCAGTGCAAAAGCTATGTGGCGACTCGTCATTGACTATTGTAAATTAAATGAGGTCACAATAGACAACAGATACGCTATTCCCAATATAGATGACATCCCGGGTAAGTTGGGAAGATGCCAATACTTTACAACCCTTGATCTAGCAAAAGGGTTTCATCAAATAGAGATTGATGAAAACGACGTTTACAAAACAGCTTTTAGTGTCAAAGATGGGCACTACCAGTTTGTACGTATGCCATTCAGGTTGAAAACAGCCCCGGCAACGTTCCAAAGACTAATAAACTATATTCTCAAAGACTATATAAACAAAATCTGCCTTGCATACATGGACGATGTTATAATTTTCTCTTCTTCACTCGAAGAACATTTAGATTCCTTAACCAAAATTTCTAAAAGAGTAAAAGAATTAAATGTGATGGTACAACTAGATAAATCTAAATTTCTCAAAAGAGAAACAGAATTTCTAGGGCACGTTGTCACCTTAGAGGGGATAAAACCAAACCCTAAGAAAATACAATGCGAGTTACATAATATTATGTTGACATAATGTAGCATGAGATATGTGTTGCCATAATGTAGCATGATACACCATGTTGACACAACTTAATATAATGTTGCATGGTATTTTGTTGGCATAATATTATAGTAGCTCATTCACCTTTTTTTTTTTTAAGCATTTTTATATTTTCATAATAACAGGAAATGCAATTAGCATTCCTGACTAGTTGATTTTATTAATAAATTTTAAAAAACAACATTATTTTTTTTGATGATCTTAGCACTAAGTTAATTTAAGCATATTAATATATAAGTATAACTTTGTAAAATAAAAATCAGTCTTAAGAACACAACTAAATGATTAAGTGGTTTTATTTTCGTTCGCGGAAAACATAATTGGCGCAGTCGGTAGGATTTGCTATCCAAAGATAGTAAATCTTGTGATACGAACCGTAAATTGAAATATTTAAATACATATTTAATAATAAGAATTCAGTATGGTTGCACCAACGTTAAAAGATTTACGAAAAGTTACAGTATGTCAATTAAAATCACAATTTGAAGGATTAAGTGCTGCAAAATTGCATCCTGCTCAAAATGGTGAAGAAAATCCATTATCAGATAAAAAACAATTGAGCAAGAAATGGGAAATATAAATTTCATCAATGGCATTGCGAATGTTAAGTGGAGCAAATTAAAACAGAAACTCCAGAGAAAAATCCGTTGCCGACCAACGAAATTATTGAAGAATAAATAAGGTATCAATTTTTTTTTAGAATAAACGTGGTTTTATTTAAAACTTTTAAAATAATATACATAATCATTTTTTTTCTAAACATTTTTTAATTTTAACTTGAAAGAAAATAAAATCTATTGTTTAATTATGTTATAAATTAGTTTTATATAAATGAAATTTATATATTTATAAATATATGAAATAAATATGTGATTTGCCGAAAATTTGAGCAAACCAATAATTATTAGATAGAAGAAATATTGTTGAAAACTTTTTGCTAACAGACAAATATTTTTGCATATAGAATATATGTAAATCAAATTTTATTATTTTTGGCTGTAAAAATAAAAATTTTATTATTTGTATAAATATTCTATACATTATTTTAGAATTAAATTTTTCCTTTGAAATAGATCTTAAGATATATTTCAATGCTTTGAATAATTTAATAAATTATCCTGTATTTAAAAAAGTTTAATTTAATCCAAAGCTTTATTCTAAAAAATAAAGCAAAAACATGTTCAAAGTATAAAAAGCCAAAATATAAATTCGACGTAACTCTTAAGAGAACGTCTTTTACAAATTTCATTTTCAACATTATTCCTTTACTCTAAGCTTAAAAAACAAAAAAAAAATCAAAATAAATATTACGTAACTCTTAAGAGAACATAATTTAATTTTAAAGCAAAAATATAAAATTTAAATTCATATTTATTACAAGTACAATTTTTTTTTGTTCTATAAGAAAAAAATAAATATGATTAATTAAAAGAAAAAAAAAAAATATGTAATAGGTAATACGTATATAATATAATAATGTAGGTATAAGTATGTAATTGCAAAAATATAAAACAAAAAAAAAAAAAAATAACAATAAAGAATATTGCACTTGGTTTGAAAAATAAAATAAAATTATGTATGTTGCTATATTAAAAGTAACAAATTGAAATTTAAAACCAAGAAAAAAAAAAAATTTAATTATATAATAAATAAGTAATAAAAATATAAGTGTATTATTTAAGTCAATTTTTATACTTTGTAATATTTATTAGATCTATTAGATTTGTATATTTATTACTAACTTATATGAATTCAAAAATGTATAATATTGAAAAAATTAAGAATAAAACTTAGAATTAAGTAAAATTTTTATAATGATGATCCCTATCTTTGAATTGTAAGAATGTTAATATAAATTATCATAATTTGAACTCAGGAGAGTTTCAAACTTAAGAGGGTAGGAGTTACATAATATTATGTTGACATAATGTAGCATGAGATATGTGTTGCCATAATGTAGCATGATACACCACGTTGACACAACTTAATATAATGTTGCATGGTATTTTGTTGGCATAATATTATAGTAGCTCATTCACCTTTTTGTTTTTTAATCATTTTTATATTTTCATAATAACAGGAAATGCAATTAGCATTCCTGACTAGTTGATTTTATTAATAAATTTTAAAAAACAACATTATTTTTTTGATGATCTTAACACTAAGTTAATTTAAGCATATTAATATATAAGTATAACTTTGTAAAATAAAAATCAGTCTTAAGAACACAACTAAATGATTAAGTGGTTTTATTTTCGTTCTAAAGAACGTGAAAAACATAATTTGCGTGAAAGACTTTCCAATTCCGAAAACTTCGAAACAGATAAAACCATTTTTTGGTTTAACAGGCTACTACAAGAAGCTTATAAAAGACTATTCGAAAATAGCTAAGCCCATTACGAAATGTCTGTAAAAGAATTCAAAAATAAACATAAAAGACACAGAATATAAATCTAGTTTCGAATTGCTAAAGAAAATGCTAATTCATGATACAATTCTAAAATCTCCGAACTTTAACATATCACTATAGTACTATTGAAAAAGAATTATTAGGTGTGGTATGGACCACAAAATACTTTCGTCGATATATATTTGGTCGGAAATTTATTATAGAGACAGACCACAAGCCATTACAATGGCTGTTTTCAATAAAAGAACCAAATTCAAAACTCGTGATATGGCGTCTTAAACAATCAGAGTTCGATTATGAGATAAAATATAAAAAGGTAATTCAGAACGGAAATGCTGTCGCACTATCGCGTATCGAAATCAATTTAACAGAAGAAACTAAAGAAAACAATTTTCATATAAGTAAATCTGCTTTAAATTTGTTTAAAAGGCAAATAATTATCCTTGAATTTTTTCAACCGTAAGTTTGTGGAACATCTTAATTAGATTTATTGAGTAAAAAATTGTTTTTTATTTATACTTTTTGTCCAGAAAATAATTTTATTAATATTTTATTTTTTTATAAGTCTTAAAATATTATATTTATTTATTATAAGGCCTATATATATTTCGGCATCACTGCCATCATCAGGACGAATACAATTTAATACTTAGGTTAATTTAATACTTTAATTTAGTACTTAGCAGTATTAAATTGTATTCGCCCTGATGATGGCAGTGATGCCGAAATTATATATATTTCGGTATCACTGCCATCATCAGAACGAATACAATTTAATACTTAGGTTCATTTAATACTTTAATTTAGTACTTAGCAGTATTAAATTGTATTCGCCCTGATGATGGCAGTGATGCCGAAATATATATAGGCTTTATAATAAATAAATATAATATTTTAAGACTTATAAAAAAATAAAATATTAATAAAATTATTTTCTGGACAAAAAGTATAAATAAAAAACAATTTTTTACTCAATAAATCTAATCTAAGGCAAATAATTATTCAAAAAAGTAATTCAGGGTCCTTAACAATAAAAAACTTAACAATTTTCAATAAATCTAGAATAATAATTCGTACTAAATATTTAGATAGAGAAACCACAATAACACTACTCAAAAATCATTTTGACCCTATTAAATGCAATACATGTAGAAAATCAGAAATTTCTCAAAATAATTCAAGAGGTTCACCATGACCACTTCCCTCAAAGGAAAATAATTCAATGTTGTAAAATTTTAGAAGACATTACGGATGAAGAGAAACTGGTCGAATTAATATAGAAAGAGCATCTCAGAAACAACCGTAGAGGCATCGTAGAGGTCTCTAAAGAAATGCAATTTAATTATTACTACCCTAAGCTGTATGACAGAATTACGAGGTTCATAAATAACTGCGAAATCTGTAATATAGAAAAATACGATAGAAAACCTATTAAACCAAAATTTAAAATTACAGAAACACCTTCACGTCCCTGAATACCTGTCAATTGTTGGATACATAAAAAACATTGTAGCCGACAATGAACTGGGCCTTAAGGCCCTTCCATTCAGAGAATTTTTGCATAAACAACATACTGAAATTCACTATACATCTAACAAAAACCACACATCTAACTCGGATATTTAAAGACTTCACAATACAATTAACGAACATATAAGATTACTTAGATTAATCTTACTAAGATTACTTACATGATGAAAGATTTGATCTTGACACAGTAGAAGAGAAAATATTAAGAACTATAACTGCTTATAACAATACTATTCATTCACAGACACAGATTATGAGGAAATCTATAATAGAATTTTGAAAGTAAAAGAAAAGACTATAAATTATTGATACTCGAGGAGGTAAAAATCATCCCAAATTTAGAAAAATTGAAATCGTACAAATTGACGATAACCACGTTATAGATAAAAATTCGGGCCTAAAATATTATAAAACACATATTCAAAAGAAAAAGAAATTTCAGAATATTAACTCACCTACAATTAAAGCAAAAATCAAAACTAAGAAGAAATCTAAAAAGAAATCTATTTCTCTTTCAGGGCAAGATGTTATTTCTAACATAATACTGCTTCTAGTTCTGCAAATGTTCTAAGTGCAATGCCAAAAAATTGAATTGCAAAACTTAAATGACAACAATGGCTACATGACTATAAAATTAGAAGATTCTAAATTCTTTCTAAAAGATTCTAAAAGAAAAAAATTCTACATACGATCAATATTACAGAGTTCTTAAATACAAAAAATATAATTTATAAAAATATTCTATCAGTAAAAGACCAAAAAAACTCTCTAATTTCAATATATAATACACTTATACACAACTATCCTCACTATAACAGAAAATAAATAATATAAAACCGCACCAAAGACAAAAACGTTACCTTATCAATGCCTTAGGTACTGGACTAAAATACTTAACCGGCACAATGGATTACAATGACGAGATAGAAATCAAATCCAAATTGGAAGCCCTAACAAAAAGCAGTACCGACTTAATAGCAGAAAGTAATAAACAAATCTTAATAAACAACGAAATTTCAAACAGTAGGTTTGTTAACTATTCAATCAAATTTAGCTCCAATTTCTAATATTAGATTAGATGAATCAACTTTTGGCAGCACATATTTTAATGTTTTGAAGTAGTAAATAAAGAAGTAAAGGAGTAAATTTATCAGTCCAGCTATTAAAACATGTAATTTCTTCAGAATTAAACAAAGCAACAACAAATGATGCAAAAAGTACAACAATAATACCAACAACTACAGTTGAACAATAAGTAGGAGATAAAGCCGACTCAGTACCTCAATATGTATCTATAGATGAGGCTATTGAAGCTTTTAGACAGGAATTAATTATAAAATAACGTAATATTGGTGGAATAATAAATAGTGAGCATATATTTTACAGACATTTTCAATTGGAATATGATGATAATAAAGTTATTCATGTAAGATGTGAATATGATAGTAATTTTAAACAAAGGTCTCTCAAAATTAAATGTTTTGAATATCGGAAAATACAAGCAGAAAGAATTTTAAGTAATGGAGAAGTGGAAACTATTTCTAAAATAGATACACAATATAAATCTGATTACACTGTACTTGACTTGCAATCAATAAAACAAAAGTTATCATATCAAATCGAAATTTCATAATTTATCAAAATAAAATATAATATTGTAATAATTGTAATAATTGATAAATAATAATAATAAAATAAAATTTGTTTTGTAATAAATCTTTTTTATTTATCCATGAATTATCCTAACCATTTAACCAAAATTTTATTATCTCTAGTTTTAAGAATTTTTTCAATCAAAAACACTTGTTTTTGTACAGTTTTTAACAATTCGTATTCATAGAAACTACCTTGTATTTGTTGTCCTTGATAATCTTCTAATAAGTATGTTACTGGGTTGGTGATTTGAACTTTACTGATTTTAAATATTTCAATTGTCCAATTAGGTTTTCAAAAATATGTTTGAATTTGCTTATTCCTATGAATCATTTACTTTATATTTTCCAGGCAAAGCGATTTTTATACGATTATATACAGTTTTAAATAAAATTTCAGCATTATATTTGTTGACATCAGAAGGTCGTTTCTGAATTGTTCGATGTTTAGTGCTGTTATATTGCTTGACTAGTTCTGCAACTAAATTCTTTCCACATCTTTTCTTTTAAAGTCCTATTAAAGCGCTCTACAATAGAGCCTTTTAATATGCTAAATGTTGAATAATGATTTATATGATATTTAACCATTAAATTCTTGAATATTTTATTAACAAGTTCTCTTTAGTATATGAACCCATTTCTACTAAATCTGCCTGCCAAAGATCATCAAATCCTTTAATTATAACTATACGTCGTTTAAAATTTCTTCGTGCAAGCTTATGCAGCTCTTCAACCACCTCTCTTTTAGTAATTTTTTTTTAAATAAAATAAAATTAAATGTACATCATTATTATATAACTAATTAGAAAATCTTTGATTGAAAATTAATTTCCGATGATTACTATCTAGAATCTTAGAAATAATATCATCGGTATTTAGAATTCTTTGATTAAATCTATATCGATCCAGTGGTATAATTTCCCATATTTTTGTCGAGCTAACTTATATGCTGTATTCCACTTGTATAATATATATATTTCAGGCTTTTCCATAAATTTTCTCTTTTTTCTATTTTCTTATCATTACCATCATAATCCTCTTTTTCGTCGTTCTCTTTAGATGACTCTAAAAAATCATCATCTTGCTGATAATTATTTGCAGGAGAATCTGAATCATCAAGCCAATCAAATAAATCTACAACTTCACTCTTACTCATCTTCAAAAATAACTAATTAAAACGCATTAAAAATTTATATTCCTTATTAAAATTGATATTCCTTATTTGTATAATAGTTTGCAGGTATGACTTATATAGATATATATATGGATTTATATAGATATATATATATAGACTTTTTTATTATAACTTATTTTCTATTTTTCTATATAATTCCATTAGTTTGGAACATTGTAACATATAGTTTTCTGCTGAATGACATGGGCAAGTATCAGGAAGACTTGTAATATTATCTAATGTATAGGGACATATATCCCAATGATATCCATATTCTTTCGTCTCAATTTGTATAGAATTTTTAAATAACTTTAAAAATTTGAAATTATTTTTTAACTGTTCATAATGCTTCTCTAATAAAACATGTTTATATTTATTGCCCGATTTGATATATATCCATTTTCAAAATTTAAATGTAAACTGATTCCAATTATTTTTTTACTGGATTATTAATCAAATCTAATGCTGATTGAGCTTTAGCTTCAGCTTTTTGCAGTCTCTCATTAATAAATTTCATTGGTTTTTAGCACATTTCCAAAAAAAATTTGAAAAAATGTGCTTATTAGTTTCACTCTGTCCGTTCGTCCGTCCGTGCGTCCGTCTGTTTACAAAACTTCTACACCGTTAAAGATAGAGAAAAAAAATTTTAACCATGGGTAGCTCTCATAAAAAAAATAATTTTGTGGACCAACTTTTTCATGTAGCCCCATTTATTACGGAGCTACAGCCCCTCCAACTTTGAAAAAGCCCTATTTTTATTAAATGCATATATCTTATATTATGCTTAAGATTTTTTCAATCGGAAAACCTCATTCGACAGGTATTTTTAAACTTTGCAAATTAATATCAAAATTATACAATGTTTTTAAATTTAGTATTTAAATTTACCGTTATGTGAAAACCAAATTTTGCATGATTTTTCTTCTTTCATAACTCCCGCACGCTTTTAGATAGAGCCTTGAAATTTTGAGACAAGAAAGAACTTTTAGAATTAGTATAAGTTTGCTTAGAAAATTTTTTGGGCCACCCCCTGTTTATGAGCTATTAGGGCTCAAAAATTGAAAATTTGCTATTTTCAAACATCTATAACTTAGGTACCTGTACACATTTTACTTCGGAAAGATATAAAAATTAAAGCTGCAGTAATATATTTTAATGTGTGTGAAAGGTTTATTTTAGTTATATAGGGTTCCAGAGTTACAGCTCTGCAAAATTGCAAAAAAGCCCCATTTTCAGATGTATATATCTCAGGCTCTGCTTAATAGTTTTGCAATCGAAAACCGCCAGAAGACCGAAAATTTTATTATCTACATAAAGCAGTATCAAAATTGTGCAATATTTTGTAATTTACTATTTAAATTTACCGTTATGTGAAAACCATATTTTGCATGAAATTTCTTTTTTCATAACTCCGGCACGTCTTTAGATAGGAACCTGAAATTTCGAAATGAGAAAGAACTTTTTGAATTAGTATAGGTTTCATTAGAAAATTTTTTTGCACCGCCCCTTGTTTAAGAAGTATTAGGGCTGAAAAATTGAAAATTTGCTATTTTTAGGCACCTGTACAAATTTTCTTTCGGCAAGACATAAATATTAAAGCTTCCAGACTTACAGCCCCTCAAAGTTCCAAAAAAGTCCTATTTCACATATTTTCTTATTACAAAAAGTTTCTTAAACTTTATTTTTTAAATTTTCAAATTTTTGTGTAAGTCACAATTCTAAACAGTTTGTATTGTGTTTTGGAAATGTGCGCTTTTAAAAACCGTTGGTTTACATTCTACCTTGTTTAATTTGCAATTCAATAAAATCATTCATTTTTGAAATTTTTCATTTAACATTGTAGAAAATTCGTGATGAACTCTATCTAAACTATCTTGTAATTGTTCTTCTAAAATTATTAAGTTTTTTTCTGTTAATTTAAATTCACTAGCCAAATCCTGAAAAATTTTTGTCATATCAATTGTTATATCAATTTTCATTAGTTCTTTGTGTTAGTAGTTATTCACAAATCTTTGTGTTGCTACATCATTTCCGTCAACTGGATCTTGAACATTTGATAAAATTTTATTATCCAAATCATAATTTCCTTCATAAGTTAATTTGAAACCTATACCTGGAGGACCTTGAGTATGCAGTTTTCTAGAAGAAGAAGCTGCACTACGTCCAAACTTATCAAGTGACTTTCTGATTTTTACTGATTGTTAATGGATAATATTATTGAATTATATTTGCTTCTCTCAATTCTTCAATTAAAGATACAATTTCATTGTGATGATTATTGTTACCAGCTGTTTCTGATGCAATTAAAAGCCTTAATCTATCAACTAATTCATTAGGATCGTCCCAATAAACATACTGATTTGATTGATTTGTATAATTTAAATGGGTTTCTGGTGTAGAAGATTTATGAAAAAAATTTGTTAAAGTTTTTTTTGAACAATCTGAACGAGTTTTTTTATGTCTAGTGTTATAATCATGATCATCTAATTTTCTTAATATATTTTTGTATTTAAAACTTTTGTTGCCTTTTATTTGTTCTAAATTATCATAATTTCTTCCGTGTGCATTAATTAATTGAAAATTGTTGTTGTTGTTTGACAACATTTGTTAATTCTTTCAGTGTTTTAATAATTGGAGTAAATGGTTTTTCCCGATCAAAGTCTTCTGAAATCTTCCTAATTTTTAAAGATTGAAATTTTCTTTTTAAATTTTTACGAGTTTTAATTAAATCTTTCATAAGTTTTTCATCCATTTTTTAAAAAATGAAAACTAATTCCGTTCAATTATTAGCTGAAGTGTTCTGTCTCTAACTGCCAACTGTCAACTGCTAACTACTAACCGCAAACTACTAACTACTATCTACTAACTGCCTTCTATTAAATGACCCGTTCAGTGAGTAACTGCCAGATACTAACAGGTACCAACTGCTAATGGAGCTTAGGTTAACTAAAATTTAGCATATGTGTAAAAATTTTTTCTATAGCGCCCATTATTTATCAATTAACTTCTATCTTTATCAATTAAAAAAAACCATAATTATCATTCCAACAACATGCACTCAATTTTTTAAATTCGTTATAAGACATATCAGAATTCACCTGATCATTACATATATGTTTTAAATTTAAATCATCTTGCTTAAATATAATCAAAAAATTGGCATTCTCTCTAAATAAATGCTTTCGAATTCTTGTGTATGACTGTCATAAATAAAAGCTATCTACTTCTTGGTGTCGTCCCATACAAAAATATGCTGTTATGTTATTTTGCTTGTTACAAGCTACATCATCAAAAATGAATTTTGAGTTTGGTTGTGAGACCGATGGTTCAAACACATCAACGTTATTGGAAAATTCGTTATATCCCATTCCTTTGATTGGTTTTTTTTTTTTTTTAATATTCATATTTAGGTTGATGCAATGATTTCGAATAAATACATATGTTTTGGAATTTAAGCTCCTTAAAATCTAAAAGCATACTTTTCATAACATTAGTTTTACCACAATTTGAAGGTCCAACTATTAGTCCTCTTATACTATCTGCAAAGCATTCACCATGTTTTTTAATTTTGTTTTTTGAATTTTGATCAAAATTTTTAACTTTATCTGCTTTTATGAATTTCATTTTTTAAAAGGTAATTAGTGTTTGATTGACTTTCTTAAACTAAAGTGCAGATTATGCCTCTTAACAATAAATATTCAAACAGTTATAAAAAAACTGTTAAAGGGAGAGGAATTATTAATTCATTAATTAATAAACTGCCATTTGAAGCACATTTTCCTGGTTATAATTATTGCGGTCCTGGAACAAAACTAACAAAACGATTAGCTCGAGGTGATAAAAGAATTAATGGTTTAGATGAGGCTTGTCAAGAGCATGAAATAGCATATTCTCAAAATACTGATCAAAATCAACGCCATATAGCTGATAAAATACTAACAGAAAGAGTTTGGCAAAGAGTTAGGGCTAAAGACTCAAGTTTTGGTGAACGATTAAACTCATATCTAGTTACAAACGCAATGAAAGCTAAAGTTTTTTTTATTTTTTATTTTATTTATTAAAATAAACAGAGATAGGCAGTATAAAAAACTGGTATAAATCTCTCCTTATAACTAACTTATATTCTAATACAATTATTAAGATATTGTTTAATATAACACATTATAATACATTTTAAAATTATCTTTACATTACAATTTAAATTTTTATTTTTTCTTACTTTTTTTTTTTTCTTTTTTATTTTTTTTTAATTAACTTGAGTAGGTAAATTCAATCGTTTTTTAAATACTCTTATGTTTGGGGCATATTTTATATTGTTTGGAAGACTGTTGAAAACTTTCAGACAGTTGAACATAACATCTCTTTTACCCTTTTCCGTCCTGGGTGCTCCGAGTCGAAAATGCTCTGCACTCCTTGTGTTATAATTATGGATTGAATCATTTGTTTGTAGTCTAAGATTGCTTTTCATTAAATTATTTGATAATTTATAAATCAGCTTACAGTTTTCTAAAAATATTGTTTGTTCAACAGAGGGTAATTTGCAATCAGAATACAATGATGTTGTTGAGTAATCATAAGGTAGTCTATATAAAATTTTTATGGCTCTATTAATGAGGACGGTAACCGAGTTTATAATAATTTTGGAACATTGACACCAAATTGTGATTAAATACCGCATTTTGGATTGGATGTGAGAGTAAAATACTAACTTTGCTACATGTTCACTTAATCTAGGACATCTTCCAATTGCACCAATTATTGACATTATGGATTTTTTTAATTTTTCAGTATGTATTTTCCAAGCCAGGTCTTCATCAATGTATAAGCCCAAATATTTGGCTGATTCAACTCTTTTTATCGGTTGTTGATTGATGTTGATTGATAAATTAATATTTGCTTTATTTTTTTGCTTGAATAATATGAACTCAGTTTTGGAAACGTTAATTGTTAATCTGCTAAATTTTAACCACTCGCTGACTTTATGTAGGTCACTATTGCTGATTTTTTCCAGTTGATTGGTGTTTTTGCTTTTATATAAAATTATTGTATCGTCAGCAAACATTGAATAATGCCCTTTTAGTCCAATTTGGTTGAAACTATTTACATAAGAGAAGTAAAGAATTGGACCAAGAACTGTGCCCTGAGGAACTCCAATTGGTAAACTTGCTTCTTCACTAATAGAATAATTTATTCTCGTTTTAATTTTACGATCTTCCAAATAGGACTTAAATAGATTAGTTACAATTCCTCTAATACCAATATTAAAAAGATTATTTAGTAGTATATCATGATTCACGGTGTCGAATGCTTTTTTTAGGTCTAAAAGGATAGCAACAGCGTAGTTGTTGTTATCTAATGCCGTGTTTATAAAATTAACAACTTCGACTGCAGCTGATTTTGTACTACTTCCATTTAGAAAACCAAATTGGTGGTCGTCAATTAGATTGGAGTTAGAAAGGAACATAATTAGACGACGTTTAATAACTTTTTCAATGATTTTAGATAGACAATTTGTTAAAGGTATTGGTCTATAGTTGTTACAGTCTGCATTATTTCCTGATTTATAAATCGGAGTGATAATACATTCTTTAGCCGCATCTGGAAATTCGCCAGTATGTAAAATTTCATTTGTTATATCAGCAAGTTTGTTGGATATTAAATGCCCGATAGATTTGATGTGTTTTATTGAAATACCGTCAGGTCCAGGCGATGAATTATATTTAAAAGTGTTTATGATTTCCATTATTTCATTGCTATTTATTGGCATAAGGAATATTGTATTCTCATTTGTGAATAGATGTGGACCTATTTCATTATTTACTTGGTTGCTAAATTTTTTGCCTAAAACGCTTCCAATGGTAGCAAAATGATTATTTAAAATGTTTGCTGCTTCTAAATCAGATTTAGAGATGTCACCGTTGCTATTAGTCAAATAAATTTTCAGTTTCCCCTTGGAACTATTAAGATTTAACTGTTCGTTAAAAACTTTCCACATTTGTTGGGGATTTGTGGCTTCACTTATTTGATTATTAAAGAAATTTTCCTTTGCTTCTTTTACCAGTTTTTGAGAAAAATTTTTGATTCTTATGTACTTATTTTGTAGATTCACGTTGTTCTTGTTTTTACGAAGTTTAGCGTAAATTTTGTTTTTTCTCTTTATTACGCTGAGTATAAAAGAGGTAATCCAAGGGTTTTGTTTTCTTCTTCTAACTGTTATGGTTGATGATGCCAATGATTTACTTTCCTTTAAACATTCCGTGAGTCCATTGTAAGAATTACACATTTGAACTTTGTGTGCGACTAAGTTTTGAAACATTTCCCAATTTGTTTTAACAATATTTACCCGTATCATTGGTTCAGGATTAATATCACATTTTTCAATACTAATATTCAATATTTTGTGATCACTAATAGGATTATCAGATGACTTGATCAATACTTTGAAAGTTTTAGAGTTGAAAATAACATGATCAATAATGCTTCCATGATTACAATTAGATTGACAATTGCAGTTAACGGCTAGACGAATAATTCCGCTTATAGTGGTGTTATTGCATATATTGAAATTATATGATTCAACTATGTTCTTATAAGTATTAGTAAGATCATTAATTGTAAGCAAATCAATATTGGTATCTCCCACTATAATACAGTTTTTATTAAACGTTTTAAGAAGGATTCCACGTGCATCAAGTGCATTATACATAGTAAAAATTTTTAGGTTAGGCTGACAGTTCAGTAATATTATTCCAATAGGATTAAATTTAACATTTCTTGACTCAGGTAACGAAATAGTAGAAAATGAAATTGAATCTTTTATATATATTGCGGTACCACCTCTTCTGTTATTATCTTTGCAAGAATGTACTGCCGCATACTCAGGGATTTGCATAAGCGGAATTTCAGATGAGTATATCCATGTTTCATTTAAAACAACAACATCTGGAATGTGTAATTTAATCATTAAAATTAGATCAACTAGTTTTTTTCTCATACTTCTAATATTTACATACAGAATTTTTATTGATTTCTTTTTGTTAAAATTATTATTTCTGTCCGTCATTTTGTAATAGCGTTCATGTATTTATTCCAAGTTTCTCTACTTCTTTGAAGATAGTCTCTATATTTGTTGTCAATATGACTTCTGTATGAAATTAAATCTTCCTTAACATCCTCCTTGGCAATTCCAATTTTTTCATGGTATTTATAATACAATTTACAAAGTTCATGATTTCTAGGTAATCCATCTTGATTTATTAAAACTTTCAGATTTGTTTGCGTAAGACCATCATAACATATATCTTTTTTATCATGAACGTATGATAAAAATAGCTTATAGCTTACGTTATGGTATATTCTATGGTGTCTTAACGGTGCAAGCGCGTAAACGCTGTCACCTTCTCGAACTACTTTACGTGTTAGTTTTACTGCAGGTGGATCAATTGGATCAAAAACAAATTTCTTTGAAGAATTATTCTGAGCAGATACAAGTTTATTTTTAGGATTTAGTGTTTCGCCCTTAACCCAATTCGAATAGTTGCTTGAACTCTTTTTGGTAATATTAGTGATATCGTTATTATTATTACTATTACTTTTATTATTGCTACTAAGGTTGTAATCATAAATATTATTATTATTGTTGTAATTATTTCTATTATTATTAGTATTACTATAATTATTATTAATGTTATTGAACGAATTTGATATAGCTTCAGTTATATTTTCAGTTGCTTTATTACAACCATTGGTTGATGTTGAAGCATCATTTACTGCTAAGTGATCAATTAAAATTTCCGTTTTTGCTAATTGGTCTTTTATATTGGGACATTGAAAGTTATGTGTTGAATTATCGGTTGCAGTTTCGCTTAATTTTAATACAATATCTTTACTTATGTCACTATTATCTAACTGTAATTGCTAGTAGCTAGTTGCTATTTTGTAGGTAAGTTGTAGTAGTGCTAGTTGCTATTTTTTTTTACTGCACTAAGTTTATTCAAATATACTGGACAAAGTTTGCTTAAAGTATCATGCTGTTCGTTGATGCCAAGCTTTAATCTCGTTTTTGCAACTGAACAATTTATGCATTTTACTACTTTATCCTCTTTGCACTCGTTATTTTTATGATTTCCAAGACAATTAGAACACGTTTCTTCATTATTGCAATCACTAGCCTTATGGTTAAAACCTTTGCATTTAAAGCATCTTATAACTCTGAAGGCGTCAAATACTTTACAGCGTTTCCAACCAATTGAGACTTTTTCATTTGCAATAGCTTTTGGAAATGATTCTCTGTCATTTTCGACAATTGCATTAAATTTTACCTCATTATATTTACTTTTCTTGTACATTTTTATTAATTTCATATCACTCACTTCGAGATGCGGGTTTTGATCTTTTAGTTTTTTTATCAATTCATTTTCAGCGTAGTTCACGCTTATGTGAACTATTTCAATTCTTGGTTTAAATTCTAATGGGATTTTAACTTCGTAATTCACCTTTTCTAAGTTGTTGTTAATAGCAGATTTGATTTTATCTCTTTCCTGACTATCCTCAGCTTCAACAATAATTACACCGTTTTTCTATTTTCAATATTTTTTATTTTAAAATTTTTTGGATCTATCTTCTTATTTAATTCCATTCGAGTAGTGTTACATTTTTGCTTTGATTTAGGTTTAATTATTAAAGGCATTTTTTTTTTTAATTCTGAAACAATATTTTTGTTTGCACTTGCATTTTGTTTTACAATATCAGAGAATAAAACGCTCTGACCTACATTACGTGTTAATTCATTTTCATTAAAGTTTTTTATTTGATTGCAAAGTTCATCACTTTTTAATAAAGAATTATTTATCACTGTGTTCAGTTTTTCACTATCCGTTTTGAATATATCAGTCATTTTTGAAACTTTTTCAAATTCTTTTTGTTGCTCACTTTTTATACTTTCCAAACGTTCCATATATTTAATTTCAATAGCTTTTAGTAGCTGGATTATTTCATTTTCATTTTTTTTTATTGCACATTCAAACTCATTTTTATATTCGTTCAAATAATCGTTATTTTTTTTTACCGCACAATCAATATTTTGTAACACCATGTCCACATTATGTATATACAGAATGCAATCTTCACATATAAATTTAATGTTCTGATTAGAGTCTAATAAATTACTCGCAGACTGTTCAAGTCCCGAGCATTTAGTAGCACCGTGATAAATTTTACCGCATACTCCCACCGCACAACGAATTCCCGTTTTACCTCTTATTTTTGTATGGTATTTATGATAATCCGCCATTGCCCGCTAGTTGTAAGAACAACTATTTAACACCCAATCCAAAAAGAAAAAAAAAAAAAAATGCAATCATATGCAATTTTTATTAGTATTTTTATATTTAATTTTGATTTATCCGTAATTTAAAATATGTCCGATTACTTCAAGTTCAATTTAATTAATCGGTATGGGTTTAAAAAAGAAAACAAAGAAAATTCAAAGAAAAAAACCCCTGAAAATGTTATAAATGAAGCTAAAGTAGCTGTTAAAACTATCAAAAAACCAAAGAATGATAAGAACATTATAAAATTTGCTTTGCATGCCGCTAGAAATTTTTCTAAAGGACAGAAAAAAAAATTAACATTCCTAGAATAATTGCAGTACCCAAAATTGGTGGTGTTTTATCTTTAATATATATATATTTACAGGTTTATTTACAGGTTTATCAACTATTGGAGCACTTTCAGGCGGTACTGCAGGAATAGCTAAAGCTGTAAATGATGCTAAAAATGCTCGCAAAGAGTTAAAAGAAAGTGAACGTCATAATAAAATGTTGGAAGCAATAGCATTAAAAGGGGGTAATGGATTATATTTAAAACCATATAAAAAGGGATTAGGTCTTTATTTGAATTCAAAAAACCATTAACTAAGCTGCCCAATAGAGCTCTTACAAACTTAGATTTAGAAACCTTTGGTAAAAAATACTTGAAACATTTTCGAGGAGTTTTTATGAGAAATAATTTACCTGCAGGCAAACCTTGGAAATTTGAATGCGGTATAATAAATTTAGATAATTCTATTGGAAATAGAACACATTGGGTAGCTTATTTTAAAAATACTGAAATAACTCAATATTTTGATAGTTTTGGAAATTTACGACCACCGTTAGAAGTAATTAAATATTTAGGTGATAAACTTATATATAATTATAATAAATTTCAAAATTTTAATTCTTACAATTGTGGACATTTATGTTTAGAATTTTTATTTCATATTGTTAAGAAAAAATATTATCAGTAAATAAAACAAAAAAATTTTTTTTTTATTATTATTAGTATAGCTTTAATAAAACTGACCTATATTAATAATTTTCAAGTTCAAGTTCAAGGTTATTTTTCTCTATTTGAACAAAAAGAATCAAAACTAACTGATAAAGAATAATTAGAATTTAGTTTGTATCAAAATAAATTTAAAGAAAACTAGAAGATATTATATATATATAGGTTAGGTATACAATATACTTTTATTACGATTCTTTCGATTTTATGATGATTATTAGACTGAAAAATCTATAAAAACAGAATACACTACTGAAAAACCTCATTATATCAATTAAAGATATGTCAATATGATTAACTTTAAATGAAACTCTTCCATATTAACAACTGATTATTTTCCTCCTATAGATCTTAAGGGAAGAGAATATACCTGCGGTTTAGTAGATTTCCAAACATATAATTCAATACCTAATATAGATGAAGAGAATAATAGATTTATTATTGGTGATAAACCTATTACAATTCCAACAGGTTCATATGAAATTGAAGATATTGAAATAGTTCTTAGAAAAACGTTAAATATAACTAAAGCAACAATAAATGGTATACTTTAGATCTTTTTGTTGATATTAATAAAATAAACATAGTAAGAGTGGAATGTAATAATATACTGGAACTTATATTAATGGAAAAGAAGCTCATATTTTATATGAATTCTCTATTAACGTCAGTTCTGGCTATAAAATAATTGAAGTTCCTAAGAATGTAATTTATTTACCTGTATCCACTAGGTAATCAGATAAGTTCTATTACTATAAAACTTCTTGATCAGAACGGTAATTTAATTAATTTTCGTGGAGAAATAGTAACACTTAGATTATATTTAAAACCTTAAAATGATAATATTTAATCAAAATCATCAATCCAATATACATTCGGAGAGTAAGATAAACCATTTTAATTCATCAAAGTTTGTCAAAGGAGGAGGAACTCAACATTTAAAACATAAAAAACCATTATCATTTGAAAATAATGAATATCTAAAATCTCTTGGATATCTACTAAAAGTAAATTGAAAATGGAACTCTTTAATGATCCAATTTTTGATGGAACTTTAACTAGTGGTCAATGGCATTCATATTCACCATTCTTAAACTCATTTGGATTAAGTGATATTATACGAATAGAAATACAAAATCAGAACTTAAATATATTACCCTCAACAAGTCTAATCTGTATCGAAGGTTATATATCAAAACATGCTGGAACAATTGACATGTTCATATTCATACAAATAATCATATTCATTTTTATCATCATTAGAACTTAATGCTATTTTATTTTGTTTATTACTATTTACATCATGTTTATTTGATATTATCAAATTTTGTACAATTGATTTATTTTTATTTTCACATAAACTTTTTTTATAATCATCAAAATTTATTTCTTTTTCTACAATAGATTTTTTAATACCTTTTATTTTTTTAATATAATATTCATTCTCATTTATTTTAATCGAATACATTTTAGATCTTAATCTAATAAATTCTTTTATGATTCTTCCATTAATTTCATCCTTTATTAAACCTATTACTTTTTTGTTAAGTAATGGAATTCCCCATTGATTATCAATTGGATAGTCACTGGTATGGGACCATTTATAACAATCTTTTTCAATTATATCATATATATTTTCATTTCATATTTCTAAGATTAAGCTATCTATATCAGTATATAAAAGACAGCAATCATGTTTTAATTTCCTTTTCATATAATTGTAGAAAAAATTATAAATCAAAGTTTTTCAAATATCTAAGATTGACATGCCAAAAAAAATCGTTTTATCAAAAAAAAATTTCACCCTTGTAAAGTTCTATTGCAGCAAGGTCTTCTTTAAAAATAGTAGAGCTTTTAAAATATGCAGAAGCAATTAAAGAGCAAGCACCATATCGCCCATGCCAGTAAGTTTTTAATTTTATATCACAATGTCTCCTTTTATTTTCAATGCTTTTACCAAAAATTCCATTACTCTGTAATTTGTAAATATCTTTTTCAAATTTGCAATTGGAAAGAGTTTTTAACCTATTATTTAAATCAATATATGATTTGAGATAAGGAGCGTGTTCAAATTGCAAAATCCTGTTAATTTTTTTATTTTTATTCCATTATTTAAAGCAAACGTTAAGCTTGTATAGTGAATAACATAATTGGTTTTGTCATATAAGGTAGCATCTAATTTTGTCTCTTTGGAATCTAAAGTTACATGTTCAGAACAGAAGGGAAGATCTCTATGTTTATCATGAAGCTCTTTCGGGTATTCCATATCAACTTCTAAAATATACCCAATAGAAGACTCTTCTGAAATGTTTTTTATGTACTCATCATAAAATAAATTGATATCTTTCACCCATGTAAAATTTTTTAGTGGTAAATATTGTCTCATAGCCCAACCATACTGATTATTAATATCAAAATAAATCATATATGAACTGATCTTGTCAGAATCATAATCTTTCATATAAATATTATTTGCTTCACAATAATTTTTTGTAACTTGTGTCAGACCTCCCCTTATACCCCTTTCAATGAATAAGAGCATATCAACATCAGTTAATAATTCAAAATTTACTTTGGTGTATTTCATCATTGCATCCCAAGAATACCCTGGCAATGTAAAGTAATGAACAGGATCTAGTTCATAAATTTTTATACAGTTCTCCCTATATTTTTCAAAAATTTCTGATAATAATAAAACATCCGTCTTGAGATATAAGTGAGAATATTCTCCTAAATTTGAAATTCCAAATGTATTCCATATTTCTTTGGCACGTTCATATTCTTCATCAGTTATTTATAATTTGTTTAATTCATTATAAAACAAATTTTTTACAACCAACTCAGTTTCTGAAAATTTTTCATAACTATCAAAATAGTCATAAGGATAAACTCCTTTCTGTGTTATTAATGTATATTGATCTTCAGTAAAATTATGAAATTGTGATTTTAAAATGGGAAAATCCGTTATTGTTTTTGATAAAATATCTAACTCCCCAAAAATCTAAATGAGTCTATAAATCTAAATTTAAGTTTAGAGTTTTCCAAATACTTCCTAAAACTAATATATTTTTCCTTATTTAAAGGTAATAAATCTACCTTTCCATTAATTGTAGAATTTAATTCTTTAATAACAAAATGTGAGTCATATCGCATTAGGTTATGAAAAATTACTGGAACATATATTCCATTTTATAATTAAGATTACATACTTTATGAGCAGCACCACGATAATCTCCTGTTAAATGGCAATGATCTTTACACTTTATTTCATTCAAAGCAAACGGCTCCTCACATATACAACATGTTGTTGCATTATCAAAGTCATTTTTTTGTGATGTATTTAATGGAATCATTTTGAGTGGACTTTCCAAATCTGTCTGCAACAGATTGGCCACAGCTACTAATTTTTTCAAAAACCAATCAATACAATTTTCACCCCTAAAAAATGAATATTTTGTTTCTTTAATGTATGTTGACTTTACATAATGTCCAATAGAACATGGAACGTGATTTTGATATATATTGATTAAGTCTTGTTTTTTTAATAAGCACTCAATATCAGCATATATAACACAAGGAACTTTAATTTTGTTTTTGTAATTTTAAAATTTTAAAATATTGTTTTCTTTAATTGGAAGTGTAATAGCGCATTTATTTATTTTATCACAATATAGAGAGTGATTTGTTAACTTTTCATTCTTTGAAAAGTAGTTCAAGCATCTATCACAAAAATATTTTCGATGATGGTTTTTATTAACCTCCTCTGAAAGCAATCTTGACATGTCTTTTATTAAAACATAGTGATATTTTACTGGTTCCTCATTTACATTACTATCTTCAAAATATATATTTTATTTATCCTTTTTATGGTATTTATCTTGAATTAACAACAAATTTGCGTGTTTATCTTTTTTCATTGCTGTTAACCGGAATGGTACAACTTTGCAATCATTGTTTTTAATTACCTCCAATCCAAAGACATTGACTGATATTGAATTTAATTTCTCAAATTTTGAAATATTTTTAATCTTTACTGGAAAATTAATATCATCAAATTTTAACTTATTTTTATATAGTCAGGATAACTAGAAACTCGATCTGAATGAGTATTTGGATAAAGCAGTGCCATTATGCGCCACGCAAAACATGCTTCATCATTATTTTTTATGTTAATGCATGCTTTTTTCTTTTTAATTGATGAAGGTAAGTCAATATATGATGATGGTGAGAAAGCTGAAAATTGATTAACGTTTATAACCAAATTAATAATGGATGATAATGCCGAAACACTACCTTTTTCCTGGAATTCATCAAACTTATTCAAAATTTGAAGTATAAGTTTTTTGTACCATTCATAACAGTCAAACATCTCTTTTCATCACAATAACATTTTCCGTGTTTAGATATACAATACCATATTAACTTTAACCGAATTTTTATCAATTAATAAATTAATCATTAATTTTATTCGATACAATTTTTGCACATTTTTCCAAAAAATGTTAGGATCAATATCGCTTATATTAGAAATTAATCCACTTTGAATTCTTTTTTAAAAAGCTGATGATAAGTCCTTCCATTTTAGCTGTTGCTGAAAAGTATTTTCAGAAAATAATTTTGCTTTTAATTGGTCTCTAAAAGAATTCAAATGTGCAATAACCGTTATTATATTAGATTTAATTCCACTTTTAGAATTTTTATGATCATTTAATAGTTTATCTAATGTAATTAAGTCTTTTAGAATTGAAATTATATAAGTTTTAATTTCTCTTTCACTACCGTTCTCTTTATAATCATTAAATAAATTAATATGTTTTATCAAAAGTGATTTAGATTTTTCAGACATTTTTTTTTTTTTTACGAATTCAATTCAACCTTTTATTTCGAAATAAAAATTTATACTAAAGAGTAAATATTTTTTTATTAATACCAGTTTAAAAATAACAAAACCAAATTATAATATTTAATAATATTTATCTTGTGAACACACATTGTGTTTACCATTAGAAACCTAAAAAGGGAACCTGAAAATATCAAATCTAATATATAAGGAAGAAATTCTGTTTGTTTGTTTGTTTGTTTGTTTGGCACGGATTCACGTAAAAACCACCAGTCCGATTGCAACCAAATTTTGCAGGAACATTTCTACGACCCCGGAAGGAGTTATAGGCTATATCGCGTTCCGGTTCATTAACCCATTGCGGCCCGAGAGCGTTTTAAAGCGTTTTGGTTTTTTCGTTGTTCTGCCTAAACGGTTTGACCGATTGAGTTGAAAATTTGCACAAATGTTCTTCTCACCTTTAGTGGTGTACCCAAGAAATTGGGTTGCCATATGTCACCCGCGTTCAGCCCGGCCGGCTTCCAAAAAATTTTTTGTTTCCGATTTATGTCCAATTTTGTATGGCGGTTTTGTGGTCTGAAAAAACCCCTGAGACGAATTTTTGTAAAGTTCTGGTAACCCGTTTGGGCACGAGAGCCGAACGAAGTTCATTACATTTTTTTGATGTCCTGCTTAAACGGTTTCACCTATTGATTTGAATATTTGCAAAACTGTTGCTATTTAGCAGAAAAGCTTACCATATTAATTTGGTTAGGATCCATTAACCCGTTGCGGCACCAGGGTTCAGTGAAATTTTTTAATTTACCTTAATGTTGCGCTTAAACGGTGTGACCAATTGAGTTGAAAATTTACAAAAGTGTAGTTCTTCACTCCAGAAGTTCACTCAGTTGACTTAGTTACGATCCATTAACCCGTTGCGGCACCAGGGCCCAATGAAATATTTTAATTTTTTTATTGTCGCGCTTAAAAGTTTTGACCAATTGAGTTGAAAAATTGCAAAATTGTTACTCTTTAGCACAGAAGCCTACTGAGCTGTGAATTGGTTACAATGCATTAACCCGGTTTGGCACCAGGCCTCAATAATATTTTTTAATTTCTTTGTTGTCGAGCTTAAAAGGTTTGATCAATTGAGTTGAAAAATTACAAAAGCTCTAGCTCTTTACCACAGAAGCTTACTGAGTTGATTTTGTTACGATGCATTAACTCATTTCAGCATCAAGCCTCAATGAAGTTATTCATTTTTTTGTTGTCGTGCTTAAACGGTTTAACCAATTGAACATTGACACAAATACTGCACTTTAAGGCAGAAGCTCATTTAAGTAATTCTGCGGTGATACATTAACCCATATGTACGATAGACTTTCAAAAGAAAATTTTGTTTCTAATTTTTGTCTAATTTGGCAGAATGATTTTACGATTCTAAATAAAGCCTGTAACAAATTTTTGTTAACTTTCGTTAGCCCATTTCCGCACGAATATCTTTTAAAAATACGGCACGGCATGGTTTAACATAAGTTCATCTCTTATGGAGAAACTTAGGCTTTTTGAACGCAAATGCATAAGAATATGTTTAGGTGAGGCTCGAAAACCCGAAACGCAATATCTCCACTACATTTCAAATAAAAATATTTACAATAAAGCATAGACTATCAGAATTGACAACTTCATAGTTTCAATTATAAGAAAATTCTGGAGCAGAACATATTTTATCTACGACAACAAGACAATTAAAAACTCAGCTTATTGCAATGACCTGTACATCCAACATGCTATGGAAAAAGGATTTATCCCTCCAGAAGGGTTCATTTATTTGGACCAACATAATTTTATACAAAATGCCGAAAAAGTTCCTCTCTTCTACCACTTTGAGAGAAGGGCCACAGATATTAAAATACCACCAGATTGGTTACTATTAAATATGATACCGTAAAGTCATTGGCGGATAAAGACAGAAAAAAAATAGAACGAAATTTTTGGTGGCTTCTATAGTAGTCTAAAAAAAAGCAGCTTGTGGATTAATTAGTTGTAAGGTAGGTTAGGGATTAGTTTTAAGTTTAGAAGTAAGTTTAGATTAATTTTTATCAATATGAAAAACTTATAGTTGGTTTTTTAAATTTTCCAATTAATATAAAATTAAAAAAAATAAATAAAATGCATATAATTATAGCTAAAATAATAAAAAATTGTTAAAAGCAAAATAAAAAATTAAAAAAAAAAAAAAATCATAATATAGAGTACTCGAATGGGGGGCAACATATTAATAAGAAATATACTGAATTTGGTGTTATATAGATTAGTTTCCAAACATGTAAAAATTTTTGTAACGTTTAAGAAAAAAAAATAAATCTATATTAAAAAAAAAAAAAGTGTTTTCAAAATTTAAAGCGCTGTCGATGCTGTAGGATCTCTAACGGTGAGGGTACATAAAAAAGTTGTTCTACAACATTACTCTTTTAAGAGACCTATGCATAGTTAATATTTCATTGCTCTTTATTAAACAGTTTATAAGTTTTGTAAACAGACGGATTGACAGAGCGAACCTAATAGCAAATTTTTCAAAATGTGCTTAAAAGGATTATTCACAAAAACATGAAGTGACATTACTTACGAAAAAAAATGTATTACATTATGGTCTTTTATAATTGAAATGCGATTTTATGTTTCGATATTAACGAATATATTGTAAGAACTCACTTCGCCGTAATTGTGTACTCAACAGATTATTGATTCCTTTAAAGATTTTTTGTAGACGAATTGTCTTTAATTTTTCGCCCTGTTTATTCAATTTAACTAAATGTAATAAAAAATAGAATATTAACTACTAGCATCTGAAAATGAATAGTAATACATGAACTATATTAATTAAATTATATTAACTCAAAAGTAAATGTTAATAATTTTTATTTCATAAAGCCGATAAAATACTCCGGGCAACGCCGGGTACTCTACTAGTGTAATATAAAAATCTAATATATAAGGAAGAAATTCTGTTTGTTTGTTTGTTTGGCACGCATTCACGTAAAAACCACCAGTCCGATTGCAACCAAATTTTGCAGGAACATTTCTACGACCCCGGAAGGAGTTATAGGCTATATCGCGTTCCGGTTCATTAACCCATTGCGGCCCGAGAGCGTTTTAAAGCGTTTTGGTTCTTCTGTTGTTCTGCCTAAACGGTTTGACCGATTTAGTTGAAAATTTGCACAAATGTTCTTCTCATCATTAGGAGTGTACTCAAGAAATTGGGTTGTCATATGTCACTCGGGTTTGGTCCGGCGGGCTTCCAAAAAATTTTTTGTTTCCGATTTATGTCCAATTTTGTATGGCAGTTTTATGGTCTGAAAAAACCCCTGAGACGAATTTTTGTAAAGTTCTGGTAACCCGTTTGGGCACGAGAGCCGAGAGCCGAACGAAGTTTATTAAATTTTTTTGATGTCCTGCTTAAACGATTTCAGCAATTGATTTGAAAATTTGCAAAAGTGTTGCCCTTTAGCAGAAAAGCTTACTAGATTAATTTGGTTAGGATCCATTAACCCGCTTCGGCACCAGGGTTCAGTAAAATTTTTTAATTTACCTTAATGTCGCGCTTAAACGGTTCGACCAACTGAGTTGAAAATTTTCAAAAGTGTAGTTCTTCACTACAGAAGCTCACTCAGTTGACTTGGTTACGATCCATTAACCCGTTTCGGCACCAGGGTCCAATGAAGTATTTTAATTTTTTTATTGTCGCGCTTAAAATTTTTGACCAATTAAGTTGAAAAATTGCAAAATTGTTACTCTTTAGCACAGAAGCTTACTGAGTTGAATTGGTTACAATACATTAACCCGTTTCGGCACCAGGGCTCAATGATATTTTTTAATTTCTTTGTTGTCGCGCTTAAAAGGTTTGACCAATTGAGTTGAAAAATTACAAAAGTGTAGCTTTTCACCCCAGAAGCCCACTCAGTTGATTTCGTTACAATCCGCTAACCTGTTTTGGCACCACGGCCCAATGAAGTTCCTTAATGTCTTTGTTGTCGCGCTTAAACGGTTTGACCAACTGAGTTGAAAATTCACAAAAGCTCTAGCTCTTTCCCATAGAAGCTTACAGAGTTGATTTGGTTACGATACATTAACCCATTTCAACATCAACCCTCAATGAAGTTTTTAATTTTTTTGTTGTCGTGCTTAAACTGTTTGACCAATTGAATATTGGCACAATTATTGCACTTTAAGACAGAAGCTCATTTAATTAATTCTACGGTGATACATTAACCCATTTCAGCACGATAGACTTTCAAAAAAAATATTTTGTTTCTAATTTTTGTCTAATTTGGCAGGATGAATCCAAATTTTTACAATTCAAATTTTTACCATTCTAAATAAAGCCTGTGACAAATTTTTGTTAACGTTCGTTAACCCATTTCCGCACGAGTACCTATTAAAAATACTCTGCTCAATTTTTGGTATTGTTATTATTATTAAAAAGATATTTCCAACACTCTTTACTTTTATCTACACTGTTTTTAATATTCCATAAAAACCTTTCAATGCAAATTTCTAATATATAAAAATAATTAAAATAACCTTATTAAGTATCTTAAGAATACTGTGTTTAAATCTTAACAACATAACATTTTTGGCAGTTAAAAAACCGAAACAATCTTCTACATACGAAAATCATCATGTTATCATTCAGAAATGCATCACTTACATGTGGTCTACCTATATAAGATGCATGTGTATAACATATTTCCCATAAAATATCATTGAAATATGTACATATAGTATGTATAATGTGCGTATATTTAAAAATACTATAAACATAATCAATTAAATTAGAAAACATATTTACATTTCTGTATAGTATTTAATCAAAAATGAGTACATACATATTTAAAGAACAGAAAACCTTACATTCTTATCCATATACAAATTTTACACATATTTTTAGCCAATTAATTTGAAAACATAATTAGAAAAAGTAAACTTAAAAAAATGCTGGTAGATTTATAAAGGTAAAAAACAGTCATGTATTTTTTATATTGAAAATATGTTAAACAGAACCTGAGATGGATGAATTTAAAAAGAAGTTTTTCAAAATTTGAAGAGCTGTCGGTGCTGTAGGATCGCCAGCTGTTAGGGTACATAAAAAAGTACCCTCACAGCTGGAGATCTGTGTTCTTCAACATTACTCTTTTAAGAGACATATGCATAGTTAATATTTCATTGCTCCTTATTAAACAGTATATAAGTTTCGTAAACAGACGCAGAGAAAGAGCGAACCTAATACCAAATTTTTCAAAATGTGCTAAAAAGGTTAATTCACAAAAACATGAAGTGACATTACTTAAGAAAAACAATTTATTACATTATGGTCTTTTATAATTGAAATGCGATTTTATGTTTCGGTATTAACGAATATATTATGAAAACTCACTTTGCCGTAATTGCGTACTCAATAGATTATTGATTCCTTTAAAGATTTTTTGTAGACGAATAGTCTCTAATTCTTCGCTCTGTTTATTCAATTTAACTAAATGTAATAAAAATTGCAAAACTGTTGCTCTTTAGCAGAAAAGCTAATTAGATTAATTTGGTTAGGATCCATTAACCCGTTTCGGCACCAGGGTTCAGTGAAATTTTTTAATTTACCTTAATGTCGCGCTTAAACGGTTCGACTAATTGAGTTGAAAATTTACAAAAGTGTAGTTCGTTAACCCATTTCCCCACGAATACCTTTTAAAAATATTCTGCCCAATTTTTCGTATTATTATTATTATTAAAAAGATATTTCCAACACTCTTTACTTTTATTTACACTGTTTTTAATATTCCATAAAAACCTTTCAATGCAAATTTCTATAATATAAAAGTAATTAAAATAACCTTATTAAGTATCTTAAGAATACTGTGTTTAAGTCTTAACAACATAACATTTTCGGCCGTTAAAAAACAGAATAAATCTCCTACATACGACAGTCATCATGTCATCATTCAGAAATGCATGTGGTCTAGCTTTATAAGATTCATGTGTATAACATATTTCCCATAAAATATCATTGAAATATGTACATATAGTATGTATAACGTGCGTATATTTAGAAATACTATACATCACATTTCTGTACAGTATTTAATAAAAAAATTAGTACATACATATTTAAAAAACAGAAAACTTTACATTTTAATCCATATACAATTTTTACACATATTTTTAGCCAATTACATAAAAAAGAGGGTACATAAAAAAGTTGTTCTTCAACATTACTCTTTTAAGAGACCTATGTATAGTTAATATTTCATTGTTCCTTATTAAACAGTATATAAGTTTTGTAAACAGACGGATTGACAGAGCGAACCTAATAGCAAATTTTTCAAAATGTGCTTAAAAGGATAATTCACAAAAACATGAAGTGACATTACTTACGAAAAACAATGTATTACATTATGGTCTTTTATAATTGAAATGCGACTTTACGTTTAGATATCAACGTATATATTGTGAAAACTCATTTCGCCGTAATTGCGTACTCAATAGATTATTGATTCCTTTAAAGATTTTTTGTAATAAAAATAGAATATTAACTACCAGCATCTGTAAATGCATAGTAATAAGTTAACTATAAATTAAATTAACGCAGAAACAAAAGTTAATAATTTTTATTTCATAAAACCAATAAAATACTCCGGACAACGCCGGGTACTCTGCTAGTAAAAATATAAGGAAGAAATTCTGTTTGTTTGTTTGTTTGGCACCGATTCACGTAAAAACCACCAGTCCGATTGCAACCAAATTTTACAGGAACATTTCTACGACCCCGGAAGGAGTTATAGGTTATATCGCGTTTCGGTTCATTAACCCATTGCGGCCCGAGAGCTTTTTAAAGCGTTTTGGTTATTAAAAGTATTCTGCCTAATTTTTTGTATTATTATTATTATTATTAAAAAGATAACACTCTTTTCTTTTATCTATACTGTTTTTAATATTCCATAAAAACCTTTTAATGCAAATTTCTAATATAGAACAGTAATTAAAGTAACCTTATTAAGTATCTTAAGAATACTGTGTTTAAGTCTTAACAACATAACATTTTCCGCCGTTGTTAAAACAGAAACAATCTCCTATATTAGACAATCATCATGTCATCATTCAGAAATGCATTACTTACATGTGGTCTTTACATGTGGTCTACCTATATAAGATGCATGTGTATAACATATTTCCCATAAAATATCATTGAAATATGTACATATAGTATGTATAATTTCGTATATTTAAAAATACTGTATTGACATAATCAATTAAATTAGAAAACATATTCACATTTCTGTATAGTATTTAATCAAAAATGAGTACATACATTTTAAAAGAACTGAAAACCTTACATTCTTATCCATACACAATTTTTACACATATTTTTAACCAATCAATTTGAAAACATAATTAGAAAAAGTTACCGTAAAAAAATTCCGGTTGATTTATAAAGGTAAAACACAATCATGTAGTTTTTATATTAAAAAAAATATGTTAAACAGAACCTGAGATTTATGCATTTAAAAAATAGTTTTTTTCAAAATTTGAAGCGCTGTCGATGCTGTAGGATCTCTAACGGTGAGGGTACATAAAAAAATTGTTCTACAACATTACTCTTTTAAGAGACCTATGCATAGTTAAAATTTCATTGCTCTTTATTAAACCGTATATAAGTTTTGTAAACAGACGGATTGACCTAATAGCAAATTTTTCAAAATGTGCTTAAAAGGATAATTAACAAAAACATGAAGTGACTTACGAAACACTTACGAAAAACAATGTATTACATTATGGTCTTTAATAATTGAAATGCGATTTTATGTTTCGGTATTAAAGAATATATTGTGAAAACTCACTTCGGCGTAATTGTGTACTCAATAGATTATTGATTCCTTTAAAGATTTTTTGTAGACGAATTGTCTCTAATTCTTCGCTCTGTTTATTCAATTTAACTAAATGTAATAAAAAATAGAATATTAACTACCAGCATCTGAAAATGCATAGTAATACATGAACTATATTAATTAAATTATATTAACTCAAAAGTAAATGTTAATAATTTTTATTTCATAAAGCCGATAAAATACTCCCGGCAACGCCGGGTACTCTGCTAGTATAAAAATAAAAATAAAAAGATATATTTTTTGATTTATTTTTTTTTTTATTAACGCAAGTTTTTAAGTTCATTATTTTTTAAGTCACATAGAAACCTGAAAAGGGAGCTTGAAAATATCAAATGTAATATAAAAATAAAAAGATAATATATTTTTTGATTTTTTTTATTAATGCAAAATTTTGATTATTGATTATTTGCTGGTTTATCCTATAAATAAAGTTCCTCGTGTAGTAAGTTGTACTTCCCCTTTCCATTACATACCATTTAAATGTTGAATTGATTGTTCATTTCATTTATATCCTTCTCAGTTAAAAAATCTACGATGAAAGCAGGTAGAAAAAATACTGCATTTTGAAACTCCAAAAGAATTCGAATCCCATATTGAGTTTTGATTTTGCTTAATTTTAATATATGGTAATATTTACCAACGATAATCTCAGCTGCTGGTAAACTCTTTTTGAAGTAACTTTTTTGATCCACTTTATCGTTGAATCTGCTCAGTAAAGCCGATATTTTAGTATCAGCTTTGCGTTTATATCTGTTACTCTTTTCATTTCCAGCTGTTCCTGATAAGTGACCATATGTATAGCTGGGCCCTGGTTGATTAAATAATTGTGATAATGCTGGCAATATTGTGATATCATCAATTATTTCAATTTCGCTGGAGTTCGTTTTGGATGTTGGTTTTCTTTAGTTTGATTTTAAAGTGACGAATTAATTGTAAAATGACTCTCTTTTATACAAATTTTTTTATTTGCGTAGGTTATTAATATAATTAATACAATTAATTTTTATATTTTATTTATCAATTTTAATTAATTGTACATGCAAAACCGCAATAATATTATACACATTTAATATATTGTAGGACATATTTATGATTAGACTTTTTTCTTTGCTAATTCCTAATATAATAATCAAATTTAATATAATTGTACAGGCAAAATCGCAATAATATAAAACACATTTAATTCATTGTAGTACAAATTTTATTAGACTTTTTTCTTTGCTAATTCCTAATATAAGAATTAAATTTAATATAATTGTACAGGCAAAACCACAATTTCCTTTTTCTACCTAATATAAACTTGTTACATTCACTAGAAAAATTCTTAACAAATTTAAAATAAAAGAACATCCAAAACCTCGATTTCATATAAAATTATTAAATTTTATAATGATAATGCATGAACAAATTTATTATAAGACTCTTTTCTTTGCTAATAAAAAACACATTTAATATATAGTAGTTTTTTCTTTTTATATTAACAATAGGAATCCCCTCGGTCCATTTTTTTATTTTGTTTGCGTTTTAGGAATTCCCTGACATCATTTTTCACTTTTTAAAAAATTTTAAATTCTTTATCAGTATAATTCAAAAACAAAAAATATAATTCATTTTTTCTTTTTGTCTTAACACACACTAATTATTCTAAACAAATTTCTTATCAAAGAATTAACTGTAAAACAAAAAATTATTTTCCCTTATGTCCAATTAATTCCCTTACGTCATTTTGGTCTTTTAAAAATTTTTAATTTTCTTATCAACATAATCCCACAATTAAAAAAGAAACAAAATCATGCTTCAAAAAAATATTTTATTTTCTTATTAGCATAATTCATTTAAGTTTAAGTGACCGCAGAAAAAATTTTTCATTTCTACAATTTAAAACAAAAATGTTCTCTTTTCTCTGACGTCACTTCCTGGTCTAGAACCGGCCTAGTATACCTACTTCCAACCAAATCAAAAATATCACAAACCACATAAATTCACAACAAAATCTTAAAGCTCAATATTTAAACACCTTTAACGAAAATAACCAAAATAAAATTCTACAGATAGAAGACGAAATTCATTATATGCAGAAAATCTACCAAATAAAATATGACATAGATTTGTTAAAAAACCATATAGAAAAAATATAAGATATAGTACTCACAAGTAAATTAGGTATACTAACAGAAAAAGAAATGGATTTAATTC
Organism: Poecilobothrus nobilitatus; assembly: GCA_947095535.1. Classification (NCBI taxonomy): domain Eukaryota; kingdom Metazoa; phylum Arthropoda; class Insecta; order Diptera; family Dolichopodidae; genus Poecilobothrus; species Poecilobothrus nobilitatus. The sequence goes on from OX352772.1 coordinate 99,555,846, forward strand.
CTGATCTTGAAAACTTAGAAGATATAAAAATTGTTGTGACCTTTTATCTAGACCACCTTATCATAGTATTACAAATACCAGAATATAATGAAAAACTATTTTCAAAAATCCAAATAGAACCGATCCCAAATAAAAATATGAAAGCTATACTAACTAACGAAAATATTGTTCTAATAGATTATAAACACAATATATATAATAATAATGTAAAAGATAAATTTAAAAAAAATCTTGTTGAAATTAAAGATAATTGTATATCTAATATAAAGAAATTTGAAAATGCAACAATGCAAACTTTCAAAAGAACAGAAATAAAAGAAATTATTGCTGGTATTATCATAACTAAAAATGTAAACAAAATAAATGTGTCACATACCTGTAATAATCTAAATTTCACCCAATCATAGGAAATTACTTAATAAAATATGAAAATTGTAGAATTAGCTTAAACGGCGCGTTATATGAAAATTCATTCATTAAAATAAATTATAATATAATTCTACCTTAATTCACCACAAATATAGTGGAAAACAATACCATAGAGTATTTAAATTTTGAAAGTATACATTTAATAAACATTACAGATAATAGAAATAAAATTAATAATATTTTTAATGAAAAAACCGAAAACATTTTAATAAACTCATCAATAAATTTCATAATGATCATGTTTGCAATAGCTGTATTATTCGTTTTAAAAAAATTAGTATGTAAGAAACAAAAAATTGTAATAAACACTTTGTCGGAGCCTGAGACTAACGGTGGGGGGGGTTTTAAGTGACAACATAAACAACCTTCAAAAATCTAAAACGAGAAGTATGATATAATACTTCTCTGTACACTTCCAATATAAAAATGATGTTCTTACTTTTTTTAGCGTTTCATATTACGAACAAAATTAAAAGAATTAATTAAAATAAAAAATAATAATTAAAAGAAAAAAAAATCTTTTCAAGTTCGTGTACTTGAAAAGTATAAAATAATAATATTTTTTTGCTTATTCCTATGTCACGCCACAAGATCATTTTTTTTGTCTTATGCAATGTTCTGACCTAAATTATATATGAAGAAAAGAAAAGTAATAAAAAACATGTGGTCAGCACATTGCACTTACTTTCAGGTATATACTTAAATATAAAGAAAAAGAAAGTAAAACAAATTAAATTTTTTTTATTTTGTTTCCGAAATCATTTCCGATTTCGAAACCAATATTTTGCCAACAATAAAAATATAATACATATATACCTTAAAGCGTCGCGTTTCATAAAAAAGTATATATAGGACAAAATAAGAAAACACGCGGCATTAGAGTTCTACATTACCAGTTAGTCTGCGGTGCGAAAATATTAAATCATTAAAAATTGTAATATGTACACTTATACATAGTGTAATAAAACATATATATTATATAAAGAAAAAGAAGAAAGTGTTTTTGTTTTTTTTTTTGGAATTAAACTAATAACCAGTGCTATTACGTTTGTTTCGTTTTTATAAATTCTATTTTCATTCTGGGTTAAATTTATAAATTATATTTTCAGTTCGGATTCTTGAAACAAGATATAACCATTACCGATTGTATCTCAATTACTTCAATTGAGGAGTTTGATAAGATGCAATATGGAAATATTAGTAGTAGGATGATAAAGAATATTTCTGTAAAAGATGAATTATTAATTAGTTTTGATATTTATACTTTCTTTTAAATTGAGAATTGTATCGAGGAAGAATTTCGTTATTAATTTTATAATGATCACCGTTAATTTCTTTTATTTCAACTTTCTTGTGGTATGGTTGTAGTTTTGTTATTCTATTTAATTTCTGATAGTTGGAAGTTTGATTATTTTTCCTTTTGAGATTTCGGGTACCTATTAATTTTTCTTTTTTTTTTGCATCAAAATATTTAGTATTTTAGAATATTCATTTTGTGAGATAACTCCGTTTAGAAAATCTATTGGTTTTCTACCAGTAGACGAAAGAGTGGTTTTATTATAAACCTTTAAACTCTTTATAACCGGGTCCTCCTCCGACGGGATTCCCTGTTCCTTCTCGACTGTCTTTAAAATTCGGATATGCTCGTTTATGGTAAACCTTTCAATCTACACATTGCTACTGTGATTGTTCAGTGTTGTTAAATGTATGTTTATTCCTTCATTTTGTAAAAAGTTTTTAAAATTATAACTATTAAAGCCTTTTTCTCTGTCAGTTATAATTTTCTTTGGCTTGTCAAATGAAACGATATGCATCAGCCCGTTTTTTAAGTCATTCCAATTTTTAGATTTTAAGAGTATGATTTGGCCATGTTTGGAAAATTTATCTATAATTGTTAGGTATGGGTTTCCTTTTGGTTTAAAGCATATGTCCATGTGGATAATTTCTAAGCATTTGCTAGGTGTTTCCGTAATCTTCGAAGATAATTTTACAGGTTGTCTTTCATATTTGGCAGTATTGCAGATAGACAATTATTGATCATTTTTTGGATTTCTTCTTTAAATTTTTGGAAATAGTATCTTTTTTTCAAATTGTAATATACGTCATGAATACCTCTATGGTTAATTTTGTTATGTTGGCCTAGTATTATTTCTTGAAGGTCGTATCTGAATAAAATGTCCCTGAGTAAATATGAATACTTATTGATTTTTAGTAGTTTGTTCTTGGAAAAATGTTTTTAACCAGTTTTTATAATAATTTGAGTTTTATAGCAATTTAGAGGATATTAAGTGATTGGAATATATTCGGTACTGTCTTCTTCGGTAGAGTGAATTGTCGCGTCTGTTGAGCGGATTTCATCAACTGCCATCTCATTTAAGTTGATTTCGACTCGGGACAGGCGGCCGGCTTGGCGACCTTATTCTCTCGTCCTTTTACATATTCAATTTCAAAATTAAATTCCTCTAGCTTAATTTTCCAACGTTGTAATTTAGAGTTGGATTCTTTTATATTGTGAAGCTTATGGTTCTTTGAATTGTAAAGGCTTATGGTCTCTCCTTATAACAAATTTTCTACCGTAAAGGTATGAGCGAAAATACTTTATTGCCCAGACTGGTTCGAGTAATTCTTTCTCAATAATTGAATAATTACACTGTGTTGGTTTAAAGTACGTGAAGCATAATATACCGGGTGATTGTCTTGGGACAAAACAGCTCGAAGGGCAAAATTACTTGCGTCGGTGGTTAGAATAAATTGTTTAGAAAAATTAGGGTAACTAAGAATAGGATCTGAAGAAATTAGTAATTTTAAATTATTAAAAGCATTTTTATATTCAGTATCAATAATATTAATCCGTTTATCCTTTTTTAAACACGTTATAAGCGGTTTTGTGATTTTCGCAAAGTCTTTGATAAATTTCCTATAGTATCCCACAAGACGTAAGAAAGATTTTATTTATTTTGGAGTCTTGTTGATTGCATCTAATTTGTTCGGATTAGGTTTATTCCTTTAGTTGTGATGATGTGACCTAAAAACTCAGTTTCCTGTTTCATAAATTGGCTCTTGTCTAGTTGAATTTTTAGCTTCGCATTACTAAGTTTTTGTAATATTTTCTGTAAATTGTCAAAATGTTCTTCTTTATAAATATTATTATATCGTTCAAGTAAACATAACACGTTTTACCTATGAACTCTCTGAAAACTGAGTTCATTAGCCTTTGAAAAGTGGCAGGAGAATTTTTGAGTCCAAATGGCATCCTGACAAATTCATAATGTCAGTTTGCAGTACTAAAGGCTGTTTTACTTATGTCGTCTTCGGCTATTTGTATTTGACCCAGCTTAACCAGAATATCGTCTATATTCGGGATCGGAAATTTATCATCGATTGTAATATTATTTAATTTCAGTTAATTAATAACGATACACCAATTTTGTTTTGTTGCCAACCAGATGCATCCGGTTTTTTTGGCACAATCCAAAGCGAAGCTAAGTAAGGTGAATCGCTGTATCTAATAATTTCTTGGTTCAGCATTTCCTGGATTTGGTTGTCACCTTCTTGACGGTGTACCTCAGGATAACGATAGATTTTTGTATAAATCGGAAGCTCGTTCAGAAATCATGAAATCATCACGTGAAATCATCACCTTCGTAATAAAAGCCTTTTTTGAATTTGTTTAATAAATCCATTAGTTCACTTTTGGAGGAGGGATCTAGGTGATCACACCTGATTTAGTTTTTCCCGACAAAAGTTTCATGTTGAATAATTTGAATACTTTCTGAAGGGAAAGGAATTGAATACTTTTGTTCTTCATTTTCGTTATCCGAGTATCCACAGTATTAATTATCTGATTACAGTTGGATCAACATCCATTGCATCTGATCTATTAGTTCTGGAAGTATGAGTACCATTGTAGTAATTATTTTTATGGGCTTGATTCTGTTGGCCGCTGTTTTGTTTATTATTATGGTTGTTGTAATTAGAGTTATTATTTCTATTTGAACCGTCGAAATTAAAGCTTCGATTTCTGTTATAGTTATTATAATTATTAGTATAGTTACGATTTTGTTGATAATTAGTATTCTTTCTATTGTTAGTATTTTGATTATGATTGTTATCATAAAAGAACTACGGTTATTATTTTGGTTATTTGAATTTCTAAATGTATTCTCAGTATTATTAATTCTATTTTTATTGTTAGTATGGTTACGATTTTTATTTTGGTAATTATTAAACGGATTATAATCAACATAATTCCCCTCATGTAAAATGTCCATAGCCTAACCAAGGGTTGATTTTGCTGTTGATCTTACTGTTGATTTTGTTGTTGATTCTGCTGGGCTACAGCATTTAACACTTATGGTTGAAGTGGTAGATTCATAATCTCCTTATTTAGTGAGTGACACAAAAAGAATGTTTTAATTTTGATGTTATGTTCTTCAAAATAAAACACTATTTATAGTTCAATATAACAGTAACATATTAAAATTTTAATTCAAGGCTTTCAATAGTTTATTTAATTTTCAATAATATTTTTTTATTTGCAATAATTTACGGCTTGTTAGATTTAAATTAAATAAATTATTTTGTTTTTGGTTTTTATTATTCTATTTATTTTCACTGGAATTTAACTTGAGCAGTTTTGAATCCACTTAATTAGTTAATAATTTATATTTCACAAAAAAAAAAATGTTTTATTTTTTTTTTATAATATTATAATTTAATTATTTTGAATTTATTTATTATTATTTTCTGTTTTCTTTATCATTGCATTCTTTTACTTTGGAATCCTACCGACTGCGCCAATTAATAATTTATTCGAAGACCAATAAAATAAAATAAACAATTAAGTATTCAAAAAATATTTATTTCTGTTTTTAACCTTCTAATCTTAAATGTTACAAATGAATTGAAAAACTTTCTTTTTTTTTATTCAACTTACAATTTTTCTTACTTTCTAAATATTGCTTATTCTACCTTTTTACAAATTATAAAAACACATCTGTTCAGCATAATATGTGTATGACAACAAAACATTATAGAAATATGATATGGTAATTAAATTATAAATGCTTTAAAATAAATTGCCTAAAAATAAGATTCAGCTGTTTTTTAATTAATTTATTATTTTTTAAGTACCTACTACTGTAGTTACTTAAGTTGTTATGAATGAAAATAAAAGTGAATTTGATACTTGTTTATGATAATATATAAAATTTATAACACACGTTTGAAGAGAAACAAAAAAATAATAAATTTTTTTTCTTTTGAAATATTAGAAATAAAAAATTAAAACGAAAATTATGACTTGTGTAAGACATGATATATTACTCGAATGGAAATATTTTTGTTTTTGGGAAATTTTCTTGGGTGTTCTTTGGTGCTGACATAATAATATATATGTCCAAACTAAGGTTATAACCTGAAATAATAAAAAAATAACAAAAACAGACGATTTCGTTATTTTAATTTCGTATTTTTAATTTATAATAAAAAACTATGACGTCAAAATTTTTTAATAAAACTCAATTTCCCTCCCCAAACAGAAATAAAAAAAAGAAAAACAAACGATTTAATTATTTTAATTACGAATTTTTAATGTACATATAAAAAAGTTCATAATCATCTTCGTCCTTATCATCATCAGAATTGAACTGATCCTGATAGAGATGATTTGAAGATGACGCAGCTTTCTCATCTTGAAAAAATTCTAGATCAATTGTTTTTGTTAAAATGTTTTTGATCTTGATGCTATATAGTCCTTAATTCAGTTTCGAAATCAGACTAGTACTCATTTTCAAAAATCTTGATGGTAGAAATGCATTGAATGTATTATCTATAATGCACATGATTCTAATTCCATATTTTATAGCTATGCTTCTTGCTGATGTAATGTGGTAAGGTTTGCCGCAAGTTTTTTTTGTTAATGCATTTCTCTGTCACATAAATATGGACAGAAAATTACACAGCCTTTCCTGTTCAGACGGGGCTGTACATGTCGTAAGGGGGAATAACTCTTACGACGTGTGTGGAATTCGAACCCACACCCCCTCTGTGATTACAGCTATTTTATACGCTCTTACCCACTAGGCCATCGAGGCCCCGTTTGCCGCAAGTTTTCTTGTTTCAGGAAGTTTATTTAATTCATTTAATTTTTTCAAAGTGGATTCACCCATTTTTATCGTCCGCATACAATTATGTATAGGGTAGCAATTGTTTTTATACTAAAAATTTGTCCCTGAGAAAAAAAAAATATCCAAAAAGAAAAAAAATCTTAAACGTTTTTTTTTTCTTTATACCTAAACTCTCATATTGCAAAGAATAAATTATATTTTTTTAGACTTATTATATTTGTTTTTGTTTGTTTTACTTTAGCTTGTTGCGCAACAGTTATGTTATAATAAAATATTATTTTGTTGCGTAACTAATTATTCCATGTGAAAGTTATTTTTGAAATATTGAATATGAAAAATAATCCTTATCAGCAAATTAATTTCCTTTAAAATAAATAAATTTGTCAGTAATTATATATTTATATATTTTATACATTTTTTTTTTAGAAATTAGGAAAAATTGAAGCGTTGGTTGATTTTTCCTTTCTTGAGAAATTTCAGTGTTAGGTTTGATTTTATTTTAAATTAGAAAGTCAAAATATCCCATTTTTGTATTAAATAAATATTTTCTCGAAGTAAAATTTAAAAAAAAAATGGTAACGTTATAAGTTAATTTTAAAACAACAATTTTTAAATAAAACATTTTTATAAAAATAATATCAATTTTTATTTTATTTAATAATTAATTTTAAAATATACAAAAGTGACGCAGTCGGTAGGATACGACACTGTTTTAAATAATAATATATTAAAAAAATAATAAATCGGAAATAAATTTCAGAAATTAATTTAAAAACATTTCATAAAAATATTTTTTTTTTAAGAAAAACAAAATATAAATTTGTTAAATTTCAAAAAAACAAAATAAATAAATAAAAAGTGAACTTCATAAATAATTTCTATTTTTGCCGTATACTATTTAAAACAATAACAGTGTTACTTTCAAGTATTGATCGGTATTAAAAGAAAAAAAAATAAACGTTCTTTCAAATTTATTTAATGAGCAGTTCTGAGATAGACTGAATTGCATTAGTATTTCAAGCGTTAAGAATACAAATAAATAATTAAATTATCGCACTCATAAGCTTTACCTTAAGTGACATTGTAAAGGAAGCCAAAGCTATTCCAGAATTTACTGGAACCGGATACTATCCAGTTTTATTAACGAAGTGGAGTCGCTGACAGGAATGCTAACTGATGTAGAACAACGTAAATATGTAACGAGAATACTCTTGGGGAAAATTCAGGGCAAAGGACCAGATAAAAGAACAACTAATAAAATCGTTTGCCGAACAGGAAACATATCTGAAGTTAAAAGAAGAAGCAGAAAAAACACAATTTCGATCGGTAAGTCAACTTTATAATGACCTAAGTAATATATTAGATAAATTTAATTATAAGTATCAATTAGATCAATTAAAACCAATTGACTATAAGCCTACGTGTAATGAGATTAGTATTTTAGAGAAATTCCTTTCTAAAATAAATAGGAATGACTCTATTTATTTAAGAACAAAAAATGTAAAATATTTAGAAGAAGTCTAACGAATTGTTTTAAACGAAGCTTAACGAATTGTTGCAAACGGGGATCACGGTTGGTCCTAATGATAATTTCAACTCAAATTTTAGGCCAAACCGTTTTAATAGAAATTCACAAATTAATAATTACAATCGTGGTTCGAATATGTAGTAATAATAATAATTTCACTAATAACAATAACTTTCGCGGTAACAATCATAATAACAATTAAAGACAAAACAATTATAATCAAAATTGTTATCACAACCAATTTCTTAACAATAATAATAACAATAATAATCGTAGCCAAAATACTAGAAACTTTTTTTCAAATAATAGTCAAAATACTAGAAATACAAATTTTAGTTATAATAGAAGGCGAAATAACAATAACAATTAACGAATCAATGGAGGTTGACCATAAAACTACAAATTGTAATAATAATTCAAACCGTAGTAATAATACAGAAAATGTATATCGTATAGAAAATTTTCAAACTTCGCCTCCAACAACCAATTACTCATAGCAGAACTTACTATCGACAATATAAAAATTGATTGTCTTATAGATACTGGTGCTGCTACGTCAATACTTAATCCAAATATTTTTACAATAGAAAGACAATCAAAATTAAAAATACCCATTTGTTTGTCACCCTAATGAGAAACAAAAATATAGAAAGTTAAATTATCACGAAAACTCCTTTCGAATTTAATGAAAATACAACGATGAGTTGGAAAGTTCACAATTTAAATAATAAAAACTTTGATGCGATCCTAGGGCAAAATGTGCTTACACCGATTGGTGCTAAAATTGATTTACTAGAAAGTACAATCGAAGTTAATGGCGTTAAAACTAAATTTAAAAATTCTTGTCCATATAATGAAACTTTTCAGTTGGAAATTTTGAATAAACCATTCTGATATTTCCAAAAATTTACAAACTGAACATATGAACACCGAAGAGTGTAAAATTTTAAAAGAAATTTTATCAAAAAATAATGATTTGTTTTACAAGCAGGCAGATAGTCTTACCCATATAACTGAAGTAAAACACCAAATTATAACTGAACATTCACGACAAATTTATTCGAAAACATATCTTATTTAGGTCATGTACTCACTCCCAATGGCATAAAGCCTAATGACAATAAACTTAAAGTGATCAAAGAACTCAAACAAGAAACTTAAAACAGAAAAATTATATGGAAAATATAAACTAATATATATAACAGAAAATAAATTGAACGACAACAATTATTTGAACGATCTCTTTTCTATTATGTCGTGTTGTACAAAAAGGAAAAATTCGTATTTTTTCAAAATTAAATGACGAAAAATATAACATACTACAACAAAAATTAATCGAACTGTTTGGGAATAATAATAATATACAATTTTATAAATGCTACATACAAGCGGTAAACATTCCAAACGAAAACAAACTAATCGAAATAATAGAAAAAATTCATAACGACTCAAATCACCAGGGTTTAATTGAAAATTTCAATGAAATTAGGAAAAAATTTTTTTTTTTCCAAAAATAAAGGAAATAATTCATAAATTTATAAACAATTGCAATTAAGACAAAATATGATCGCCATCTAATGCAAACTAAACTCCAAATAAGCGAAACTCCTGACGAATCTAATGATATCGTTTACGGAGATGTTTTTTACTGTTATAAACCGATGTTTTTGACAACTTTCGACAAATTTTCAAATGCTTTAACTATTATAGATCTTTTTAAAACTAGATTCACTATATTAGGCAAGCCTAATAAACTTGTACTGGACAACGAATTCAACAACCTTCATATAAGAGGTTTTTGCAGCGAAGAAAATATTCAAGTTCATTTCACTTCACCTAGGTCCCACAAAGGTAACTCTGATATCGAAAGAGTTCACGGTAGTCTTAATGAACATCTGAGAATATTCGAAACACAAAAATGAAACTAAATACAATACATAAAGTTCTTCTCGCAGTGGAAAAATAGAATCACTGAATCCACTCGACAATCTAAGTTAGACCATTTAATTTGTTTTCTACATACAAATTTAAACGTTTTTTATTTTTTAATTCTATTGGAAGGTCATTATATAGTTTTAAACCTTTATACGTTATCATATTTCTTGTTCTTTCATTTCTATAAATCTATAAATCATTTCTATAATATCTATAAATATCTAAAGTCATCTTTATTTCTCAAATTATATTCATGTATGTCTCTATTATACACAATTCTATTACATAAATAATTTGGGTAAAGCCAATTTTTTATTTTAAATAAAAATATTCATATTAATTTGTTATTCAACATTTAACCATTTTAAAGTAGCCAACATTGAATGTATAGATGCATAGCGATTTAATCTCAGAACAACTCTTATAAATTTGTTCTGGAGTCTTTGCAGTCTTCCCATAATCTCAGGATTACATATAAAAATAATTGAAGAACAATATTTAAATTGAGGTTTGATCATTGTGTTATATAAATTAATTGCACATTTTAAAGATACACATTTTCTTTCTGATTTTACTAAAAAAATATACCTTTTTGGCGATCGTTTTACAAACATAATTAATATGATTCTTAAAATTCAATTTACAATCTATTATTACTCCTAAATACTTTATTTCTTCAATTATTTCAATATTTTTATTATCAATTACAATATTAAGGATTTCATTGTTAATTCCAACAATTATTAAACATTTAGTTTTATCAACATTTAATTTAAGTTCATTTATATTTAGCAATTTACTTAAACTATTTAAATCAATATATGTATATATATTTTAGCAAAACATTCACTTACACAAAGCATCATCTGGAAATTGAATTGATTTACCATGTTTCGCTACTTTTTCCATATCATTAATAAATATCAAAAACAATAAAACACCCAACACACTTCCCTGTGGTACACCATGTGACACTTCGATTGGGTCTGATAAATAACCATTCATTTTCGTTCTTTGAGTTCTTCCATACTTAAGATAAGATTTAAACCACTCCAATTCTTTTCCACATATACCATTCTCCTCAAGTTTACATAATAAAATATCACGATTAACAGTTTCAAACGCACGCCTTAAAAACTGCCATTATTACTTTGTTGTCATGTACTGAAATTTTCTATTTTGTGATAACTAAATTCAATAATGCCAAACATCTATGTCCTCTTCTAAAGCCTGATTGATATTTAGATACTAGGCTCTTTTTTCAAAATATTCTTCGAGCTGGTTACATATAACTTTCTCTAAAAGTTTAGCTTCTGTTAAGATGGTATTTATTGGTCGGAATTCATTAGCATTTTTGGTATTTTTAACTTTTTCTATTGGAACAACAATCACTTCTTTCCATACCTCAGAGAAAATTCCTGATGTTATAGACTGGTTAATTATGTATAATAAGTTTTGGCCAATAAGCTCAAAAGCATCCAATAATACACTTGCACTGAAAAAAATTTATATCACGCTTGCTATTTAGAGATTTTAAAATTAACTTTAAGTAATCAATAGTTATAATTTTAAATTTGAAAATATATGGCTTTCTTTGAATATAATTTACATAAGCTTCATATCTAATGCTTCTATTAATTTCTTTAATGCTTTCAGTAAAAAAATTAATTGGCTATGGTCATTTTATCATTCTCTGCTCCATTATCAAAAATTATTTCACTTATTTCAGCAAAATCAGTAGTATGGATATGCCGGTTCTGGTGCAGGAGGAGCTTTTTTAAAGCTTTTGGTCCTCCTAAAAGTATGCAAAAAAAAATTATTTGCATACACTCCCCCAAAAAGTATGCAAAATTAGTAAAAAGGATTGTGTCTTTGATATTTTAAATTTAAAAAGCTATACTGCTAAATATTTTAAATTAGGATAAAAATATGAAAAGTTTTTAAAGTTTGGGTTTAAAAATTTCAAACTTTGGTTTAAATACAAAATTATTATTAAAGTTTAAACATATTTACCAAACATCAAATTTACATTCTATTATAACAATTTGAGTTCTCCTAACCTTATGCAATAAATTAGTAGGGTGAAGATATGAAAAGCTTTTAAAGTTTGGTTTAAATACAAAATTATTATTATTAAAGTTTCACCATATTTACCAAAAGTCACATTTACATTCTATTATAACAATTTGAGTCCTTCTAACCTAATACAAAAAAGTTTCTTTGTCTACACTCGTCGGAAAGTATGCAAAAAAACGTTATGAGTAAATATGGTTGATTCTTGCTGATTTTTTAAATTTATAAAATAATTTAAAATTTAATTAAAAGTTATTGAATATTTTAAATTAAACTTAGTGGTTAGTATATCAATTATGTTTTAATTTAAAATTTAAAAAGCTTAAGCTATAGTGCTGAATATTGGTAAAAATATGAAAAGTTTTTAAAGTTTGCTTTAAATACAAAATTAAAAAAAGTTTTAAAACTTGATGTGAATACATTTAAGTTTTAAGTTGAACAGTTGTAATTAAATAAAATATTATAACAAAACATTCCATTTAAAAGTTATTTTGTATATGTACATTTAATAAAAGCGGTTTAAATAAAACGGTAAAAATTATATTGTTAATAATATAAGCCGTGGTCATGAAATACAAAATAAAAACGTGATCATTCAAGTTAAAAGTAAAAAAAATTAATAAAACCTAGGTTTAAAAAGTTGTTTTTTAATATTAAATAACAGCATTGCATTTCTTACTAAAAGTTTATAAATTATTTTTTCATTAAATAATATCTTGTTTATTTATCCATGAATCATGTTTTTTATCAAAGCCAAGCCACCAAAACTTGATTTCCTTTTTTTCTTATTATTTTTTCTACAAGGTAAACATTAGGAAGTTTAACAGATGTAAGTTCAGGTTCATAAAAACTGCCTTTTATTGGTTTTTGTGTATATTGCATGTTATTGGATCAGTTCTTTTTATTTTCGCTATTGTATAAATTTCTGTTGACCAATTAGGTTGATAACCTTTTGCAAATATACCTTTAAATTTACTTATACGAACAAAATCTCCAACTTTGTATTTTGCTTTTCGGAATACTTTTAATTTATTGTAGACAGTTTTTAATAGCAATTTCTCATTTTTCTTTGTAACATTTTTAGGTGGAAGTTTAATTGTATGATGATATGTTGAGTTATATTTTTCTATTAGCGATGGTAGAATAGTTAACCATTTATATGTGCCTTGTAAACTAAATTGTTTCCACATCGTGTTTTTTAGGGTATGATTAAAACGTTCTACAATTGATGCTTTTAGTTCTGAATATGTATGATAATGGTTAATTTTATTTTTCCTCATTAGATTTTGAAATTTTTTGTTGAAAATTCCATACCTTGATCAGATTGTAAATTTTTTGGTTTTTTACCAGCACACTTAAAAATATTTTTCATTGCGGTTAAAACATTATCAGCGCTTTTCTTTTTAACCGGTTCAGCATACGCAAATTTGGAAAATGTATCAATAACCTGTTAATAAATATTTATATCCCTTATTGAATTTTGCATATGGAATCATTTCAACCAAGTATCATTTAAACCCTTTTGAATAAATTTTCTTCGTGTAAATTTTCTTCTAGCACCTCTATGAATTTCTGACACAACTTGTAACCTTGACATTATTCTCATACCATTTAATTAAATTCTCTGCAGTGATTCTATAATTTTCTATTGTATGACATCACATGTGTCTGGTCCAGAAGTAGAATTATCATATGCCCATGGACAAAGCGCAAAATGAGTACCATAAATTGAAGTGTACTTATTTACTCCAGAACAATTTTTAATGTGTTTAAGTAGATCTTATATTAGTTTCTTATGATCATTTAATAAGACGGAGGAATATATATTTAAGAACTCCTCTACTTCCATAATTCAAAATGAATGTACCAAGAGTATGTTCGCTGCTTTTATATTAACTTTCAATTTGTATATTAAATTCAGCTTCTCATCAGACACAGATCCATGATTAATTTTATTCATCCATTTACAATGATGATAGCAGGACCATCTGGATGTGGAAAAACAACATTTGTGTGTAATTTAATTGAAAATATTAACAGATTGATTTACCCGAAAATTGAAACAATAAAATGGTGTAACCCAGAAATTTCTGCTGTTCCGAACAATATAGATTTTCGTGATATAGACTTTTACACCAGTATTCCGAAAGAGTTAAGAAAATAGACCTACTTTAATTAAGCTAAGTCTAGCAAGAGGAAAAATCTGCGATTTGTCTCGAGGGTTTTTGAAAAGCACTAAATATTTACAATTTAATGAAATATCTCTTGAAAATTTCCCCTGATGAAAAACGTTTTGCTTTAACAATACAATAGATAAATTACGATAATGTTAGATTCTGCAAATAGACAAGTATGCGAACTATTTACTAAAGGTTCGCACCATCGTAATTTATCAATTGTATTGTTAACGTAAAACGTTTTTCATCAGGGGAAATTTTCAAAAGATATTTCATTAAATTGTAAATATTTAGTGCTTTTTAAAAACCCTCGAGACAAATCGCAGATTTTTCCTCTTGCTAGACAACTATATCCAGAAAATATTAAGGATTTCTTGAAAGTATATAATGAGTCAACATCAAAACCACATGGTTATATTGTGTTGGATTTAACACAAGACATTATTCGTATTGACGACTTATTTCGTATTAGAACTAATATTTTTTCAAAAGAATATTGTATATGCTTCTGTGATAAGAGTGATTTGAACAACAGTTGTCAAAATATGAAACGATTGAAGAAAAACCAACATATATTACGTGTACTAGGAAAGTGCAACAAGAAGAAATTTCGTGAAAATATTCTTAAATATTGTGATGACGATATTATAAAAACTATTGCTGAAATTGCAATCAATATATTAAATGGAAATAATAAAATAACACCAGCACAAAAAGCAAAATTAAAAAAACATAAAAAACAATTAAGATTCTTAGCCTGTGCAAAGAAGAGTATAAAAGCCAAACGAAAAATTTTAGTTCAACATGGCGGATTTTTACCAACTTTAATAGGAACTATATTATCTGGTGTAATAGGAAAATTGCTCAGTATGATTGTTATGTCACCAGAAATATTTTCAAAATTTAGCAAATTATTTCAAGATGATAAAAATTTGGATATATTAGATCAAAAAATGAAAAAAGTTTTATATGATAAAAAATTAAAACCATTGCAAAAATGGTACTTATACCATCAAAACCTCCTCAAATATAGAATTAACAAAAGACAAGCAAAAAGATTACCATACAAGGCTAATAATCTTACATTTGATACAGGTACTCAAACAAAATTCTTTTCTAAACGAAATGCATATACAGAAACTGAATTTCCTAAATACAAATCAACATCAACACAGACCAATTTTGTACCTTTAGTTACTGATGATGTGTTTGAATATGACCCTAAAAAAGAACAATCAGATATGGATCTCGATTTAACACATTACGATTTGGATGATGAAAATTCATTTAAAAAATTAGCTCGAACTGAAATGTTGAAAGATGAAAAATTAGTGGAAAGACCATCTCTAAGCTCTGATTATCGAATGTTTGAAATACCGAGTGGTGATGTAATTACCGTTGCTATACCATCTCCTGAAAAGAAGAGGACACTGAGATCGGCCGGCAGTACAATATCCTCAACTATACTCTCACAGTTTCCTGAAACAAAAAAACGAAAACTAAAACCATTACTAAGAAGTCCAAAACTAAGAACTTCATCAACACCGGAATGGACAACATATAAATAGTGCAACATTTTATGTTTTAGAAGAATTTAACAAAGATGGATAGTCAAGATGACTTCTATGTAACATTGTTTAGCAATGATAATCTAAAACTATTTCCAGACAACACTTTAGCTTCATTCGAAAATAAATTACCTATTCACTTTGATTTAAGAAATGAAATTGGAAAGTTGGTCTTTCAGAAATATATCTGAACGATTTCTTACAAACAGAAGAATTTAACAAAGAGCAATGTGCTTTTATCAATATTGGGCAATATAATTTTACATAAGAAACATTGAAAAACCTCTTGAAAAGATCAAAGTAACCAAATCTATAGGTTACACATATTATTCATATAACGATTCGGAATTACATTTGGATGATTAGAAATTTAATTTTTTACCAACGTTTATTAAAAATATAACTCCTAATCCGGGATTTACTCGCAACCAAGTTTTCAAAGAATTTTTTAATGAAGTTTTGACATATATCTCTACTCCTAAAAATTATGATGATGTAACATTTAAAAAAGTGTCAGAATCTAACCGACGCGATTTAATACGAATATCGCAGACATTTGATGAAGATAGTTTCTATATAAAAGTTAATCACAGTTATAATATCATATTAACTGAATTATTTCAACAAAAAAAAAATATAAAAAATTTCAAAATAAAATTACCTGAACTATTCAAATTAGCTGTTGCTAATAATAAAGATGAATTGAATGGAATGGGGATGATGTATTCAGATATAGTTGAATCATCTGTTTTTGGAAGTAGCAAAGTTCGTGCATTGAGAGCTATCAACATAGAAAATTGTAGAATACCTACAAATATTGAATTTGAAAATGTCCATTACATACCTATAGAAAAAAATTGTTTTGAAACGATAGCGATTAAAATTTGCAATCAATACGGTGATGGAATAAATTTTGTTTCCAGTTACTATCCAACAAAAATTGTATTAGATTTTAAAAAGCATTGATTGCTCCCCAATTGAAACAATATAAATACTACTACTCAAATATGATATCCTGTCAAACATGGAAAGAGCTTACGTGAGATATTATTCCTCTCAAGTAGGTGTTGGAATCAACTATATTGGGCCTTTATTACAATTTTATTCAGCTATACAAAAAGGTCGTGGTTTTGGAAATATATTCGGAAGTTTAATTCGTTACTTAAAGCCCGTTTTTACATCAGGTTGGGACTTAATTAAAAAAGAGGCTGTCAACACAGGTAAAAATATTTTTAATGATATATCATCTGGTGCAAACATAAAAGAAGCTGTAATTGATCAAAGCAAAGGCAGCATAAAAAATTTACGAAAATCAGTAGTTAACCAACTGCATTGTATGGTGGAAAACGAAGAGCTATAAAAAGACGAAGAACTATAAAAAAACGAGCAATTTCTAAAAAGACACATTTGAAGTCGGAAAAACGACAAAAAAAGCATATTAAAACCTCTGATATATTCAATTAAAAAATGGAATGTATGAAATCTGAACTTGACCTTTTTGCGTCATTACCCGTACAAACAAGTATCTTGCGTTCAGAAGAGGTAGCATACAATCCTTTAGCTTCTTTAGAGGCATAACCGTCAACCATTGAATTTGTTTCACTTGGAAATGGAGATACATATCGGGATTTATCCTCAACCTACATCAAATTTAAAGTTTAAATATTAAAAAAAGATGGATCAGTTTGGAGTGCAAACGATAAAATAGGAACCGGAAATGAAGCAAGGGCAGCTCCACAGCCGAGTGTTGTAAATAATTTATTATACTCTTTAATTAAACAATGTAATGTAACTCTAAATGGAAAAAACATGACTCCTTCAGACTCCTTATACCATTATAAAGCATACTTAACTACTTTACTAAATTATGGTACAGATTCCAGTCAAACACATCTGGAAGCATCTGGTTGGGAATTGGATAAACCAAATGTAAATGATTTTAACAATTCTGGTTCTAAATCAAGACAAAAATCATACAATAATTCTGCAATAGTAATATTAATGGAAAAATTACATGTAGATTTCTTCAATACTTCTAAATTACTTTTAAATAATGTTGACATTCGAATTGCTTTAGCATTAGAGAAACAAGATTTTTTTATTTTCTTTAACGATGCCGATGAAAGCTATTTAGAAATTCTCGAAGCTACGTTATACATGAAACATTTAGCAATTAATCCTAGCATACTGATAGCACATAATACTGTATTGGAAAAGGCTAACGCGAAATATTTTTATACAAGAAGTGAAATCAAAACATTTACAATTCCAGCTAACACTTCCAACATATCATTTGATAATATATTTATAGGGCAAATACCAAAAGCTCTAGTATTTTGTATGCTTAATAATGAAAATTTCAATGGTAAAAGATCAAAAAATCCATACCATTTCGATCATCAAAATCTCACACAATTTCAATTATATGTGAATGGAGTGCCTACACCAAACTCTGCAATTGAAACAAATTTTACATTGAATAATCTTTGCAATTTTCGTGCATATTTAACATTATTTAGCGGAACAGGTATACATCATTCTGATAGAGGACATCAAATTTCAAAAGAACTATTTTCAAAGGGTTATACAATACTGGCTTTTGATTTATCAGCAAACAGCTTGGGAACAGATACATGTCAAAGTTTATTAAACCAGGGAGTAGTAAAGATTGAAACAAGACTGAGTTCTCCATTAACTTCAACATTAACATGTATTGTGTTTGCAAAATTTGATGCTAATATAGAAATTGATAAAAATCGTAACGTTTACGTTAACATATAAAAAGGAAGTTCAGGCGACTCTTTCACCTCACTTAAAAATGGCATGTGCTATAGTAGATTTATCGTTCTGTACGGATGATAACAATACAATATTTGTAAAAAATCTTGTTGTGGTTGGAATAAAAGAAAAATGTAAAACTATTTCAAAAGAATTAAAGTATAAATTCCCAACCAGAGATTTAAAAAGAACAGAAATCAAGAATTTTTCTTTCGCATATGGACAACAACAAAACAACTAATAATTTAACAAATTTATTGGAAAAAGTCGATATAGTCTTGACAAATGGAAAACTTAAAGTGGAATTTTTAACAGCATACATAAATGGAAATACTCAACTAATTGATATTTCTCATTTACAAAACGATAATGAATACACTTCAGATAGAGAAAGTTTGAAATGATAATATAGTGCAACCAGAAAACTATTTAAAGGTGTTTTTGCTGTTGATCAAATACCGAAAAATATTTCAAAACCTGGTATTTTAGTAATAAATACCGACACTTCTGCTAAAAATGAACATATTGGCTAGAAATTTTTGTATCAGTTCAAGGCTGTGTAGAATATTTTGATTCATTTGAAAATCCACCATTACACAGTGAGATTGTGAAATTTCTACAAAATCAATCAAAATGTTTTATTTTCAACAATAAACGTTTACAAAGTGACTTTACATAATTGTTGTGTATATTTATGGATGCGATGTAACTGCAAGAGCATGAAACATTTTATTAATTTATTCAATACATCATCCCCACTTAAAAGCGATAAAAAAATACAAAGAATGTTTCGAAGAATTTTTAAAAAAAAAAAATGAAACTAAGAACACTATTTCGAACTAATATAAATATAAATTTTTTAAATATATATTCCATCAGTTTAAAAAAAAATAAAATGGAGTTAACATCAAATATCGAAACATTTGAAAAACAAAGCAAAAGCAACAGCAGCAGCAGCAACAGCAACGAGTCACAATGAAATCTCTTATTAAGTTACATTTATTATTTGGATAAAAAACAAACAACAAAAATGCAAATTGGATTTAATGTTGAAAATTTCGCTGCTACAATAATTTTCCAACGTAATCGTAAAGTTATTAGTGAAATGAATTATTTGGAGTGGTATGCATTTTATCAAGATTTTACAAGCAACCAACTCCATAAATTAAATTCAAATAAATTTTCACTAAAATTTAATTATGCTGGAGGAACAATTAAAAAACTTACATTGGAACTAGATGAGTATACCCGATTTTGTCTTATGTTAGACTTTATTAAAGCAGTGATGTCATATAACAATGGAGCCGAATTGAATGTACGAGAATATGTATTAAAATATTTTGAGAGATGTATTGCAAAGAATAAGCTTAAACTGGAACAAGAAGATTTTTATATTCCTATGAATTTGCATATAGCTCAATGCAACTATTCCCGGCTCTTTTATGAAATACCATTATTTATGTCTAAAAAAATATTTTGGTCAACAATAAATAAAACAAATATTTTTTAAAACCAATTTTTATTATTATCTTTTATTAAAGACATATATAAATTCATACAATTTTTTACAGCCCATCTTTGCAAATTTTCCGTATTTTGATGGTGGGAACAAATGGTGATGAAATTCCTTAGTTTTTGTAGAGGTAGAATTTTATTATCTAAATTGATAACTTCTACTATTGAATTTGAAAAAAACCTATCTAAAAATTGTTTTTTTTAAGACCTTTTACATAAATGATATCAAATGATGTAAAATGTTTCTCTAAGAAATTTTTTAATTGTAGATATTCTATAAAACCATCATTCCAGTCCAACATATTAATTTTCTTTTTGTTATATTCATTTTGTTGTTTAGCATCAAAATTTAATTCTTCAAATTAATATGGTGCTTTAAACATAAATAGCATTGGTACAAGAGAACCATCAGATATCATAGAAAATTCTTTTAAAAAATATTCTCTATTATTTCCAATAACAAATTGTAAATTAACTATAGCCCTCCTGCTGCTGCTGCTGTTGTTGATGTTGCTGTTCATTTTATTCTTTACTACTCTTATATATTAAAATAAACCAATAGTGTAATAGCAAACAATAGTAGCAGCAGCATTAGCATTTTATTTATACTTTTGATTTCAGCAACCATCTGATGGGGGGGATACGTAAAGATTATACAGAATGGAAAAATTTTTCTCAAATCCTCCATCAGATCTTCGGATCTTCAAAGACCGTTTCAAAAAAAAAAAAAAAAAGAAAAAAACAATCTGATCTCATCCGCTTGACTATGGGAGAAACTTGCTGTCTCTCTCTCTCTCAGATTGTTATTATTATTATTATTTTTTTTTTTAATGTTTATTTGTTATAAATCAACGCTAAAGTCTGGCAACAGTTGACCCGGAGACATGGCGATAACCTCCGTCGCAGCCCTGGGCCCTTAGCCCCTCCGGGCGCTAGATCCCAAGAACCGGGAACATTGTTGCAGCCAGTCTCCCGAAAGTTCGTTACCGAAACCGGTCCTCCGGAAGCCCGTTGCCAGAATCAGTCCTCCGGAAGTCCGTTGCCAGAATCGGTCTTCCAGAAGTCTGTTTCTAGAACCGGTCCTCTGGAAGTCCGTTGCCGGAGCCGATCTCCCGGAAGTCTGATGTCGGAGCCGGTCTGCCGGAAGTCCGTTGTCGGAGCCGGTCCTGCTGAAATAAGACATTGATGCTTATGGGTAATAATAGGGGGTAAATAAAAAAACAAAACAAAATTACTAATATATATTATATGCTTTTATATTAACTCGTCGCTGTCGGTTTATTTATTTATTTATTTATTTATTTATTTATTTATTTATTTATTTATTTATTTATTTATTTATTTGTCATTCTGTCACGCTTTTTATTATCTTCGTAATCTGTTAGCAACATTTGTAAGTGTAGTATGGTGCAGAGGATAGTGTACAGGTTTCAAAAGTGGTGATCATGTTGTTCGAATCTAGTTCACATGCAACA
The DNA here is from genome assembly GCA_947095535.1 of Poecilobothrus nobilitatus. Classification (NCBI taxonomy): domain Eukaryota; kingdom Metazoa; phylum Arthropoda; class Insecta; order Diptera; family Dolichopodidae; genus Poecilobothrus; species Poecilobothrus nobilitatus. Next base: position 99,577,452 of record OX352772.1, read on the forward strand.
TTTTTTTTTTTTTAACTATCTATTCATCAACATTTTTTGAATAAAATATGTATACATTTTTGTATATATCAATTTAAAACTTACATTTTTATCTCTTATTCATGCATACAAACATACACATTATATTTTTGATCTTTCCTGGTGTTTTGTATTAGCATAATTAGCAAAACACAATCCATACATATAATATTTTTATGTATGTTGCTAAGTTATTTTGTTTGCAACATTTGTTTAGTATTTAAATCAAAATATTTGCTGTCAACATTCTTTAATGCATATTGAATTAATGCATATATGGTGCAGAGGACAGTGTACAGGTCTTGAAAGTGAGTGTTAATGTGTGGACTGTGGTTCGAATCCAATTCGTATATATGTATAATTTTTTTTTTTTTTTTTTTTTAACTCTATTCATCAATATTTTTTAAATAAAATTTTATGTACCTACATAATATTATTTTTGTACATAGAAAAGAATATAAAAAGTAAAGATCATTACAAAATTATGCTTTTGCGCATTACGCATTATGATTTACAAAAACAAAAAATCTATTACGCATTATGATTTGTCAACACAAAAAATTAAAACTACGTATGTAAATATGTACGTACGTATGTACATAATATTTATTTATTTATTTATATTCAGGTACCGTGGTACATAAATGTGGTAGCTATAACCCTTGTTTCCTGGTAGGAATGTGTACGTGATATAATGATATATTATAAAGTATTTACATATTGCGATATATGAATTTTTTTTTTTTTTTATTTTATAATTATTGTACCCAGCCGGGAATCGAACCCGTGACCTCTCATTCCCTTATGAATGAGAAGCGGTGCGTCAACCACTGCACCAATGGCTGGATACACATAATATTATGTTAAACTAATTTCCTAAATTATTTTGTTCCGCTCCATTTGTTTATAATTTAAATCAAGATATTTGTCAACATTTTTTACTGCATGATCTTATTAAGCGATTAGGAAGGTAGGTGTTCAAGGTTAGATGTTTGTTTGGATATACGATATACTACTAATAGTATACTATAGAAATATACAGTAAAGTACATTTATGTATATCATTTTCATTCGAGTTATGTTGTTGGATTGTAATATTTATATAATCACTGTATTTTGGTACATATTTTACCCTGCGAGGTACTTTCTTTATTTATGAATTACATACTGGAATAAAAAATTTTTACTCTTGCTGTAATGGAATAGATCATCTCTTAATTTACTTAAACATTTGGTATAAAATTATAAAACGTATTTTACATCAGAAACAATAATTAATGTATGTATGAATAAAAAATATCCCATATTTTTAAATTCAAATTATGTGTTTCATTTAAAACTAAAAAGTATAAAATAAAATAATATGTAAAAAAAATATTTTTTAAAATATGCTTTTATCGAAACCAAATTCGCCCCCTAAAAAGTAGAAAATAAAATTGATTGCAAAACTTTCGCTTTTTTGACTGTTATAATATAAAAGTGAATTGCTAGTGCAAGCATTTTGGACTGTTATAATATAAAAGTAAATTGCTGGAATAAAAAAGAAACACGAATCTCAAATTTCCTAGATTTTTATTTAACTTTATTCCAGCAATTTACTTTTATATTATAACAGTCCAAAATGCTTGCACTAGCAATTCACTTTTATATTATAACAGTCAAAAAAGCGAAAGTTTTGCAATCAATTTTATTTTCTACTTTTTAGGGGGCGAATTTGGTTTCGATAAAAGCATATTTTAAAAAATATTTTTTTTACATATTATTTTATTTTTATTTTAATAATTTTTCTTGAGAATTTATATCTACAGCAGGAATAAGGTCAAACAATGCCATATTCCATCTGTCCTTGTCACGTCCCGTTAATTTAAAATAAAAATAAGTACTATTTAATTCAGCCAATTGTGACTGAGTTGTTACCTTTTTGGAGAATAGCTCGGGCATGAAAAATATAGTGATTTTCTTGGTCAATGGGAATGGGTCGTATCTAAAAATTTCCAAGATAGCACCTCATACATTTTATCTTTTATCAAAAAATCAATGTTTCGGTATGGTTCATTTTCACCCTTCCCCAACGAAATTAAGTTTTCAATAAAAGCCTGCAAAATTATATATATATATATATATATATATATATAAATGTAAATAGATATAGAAAATAATGTAGAATTTAATTTAAGAATAAGAAAAAAAAAATCTTACCATTTTTATGTTTGTTTTTTTTTTTTTTTTTTTTTGTGGTTTTTTGTTTTTGAAATAAGTTAATTAACATCAGTTTATATACATTTGTAAAATATTATAGAAGAAGGAGAAAATCATGCCTTCCTACCTACTATATGTTTTTAACATGATATAATATCATTAAATTTTTTTTTTTTCTTGTATCCAATATCAATTTATTTGTAATTATAATGAGCACACATCTAACCACCAAATATTACACATTAAATATTTATGAATTTATTATGCAATACATGTTGCAACTTTTTCAATGTATAAATTAGTTGTTATTAAAATAAAATATAAAATGTAATGTAAACATCATTGAAAGACATTATAAAAAAAAAAAAACATTGATTTGACTATTTACACATTGTTGCACATTCATTTGACTCGTTAAACATATGTGTGTTATTAACATACTTAAAACTTTTAACACACACACACATGTCTTAGACAGAACATTTTTTATTTGGTAAATTTTTTTTTATTCAAGAATCAAAACCTAAACACATAACTATAATGGAGATAACATTGTTTTAATTTAAATGAAAACTAATTTGAGGAGGTATAATCGTGAGAAAAAAGTTATATTTAGTTGATTTATTTTATTTAGGTGCATTTCCAGACAGTCACCACTTTTTTAGTATAGATGTATGCATTAAATGGAATTTCAAACAACTCTTTTTTCAAGTAAGAGGTCTTAATTAAATTGTTAAATTTAAATCTGGTTTAAATTACATTGTATAATGCAAATTAATAAAAAATATTAAATAGACCTATTTCTAAAAAAAATTTATAGAGATGGAACAAATATTAATTTTGTATATAAAGTATATGAGTATATTTTATTTTTAACAAAGTAAATTTGTACAGTACAATATTAAGATAAAAAATGAAAGATTGCGGAAGAATTAATTATAACACAGAAATATGCCTGCCAGGGCAAAAAGTTTCAAAAGTTTTTTTGGGGTATTCCCTTTTTAATTGCTGGTAAGTAATAAAAAAGAAAATATTTTAAGTTTTTATTCGCCTAATTATAAATACATTTTTTAATTTTTTCTAGGGGGCTTTGCTGCATACGTTGCAGAGGCAACAACGGAATACTACGAAATTGATTTTTTTGTTGACGAGCTAAATAGTTATATCGCCTTATTTACAAAATGTTTAGAAAGGCTAAAAAATTTTGAAATCGATTACCAAATAAACATACCAATTTATAAATTAGAGGAGGCGACATATAGGATCGTATACGTGAGACAGGGGCAACATAAATTTAAGCTTCACTTTACGTTTGATCTTCCAAATCTTCTACTGTCCTCCGAGTTTGATATACTAAAAGTTTTTATATATCCAATGAGGACATTAGAAGAAAATAAATATAACATAGACTATTGCGGAAATGGAAAGCTGTCAATAATGACAAGACACAGGTCAAATAATCGTATAACCTGTGTGCAGAAGAGAAATCAGAAAATTAATTACAGAGTTTTGCGTGAAAATTACAAAAATGTTCCAGCAAAAATAAAAAAACTAAAAATATGTAATATTTTAAAAAAATAAAATATAAAAATTAATCATAATTTTTTTATTTTATAATTTAAAAGGTTTTTACAGATTTTTTTTACTTTACACATTTTTAAAAAAATTTACAGGGTTGTAAGTTTACAGTTTCAAAAATCATGAAAAATAAAAAATAAAACAATATTAATTTTAACAAAATTTTTTCAATTTATAATTTTAAAGGCTTTTACAGCAGTTTTTACTTTACAGATTTTTTAAATCTATTATTCAGCTTTTATTTTGTATGTTTTTATTTCAGGTACAGTGATAACTTGGTGTTCTGCTGTTCTTCTAAAATTTTTTGATAAAATGCATACACCATCCTTGTCATTAGTTAAAAAAGTTTTTAAAAAATTGAAAACATAAAAAACTTTTAACTTTTCAGTTAAATATTAATTCATCTAAATCTAAACTTTAATAATATTAACTTCGAAAACTTTTCTAATCTGTTTGAAAATTTTCAACAGCACTATAGCTTAAGCTTAATATTATTAATTTAAAAAACTTTTCTTTAATTTTTCAAGTAAATTTTAAACTAAGCTTAAACTTTCGTATTAAATTAAGCTTAAACTTAATGATAATAATAACTTTGAATATAAAACAAACTTTTAAGCTTAAGTTTTTTATGGTTAAATTTTTAAAACTTTTTTTCAATTTTTCAGGTTAATATTAAATCAAGTTTAAACTTGATTATAATAACTTTGTATTTAAACCAAACTAAAAGCTTGAAAAACTTTTCATAGCTTCCCACATATAAAAATATTTCAGCAATTTTAAATCAAGTTTTAAGTTTCATAACCAAGCGTTCGCCTAAAAGTATGCAGAAAAAAGTGTTATGAGTATAAGAAGAATTTTAACATTGATATTAGTTTTGTATATTAACTTTGTATTTAAGTCAAAACTTTAAAATCTTTTCAAAGCTAATTAAGAATATTCAACACAATAGCTTAAGCTTATTTTTTTATTTTATAAAACTTTTTTTAATTTTTCACGTAAATATTAAATCAAGCTTAAACTTTAATAAACTTTTAATATCTAATTAAGAATATTCCGTTCAATAGCTTAAGCTTATTTTATTTTTTATTTTAATTTATAAAACTTTTTTTTTTATTTTTCACAGAAATATTAAATCAAGTTTAAACTTTAATAATATTAAAAATAACTTAAAAAACTTTATTTGGCAATGTAATGTATGTAATGTAAATTTGACGTTTGGTAAATATGTTTAAACTTTAATAATAATTTCGTATTTAAACCAAACTTTGAAATTTTTAAATCCTAATTTAAAATATTTAGCACCATAGCTTAAGCTTTTTAAATTTCAAATTAAAACATAACTGATATACTAACCACTAAGTTAAATTTAGAATAATCAATAAACTTTAATACTAATAAACTTTAAAAACTTTTAAACCAAACTTTAAAAACTTTTCAAATCTTCACCCTACTAATTTTTTTAAATAAGGTTAGGAGAACTAAAATTGTTATAATAGAATGTAAATTTGACTTTTGGTAAATATGTTGAAACTTTTATAATAATTTTGTACTTAAACCAAAAACCAAGCTTTGAAATTTTTAAACCAAACTTTAAAAAGTTTTCATATTTTTATACCAATTTAAAATATTCAGTACTATAGCTTTTTTAATTTAAAATATCAAAGACACAATCCTTTTTACTCATTTTGCATACTTTTTCGAAGAATATATGCAAATATTTTTTTTGCATACTTTTAGGAGGACTAAAAGTTTTAAAAAAGCTCCTCCTGCACCAGAAAGCTCCTCCTACAAAAAGGTTTAAACGATACATGGCAAATCGATTTAGTAGAAATGATTCCATATGCAAAGTATAACAAAGGAAATAAATATTTATTAACTGTAATAGACACTTTTACGAAGTATGGTTATGCTGAGCCAATTAAAACTAAAAATGCTAATAACGTTTTACTTGGCATGCAAAACATTTTTAAACGTGCTGGAACCCACCCAAAAAATATTCAATCTGATCAAGGTAAAGAGTTTTTCAACAAAGAATTTAGAAAACTTATGGAAAGAAAAAAAATTAATCATTATCATACATATTCTGAAATGAAAGCATCCATAGTAGAACGTTTTAACCGGACTTTAAAAAATTCAATGTGGAAACAGTTTAGTTTCCAGCGTAATTATAAATGGATATCTATTTTACCCTCACTTATTGAGAAATACAACTCAACATATCATCACACAATTAAACTTCAACCAAAAAAAATTACAAAGAAAAACGAAAAATTACTATTAAAAACTGTCTACAGTAAGTTAAAAGTTTTTCGTAAAGCAAAATACAAAGTTGAAGATTATGTTCGAATAAACAAATTTAAAGGTATTTTTGCAAAAGGTTATCAACCCAACTGGTCAACAGAAATATTTACAATTGCAAAAATTAAAAGAACTGATCCAATTACATACAATTTACTTGATTACACAAATAATCCAATAACAGGTTCTTTTTATGAGCCTGAATTAACATCAGTTAAAAATCCACATGACTATCTTGCGGAAAAAATTTTAAAAAAAAAAAGGAAATCAAGTTTTAGTTAGATGGCTTGGTTTTGATAAAAAGCATGATTCATGGATAAACAAAGAAGATATTACTTAATACTCTATACATAAAATAATTTAACTTTTTTTTTTTATTACATTTTACTTTCGCTTTTTTATTTTAGTAAAGTTGATACAATTTAATTATGTATGCACATAATATGCTTTTAATAAAATATATTTATCACAAAAAGCTTTTTTCATTTTTGAATTATACATAGTATTAGTTGCAAGTACCACACCTCAAATTTGCGTAATTGAGATTTTTTAAAATATCACTTTTTTCGTCACAATTTTAATATGCATTTAATTAACATTTTTTATAATTTATCGCAAAACCATAAACATTCAATACATACTATAGGATATATTTGATAATAACACCACATCTTTCATAACACCATATCTTTCCAATATAATATAGTCTGTTCAAAATCTAAGATCGTTAATGCATGCTCCCAACAACTTCGGCGGGGTCCAATTCGGTCGTAGAGGTCCGCTTTGGTCCTGGCTAATGCCAAAGGGCCCCTTTTAAATTATACTACCAAAGCACCAATTAATTCCATGAAATTTTTTAATATTCAAACCTTCCATGTTGAGACACTAAATCTCCGAACTTGGCCTTGGCCGAACGATTTAAATTTTTAAATTTCATAACATATATTCTCACACTCTAATCGTAAATTCAAATCCAGAATACCATTCAATTTTCTTTTTTTCTCACATCCTTGAGTTAACAACAGTATGTTTTTGTTAAACATATTTTATTAAAACAACATACTATTTAAAGCTCTTTGTTCATGAACCTCACCCCATTTATATTGTATACATACCTAACTTGCAATAATACTAATTTCAAGGTTAACCACCTAATGCACATTAATGTTAAATAAAATGAATATTACTTTAAATGAATTCACATACATATTTCTTTATTATTTCGTATAATAACTTGTTTTTATTCTAATTATGAAATTTAGTCTGCATTAACTTGTTAACCTTCAAAAATATTATATGAGTTTATATTACACATACTAACAACGCCGGCTTAATATCTAACCATATAAACTTAATTTAGAATGCATCATATTTATTGTATTAACTAACATAAAAAAAGCTTTTTAATAGAACTTTTCAAAACTTCTTTACATTTATATACGAGTATTGTACACATACATTTTTTAAATACCACTTTTTTCGTCACGATTTTAATATGCATTTGATTAACATTTTTTATAATTTATCGCAAAACCATAAACATTCACTACATACTATAGGATATATTTGATAATTTCATAACACCACATCTTTCCAATATAATATAGTCTGTTCAAAATCTAAGATCGTTAATACATGCTCCCAACAACTTCGGCGGGGTCCGGTTCGGTCGTAGAGGTCCGCTTTGGTTCTGGCTAATGCCAAAAGGCCCCTTTTAAATTATACTACCAAAGCATCAATTCCATAAATTTTTTTTAATATTCAAACCTTCCATGTTGAGATCCAAAATCTCCGAACTTAGCCTTGCCCTATGATCTTATTCCAATTCTCCGAACCAATTCTCCGAACGATTTAAATTTTTAAATTTCATAACACATATTCTCACACTCTAATCCTAAATTGAAATCCATAATACCACTCAATCATATACATAATGTATATTTTCATTCCGTTATCGCAATTAACTTTTTAACAAGAAATTTTAATTTTTTGTCATATAAAATATATGCGCCTTACGCTTTTTGTGCTAGAACCGGCTTATTATATCTACTTATAGGAAAATCTTAAAATCAAAAAAATTAAATTATCAGGGAAAAAAACAAATGAAATCAACTAAAAACGTATAAAACAGGAGAAACCGTTTTTAGAGCAAACTATTAAAAAAAAATAAATAATAATTTTAATTAAAGAAAAATTAAAATTAATTGGAATCTAATTAAAGTTAAAAAAAAATAATAGTAAATTTATCAACTTAAAAAAAAAAATAAATTTTTTGTTTAAAATTGCATTTTATTTAATTTAGCCTAAAATATATACCTATATTTTAAATTAAATCCTGAATTTATAAATATTTTAGCAACTACAACACTGAAACCTAACTTCAAATTAATAAAAAGAGTGGTAGAAAGCGCAGAACTTTGCAAAGAAGCGACTCGGTAGCTGATATTGGAAATAATAGTTTCACAATAAATCACACTGGGCAATACGAACAAAATTTTTCTGCAAGAGTAAATTTTAGTGATGCTGAAAGTATTATACGAAAATTTGATGGAGCAGAAACGACTAATATTAAAAAATGGATCAAAGAGTTTGATCAATATGCAGGTGTATTCGGATGGAAAGACCTACAGAAATTTTTTGTTTTGCAAAAGATCATTGCCGGGTGCAGCTAAGTTATTTGTTGAATGCGCAGCCAGAGCGCTATGTTACAACCAATTAAAACTTGCATTGGTAAATGAATTTCGCGCGAAGGTTACAAGTGTAGAAGTGCACGCAAGGCTGCGTGAACAAAAAAAGAAGAGCAATGAGTCTTTTCGTAAATATCTCTATTCTACGTTGGATATTGCTCCACAAACAGAAATTGAAGAACCATCTATAATTTCTTACATAATCGGCGGTATAAATGATACAGTCATCAATAAGATGATTTTATATGGCGCTAGTAGCATAAATGAATTAAAAAAAAATTAAATATCTATGAAAAAATTAGTAAAAATGAAAAATTTAAATCTACACATGACTTGAAACTCTATACCAAGCAAAAATCTGATAACAATACGAAACGAAATCACAGATACTGTTTTAATTGTGGATCAAATGAACATGAATTCCACAACTGCCCACAAAAGAGAAAAGGGCCCAAATGTTTTAACTGCAACCAATACGGCTACAAAAGGCCAGATTCCAAGGAGCGTAATCCTAATTACAAGCAGACTAATTCCGCAAATAGTAATTTACTTTCAATTAAAATAAAAAATAAAATAAGCTTAAGCTATTGAACGGAATATTCTTAATTAAATATGAAAAGTTTATTAAAGTTTAAGCTTGATTTAATATTTACGTGAAAAATTAAAAAAAGTTTTATAAAATAAAAAAATAAGCTTAAGCTATTGTGTTGAATATTCTTAATTAGATATGAAAAGATTTTAAAGTTTTGACTTAAATACAAAGTTAATATATAAAACTAATGCTAATATCAATGTTAAAATTCTTCTTATACTCATAACACTTTTTCTGCATACTTTTAGGCGAGCGCTTGGTTATGAAACTTAAAACTTGATTTAAAATTGCTGAAATATTTTTATATGTGGGAAGCTATGAAAAGTTTTTCAAGCTTTTAGTTTGGTTTAAATACAAAGTTATTATAATCAAAGTTTAAACTTGATTTAATATTAACCTGAAAAATTGAAAAAAAGTTTTAAAAATTTAACCATAAAAAACTTAAGCTATTGTGTTGAAAATTCGAAATTAGTTATAAAAAGTTTTAAAAGTTTGGTCTATATTCAAAGTTATTATTATCATTAAGTTTAAGCTTAATATAATACGAAAGTTTAAGCTTGGTTTAAAATTTACTTGAAAAATTAAAGAAAAGTTTTTTAAATTAATAATATTAAGCTTAAGCTATAGTGCTGTTGAAAATTTTCAAACAGATTAGAAAAGTTTTCGAAGTTAATATTATTAAAGTTTAGATTTAGATGAATTAATATTTAACTGAAAAGTTAAAAGTTTTTTATGTTTTCAATTTTTTTAAAAACTTTTTTAACTAATGACAAGGATGGTGTATGCATTTTATCAAAAAATTTTAGAAGAACAGCAGAACACCAAGTTATCACTGTACCTGAAATAAAAACCTACAAAATAAAAGCTGAAAAAAGAAAATTTAATGAAATTTATTCTTCTGTACCTTTTGGTTTTATAAAGAGAAAATAGATTTAAAAAACCTGTAAAGTAAAAAACTGCTGTAAAAGCCCTTAAAATTATAAATTGAAAAAATTTTGTTAAAATTAATATGTTTTTATTTTTTATGATTTTTGAAACTGTAAACTTACAACCCTGTAAATTTTTTTAAAAATGTGTAAAGTAAAAAAATCTGTAAAAACCTTTTAAATTATAAAATCAAAAAATAATGATTAATTTTTATATTTTATTTTTTTAAAATATTACATATTTTTAGTTTTTTTATTTTTGCTGGAACATTTTTGTAATTTTCACGAAAAACTCTGTAATTAATTTTCTGATTTCTCTTCTCCACACAGGATTTTCTTCTAATGTCCTTATTCGATATATAAAAAATTTTAGTATATCAAACTCGAAGGACAGAAGGAAGATTTGGAAGATCAAACGTAAAGTGAAGCTTAAATTTATGTTGCCCCTGTCTCACGTATACGATCCTATATGTCGCCTCCTCTAATTTATAAATTGGTATGTTTATTTGGTAATCGATTTCAAAATTTTTTAGCCTTTCTAAACATTTTGTAAATAAGGCGATATAACTATTTAGCTCGTCAACAAAAAAATCTATTTCGTAGTATTCCGTTGTTGCCTCTGCAACGTGTGCAGCAAAGCCCCCTAGAAAAAATTAAAAAATGTATTTATAATTAGGCGAATAAAAACTTAAAAAATTTTCTTTTTTATTACTTACCAGCAATTAAAAAGGGAATACCCCAAAAAAACTTTTGAATAAAAACAAAAATATGCCCTAGCAGGCATATTTCTGTGTTATAATTAATTCTTCCGCAATCTTTCATTTTTTATCTTAATATTGTACTGTACAAATTTACTTTGTTAAAAATAAAATATACTCATATACTTTATATACAAAATTAATTTTTGTTCCATCTCTATAAATTTTTTTTAGAAATAGGTCTATTTAATATTTTTTATTAATTTGCATTATACAATGTAATTTAAACCAGATTTAAATTTAACAATTTAATTAAGACCTCTTACTTGAAAATAGAGTTGTTTGAAATTCCATTTAATGCATATATCTATACTAAAAAAGTGGTGACTGTTTGGAAATGCACCGAAATAAAATAAATCAACTAAATATAACTTTTTTCTCACGATTATACCTCCTCAAATTAGTTTTCATTTAAATTAAAACAATGTTATCTCCATTATAGTTATGTGTTTAGGTTTTGATTCTTGAATAAAAAAAAATTTACTAAATAAAAAATGTGCTGTCTAAGACATGTGTGTGTGTGTTAAAAGTTTGAAGTATGTTAATAACACACATATGTTTAATGAGTCAAATGAATGTGCAACAATGTGTAAATAGTCAAATCAATGTTTTTTTTTTTTTATAATGTCTTTCAATGATGTTTACATTACATTTTATATTTTATTTTAATAACAACTAATTTATACATTGAAAAAGTTGCAACAGGTATTATTGCATTTAAATTTGGTATTTGGCAACAGGTATTATTGCAAACAGGTATTATTGCAGAATTTATTGCATTTAAATTTGGCAACAGTATACTCGGAGATATGGCGATGACGCTCGTCGCAGCCCTGGGTCTGGGCCCTCAGCCCCTCCGGGCTTCCATCTGTCCTTGTCACGTCCCGTAAATTTAAAATAAAAATAAGTACTATTTAATTCAGCCAATTGTGACTGAGTTGTTACCTTTTTGGAGAATCACTCTGGCATGAAAAATATAGTGATTTCCTTGCTCAATGGGTCTTGCACTTCACACAGTACCACTGTTTGTCCTCTTTTCGTATCTAAAAATCTCCAAGATACCACCTCATACATTTTATCTTTTATCAAAAAATCAATGTTTCGGTATGGTTCATTTTCACCCTTCCCCAACGAAATTAAGTTTTCAATAAAAGCCTGCAAAATTATATATATATATATATATATATATATATGTAAATAGATATAGAAAATAATGTAGAATTTAATTTAAGAATAAGAAAAAAAAATCTTACCATTTTTATATTTGTTTTTTTTTTTTTTTTTTTGTGGTTTTTTTTCAATATGAACTGATTTTGTTTTTGAAATAAGTTAATTAACATCAGTTTATATACAATTGTAAAATATTATAGAAGAAGGAGAAAATCATGCCTTCCTACCTACTATATGTTTTTAACATGATATAATATCATTAAATTTTTTTTTTTTCTTGTATCCAATATCAATTTATTTGTAATTATAATGAGCACACATCTAACCACCAAATATTACACATTAAATATTTATGAATTTATTATGCAATACATGTTGCAACTTTTTCAATGTATAAATTAGTTGTTATTAAAATAAAATATAAAATGTAATGTAAACATCATTGAAAGACATTATAAAAAAAAAAAAACATTGATTTGACTATTTACACATTGTTGCACATTCATTTGACTCATTAAACATATATATGTTATTAACTACTTAAAACTTTTAACACACACATGTCCCAGACAGCACATTTTTTATTTAGTAAATTTTTTTTCTAATATGATGCAACATTGGTTAATACATATTTATTATTATTATTTTATAATTTAATAGAGTATTTCTATATACTAAATAAAGCATAAATTATGTATTTGTCAAGTTGTTGTTGTTTCATTAATTTAGATTATTGATTTTGTGGTTAGAAAACATAACTACCTACAAAAAAAAAAAAAAAGTTATTAAGAATAATCCTGCCTTTGTTGCATTCATTAGATATTATTTACACAAATTAATTTTGTAAATATATATGGAAGTTAGACATACATTTTTTTTTTTTTTTTTTTTTAATTTTACAGGTTTTAAATGTTTATATTTTTTTTATTGAAAATTAAATATTCCTTTCACTTTTTTATATAGTGTTATGATAAAATAATATAAAAAATTTTGTGTATATCTTAAATACTTCGACATCTATTATGAAAAGTGCAAGTGCAATTTTCCACATCATGACTTTGTTGGTATATAGTTTCAATTTTGTAATAATTTGATAAATATGCAACATTGTAGTAATTCATTAGAAAAACTCAATATTCCTTTTATGTTCTGATATGTTATATATATATACATTCAAATTATGCAATCAAGTTAGTTTCGGTTTATCTATATAGAATTAGAAAAATTTGTATATATATACAATTAACTTCTTGAGTTTACGTGTTAAATCACTAAATTTAAGACTAAGTTAAAGTCACTGATAGACTAAATTAATATTTTTAATATAAGAAAAGGACACTAACAAAAAAAAATAAATAAAAAATAAAAATGAGTTCAGAAAACAAAAGAATTAAATTGCAATGTGATAAATGTGAAAAAGTGTTCACAAGATCTGACAATTTAAAAAGACATAAATGTGAAAAACAATTAAAACATAATTGTGAAATATGTAAAAAATCATTTAATAGAAATGATAGTTTATTAAGACATAAAAAGAGACATCAAAAAAATTTGGAAAATGTAAAATTTTGCAGTAAGTGCAAATCAAACGTTACTACCACTTTGTGGAACTACCACATCCGAACAAATAAACATAAAAGTAATGCAGCAGAAGTAATTAAATCTAATGTTAGACATATTGATGAATGTTTTCAAAATAGAATAGAAACGTTTATTAGAGATAATGATGATGAAAGCATACTAAACCCATCAAACTTTCTGGAAAAGGCTCAGACCGATATAATTGAATTATTGATGCAATCATTAAAAAAGCACAACGTTATAAAAGTAAATCTTGAGCTTTTTGGTGAATATATAAAGCCAACAGAAGCAGCGTTTGAAAATATATCAATCAAATCTTTTCAAACTCGAATGTTTAGTACTACACAAGCAGATAATCTTAATGATTTTTTTGAAAAGGCTAAAGAACTTATTCAACAACAAGCAGAAGACTTCCAAGAAAAACACAGTGGTTGGGCGTTAATCAGGATTTTACATATTGAAATAAATGTCAATAAATTTGAACCAATACGTGTGTCTAGTTATATTAAACTACCGAAAAGCATAGAAGACAAAAAAGCATGCGTTAATATTCAAAATAAAGACAACTTCTGTTTCAAGTGTTATTTAGTATCAGCTTTACAAACTTACATTCAAAATGCTGAACGAACATCTTCATATAAACTTAATAATATTTCTCTAGCCATAGTCGAGCTAGAGTTTGGTGATGTACAACAGCTTAATTTTAGCACTATGCAATTTCCAGCAAAATTGCACGAGTTAAATTTATTTGAAGAATTAAATAGTGAAATAGTATTAATTTGTTTGGAATGGAAGTTATTAATAAAAAATATGAGGTTGTAGGATCATTCTATTTAACAAAATCAGAAAAAAAATACCATGTAAATTTATTGCTATTGGAAAAGGATGATAAATTTCATTTTGTTTATATTAAAAATTTATCAAGGTTAATAAGTAGTTCTGTAACAAAACATATACATGAAATTTATATTTGTAATATGTGTTTGCAACATTTTCATACATTACAACAGCGTGATTTACATAAAATTGAGCGCAATAAAGTCGTTACAAAACTTCCGTTACAAAAATCTATTGAGAAAAATACACTCGAGTTTAAAAATTATCAACAACAATTAGAAACACCTTTTGTTATTTATGCTGATGCTGAGAGTATTTTACAACATATTGCAACATGCAGTTCTAATCCAATGATGTCTTCAACAACAAATATTCATCAACATGTTCCAGTAGCTTTCTCCAACTACATTAAATGTTCTTTTGATGATAATCAAAGCTGTTACAAAGAGTTTGCTGGAGCTAACTGTGCTAAGGAATTTGTCATATCGTCAACAAAAACATGTAGTAAATTATATAAAAATATAGTTATATCACCACACTCTTCTTCACCACAAATCATACAACAAGATTGCCCGCAAATAACGAAATTGCTCTTTCATTAAATTCTAAAATAAAATTTACTTTTTACTTTTCTTTTCAAATTCACTTTTCTTTTTAAATTCAAATTAGCTTATCTTACAATTTTTATTATGTCACAATCAAATTTATTACCTAATTTTAATTAACCCAATTTTGAAAATAAAAATAACAAATTGTTCAATGCACTTATGCATTCAACAATTTATTTAACAACAACAAATTCATGAACCGAAATATGACACATTTTTTGTTTGCGTAGTACAAAATGTTCAATGCACTTATTCTTTGAACATTTTAATTAATAAAGAAGATACAAAACAATGACCGGTTTTTTTTTGTACATTGCATTTAAGTTATGTTGTAACAATTTCATGCATTTGATATAACAGCAAGCCGATAAAGTAATAACCTTTACTAATTGTAATTTATCGATTTGCTGATAAGAAATTTTAGGAATAAGTTTTAGAATAATTTTAAGTTAAATACGACTGTAAGAAAAATAAATGATTATTATTAATTTGTGAAGAATAAAGAAAGTACTGAGATTAATTTGGGTTTTTTTTTCTTAATTATTAAATTTTAAAGTAAAATTTATAGCACACTTTTGTCGAATGAGTAAGTATATATTTATGATGTCAAAGCCAATGAATCTATTAACACTTGATGAGCAGCTTTAACAATTAATTCAGGAAAATTGTGACATATGTGGTAAGCATTTTGCTTTTAATGATAGAATTAGAGACTATTGTCACTTTACTGGTAATTATAGAGAACCCGCTCATTCTAAATGTAATTTATTATATAGGCGGCCAAATTTTTTTCCTATATTTTTTCACAATTTTTCCGGTTATGATTGCCATCTTTTATTTAAAGAACTAAACGAAGTGAATGGACATATTGGTGTCATTCCTTTGAATAAAGAACGTTATATTTCATTATCTAAAAAAATTACAATAGATAAAAATCATTCATTTTATTTACGTTTTCTCGATAGCTTTAGATTTATGGCTTCTAGCCTTGATTCTTTATGTAAAAATTTAAATGAAAATGATTTATTTCATATAAAAAAGAATTCAATAATAATGAAAATATTAAACTTATGACTCGAAAGGGAGTTTTTCCCTATGAGTATTTAAATTCCATTGAACGACTTGACGAAAGAAGTTGACCTTCACAAGAAGCTTTTACCAATCATATGACAAACACATCATGTTCTGATGAACACTACCTTCATGCAATTAATGTATGGAATACGTTTGATTGACAAAACTTATGGGACTATTTAAAACCTTACCTTAAAACAGATGTGCTTATTTTGACTGATGTTTTTGAAAACTTTCGAAAAATATGTTACAAAATCTATTTTTTAGATCCTGCAAATGTTTATACTACCCCAGGTTTGTCATGGGCAGCTATGTTAAAATACACGGATATCAAATTACAATTATTAACTGATATTGATATGTATAATTTCTTTAAAAAAGAGATACTTGGTGGAATTAGTCAGTGCTCACTTAGACATTCAGTAGCAAATAATAAATTCATGGGAGAATCTTATAAAAGAAACGAACCTTCCAAATACATAGTATATGAAGACGCTAACAATTTATATGGGTGGGCAATGGGCAATATTTACCACATAAAGATTTTCAGTGGTTTGACGTTACTGAAAATATTGATGTGCTTTCAGTTGCCGATGATTCGGAAACTAGTTACGTTTTAGAAGTGCATTTAGATTACCCACAACATTTACATGATTTGCACAATGATTTTCCTTTTTGTGCTGAAAACAAAGTTCCACCAACAGGTAAAATTCCCAAACTCTTAGTTGACTTAACAAACAAACACAAATACATAATCCATTACCGAAATTTAAAACAGTGTCTTCGAAACGGTTTAATTCTTAAGAAAATTTATAGAGTGCTAAAATTCACACAAAGCAATTGGTTAAAAAAATATATTGATTTAAATAACTCACATAGGTCAGTTGCTAAAAATGCTTTTGAAAAAGATTATTTTAAATTAATGAATAATGCCGTTTTCGGTAAAACCATGGAAAATGTAGATAAAAGAAAAAATGTAAAAATAGCTACCTCTTGGGAAAGTCAAGGAAGACATTTAGGTGCTCGAGCATTAATAGCAAAACCAAATTATCATAGCCACTCTAGATTCACTGAAAACTTGATAGCCGTTCAGCTTAATCATACAAATGTATATTATGATAAACCTATATATTTAGATTTACAGTACTAGAACAATCTAAAATACTTATGTATGATTTTCATTATGATTACATTAAACCTAAATATGGCAGTAAAGTTTTTTTAAATTACACAGCCACTGACAGTTACACTATACAGACAGATTATTTTTACGCTGACATATACAGTGATATACCACAACGTATTGATACATCCGATTATCCATCTGACAATTTATTTAATTTCCCTCTATTGAATAAAAAAGTTCTTGGTCTTTTTAAAGATGAATTTTATGGAAAAATTGTTTCTGAATTTATAGGATTAAAATCTAAAATGTATTTTCTTCAAACACATGAAAATAACACTGTTAAAAAAGCAAAAGGAATAAAAAAATATATTGTCAATTGTTTGTTAAAAAATGAAGTTTGTTTAAGAGAAATGAAAATATTTAGATCACATTTACATACAATTTATACACAGAATTTAAATAAAGTAGCTTTAAGTTCATTAGATAATAAAAGATATGTAATCGCAGATAAAATAAACACATATGCTTAGGGGCATTATGCCATTGAGCAATAATTGCAAGCAAAAAAAAAAATCAAGTTTTTGTTAGTTTAGTTTTAATAAAAAAAATATAATTTAAAGATGAATAAAAAGAAAAAAAATATATTATTTAAACCAACAGGAACAAACTTGTTCTTTATTATTACAAAAAAAAAAAAAAAAATCGAATCTTAAGTGTGTTCAATAATTTTTAGCTTAGCGAAGTTTTTAAGCTGTTAAAAACTTTAAATAAAACCAGAGACAAATAAAAAACGTTTCTTAAATATCAAAATATATAAATTGACAGTAAAAGTTTAGATAAAATTCAAATTTATTTGATTATTTATATTTTAATTTAACTATAAAACTTCTCAAAGTTCATAATATTTCATTATTTTTCAACCGTTAAACTCAAAACTTTTATTATTTATTTTATAAATAATATATTTATTATAACAAAACATTTCATTTAAAATTATTTTGTATACATTTCGTTATGTACCTATTCAAATCAAACTTTTTTTTCAAGTAAATATTAAAGTTTAAACTTTAATAATAATCAATTTTGAAAACTTTTCATATCTTTAACTTACTAATTTTTTTTGCTTAAGGTTAGGAGGACTTAAATTGTTATAATAGAATATAAATTTGACTTTTGGTAAATATGTTTAACCTTTGTTAATAATAATTTTGTATTTAAACAAACTTTGAAATTTTTAAACCCAAACTTTAAAAACTTTTCACATTTTCAACCTAATTTAGAATATTCAGCACTTTAACTTAAGCCTTTTAAATTACAAATTAAAATATAACTGATGTAGTAACCACAAAGTTAAATTTAGAATAATTAATAAACTTTAATAATAATAAACTTTAAAAACTTTTAAACCAAACTTTGAAAACTTTTCATATCTTCATCCTACTAATTTTTTTGCATAAGGTTAGGAGAACTCAAATTGTTATAATAGAATGTAAATTTGATTTTTGGTAAATATGTTTAAACTTAATAATTTTGTATTTAAATTAAACTTTAACGAGGAAGAATACAGTTGCCTTTATGTCAACTCTTAGATACCCGTACGAAAAGTTAGTATGTTCACAGCCTGTCACTCTGCTCACAATATTATTTTTTTAATATTTTAGTATTTTAAAATAATTTGGGTGAATTTTATAATTTCTAGAACTATGGGTTGTACATATATTCAAACTGTATGTTTATATGTACATTCTTCAAAAGCAGATTCTAACCTTCCACATAACGATTATCAATCCAAAACTTTTTCAAATATTCTATAGTACCATTTAATACTAAGCGGTAAATGTATATTAAATTTACTAAGTACAAAATAGTAAATATAATTTTAAATATTATATTATATTATATTTAAATATTTCATTGACAGAATAATTTCTTATAAGTAAAATAAAATACATATATGTATGTAAATACGGCACTATATAATATACATACATATATACTCTTATCATTCACTCACTAGTGACATATACGATATGTAAATAAACATGATATTATATAAGTATGTATATATATCAATATGATATAAATAAAAATTCTTCAAGCAACCGTTATGTTGTTTACTATAAATATTTACATTTTTTTGTACTACGCATTATATCCTCAAAAATTTCAAATTATCGAGTAAAACAAATGCAAAAAATTTGTTGAAGAAATTTGTTAGAAAATTTGAAAAAATCAAGTAACACTTTCGTCAATTATAAAGTAACCCTATATTATTAAAAAAGTTGTTAACAGCAATAAGAGCATAATGTTGAAGCTTTAATTTTTGTGTATTACTTCAAAAAAAATTTAACAGGTGTTCAAGTTACAGGTATTTAAAAATAGGAAATTTTCAGTTTTTGACCCCTTAGAGCTCCTAAACGGGGAGTGACACAAAAAAAAATTTCTGAAATGACTCATACTTATTTTCAAAGATCTAACTTCTGTCAAAATTTCAAGTTTCCAACTTAAACCGTTTAGACGATAGAAGGGTTAAAGGATTTTGCAAAATTTGAGTTTCGCATAACGGTAAATTAAGACACCGTATGTTACAAATATATATTTATTGTACATATAATTTTAAAACTAATAAAAGTAGTAATTGTTTGGCGTTTTAAAAATGAATATATACCTTATACAACTTGTGCTATAAGAATTTAAATATAGAGCTTTTTTGAACCTTTGAAGAGCTGTAGCACCGTAACGAGTGTGGCTACAAAAAAAAGTTATTAAAACTAAAATTAATTTTCTGATCCGATCCATACCTTTGAAGGTATATCTAGCTCGCTTATTTCGAGGTGTTACAAACGGAGGAGTAATTTTATTATACCCGATCCTATCGTACGGGTATAAAAACTTTTCATATCTTCACCCTACTAATTTTTTTTTGCATAAGGTTAGGATAACTCAAATTGTTATGATAGAATGTAAATTTGCCGTTTGGTAAATATGTTTAAACTTTAATAATAATTTTGTATTTAAACCAAACTTTGAAATTGTTAAACCCAAACTTTAAAAACTTTTCATATTTTTATCCTAATTTAAAATATTCAGCACTATAGCTTTTTTAATTTAAAATATCAAAGACACAATCCTTTTTACTAATTTTGCATACTTTTTGGACGAGTGTATGCAAATAATTTTTTTGCACACTTTTAGGAGGACCAAAAGCTTTAAAAAAGCTCCTCTTGCACCGGAACCGGCATATCCATACTACTAAAACCCTTATTCAAAACAAAATTTTTGATATTCTTCCACATAGTTTTTTGATTTTTGGATTCTTCAATTTTTTTATTTATGTACGAATTTTTATGTTTATTAATTTTATTTTTATATGTATTTCTCAGTTTTTTATATTTATTCCACTCACTTGTATTATTTGTCCATTTCGCAAGTTCATATTGATAAATTTTTCTATTTTTTAATATTTTATGTTCATTTTGAAACCATTCTAATTTATTTATTTATTTATTTAGTTTAAAACTAATTTAACAATTATCACATTTTTTTCTTTTTTTATATAATCTTTCTTTCTTCTATTCTTTAATATACCGAATAATTAATTTTTTATAAACTTCTAATTTTGATTCTGTTTTTATTTCATTTGTAAGGCATTACACATTTTTAATCCATTGTAAAACAATTTTCTTTTAATTTATTTCATTTCTTACTACATCTAATCTAAAATCTAATCTATTTCTTAAATAATAATTATGAACTTCATTTACATACAATAACTTTTCAGATAGATAATTAGGAAATAAGCCATATTTAATTTTAAATACTTGAATTAAAACATTCATTATTACTTTTTGCTTTACACTTAACCACTTTAATGTATTTAACATATATAATCTAGCAGTATATCTATTAACTTTTAATATAATCCTCATTGATTTATTTTGCAGTTTTTGGAACCTACTCATCATACTTTGGTTTGATATAAAAATTATTGAAGAGCAATACTCAAAGTGGGGTTGTATAATAACATTATATAAATTAATTGTACAAGCTAATGTGATATTCTTTCTAATTTTTGAAAAAAAATAAATTTTTTTAGCAATTTTTTTACAAATGTAATCAACATGAGATTTGAAATTTAAATTATTATCAACAAGCACCCCTAAATATTTTATTTCATTAACTATTTCTATATTTTAATTATTAAAAACAACAAGGTTATTATTTAATTTACTATTAATGATCAAACATTTAGTTTTATCAATATTTATTTTTAGTTTATTTATTTGGAACCATTCATTTAAATTTTGTAAATCTAAGTTTATTTTATTAACGCAATCATTTACATTCTCACCTATTATATATAAAAGAGCATCATCTGCGAAGAGTGCAATTTCATTAAATTTAATGCATTTCTGAATATCTTTGATGTATATTAAGAACAAAAATACTCCAAGAACTGATCCTTGAGGCACTCCAAGATTTGTGTCTATTACTTCTGAAATGAATTCTTTTACTTTTGTACGTTGCCTTCTATTTTGTAGATACGATTCAAACCATTTTATTTTATTTATGAAGTTTAATATTATATTCTACTTATAATTATTTAATAATTTAGATCCCCACATTTTTTTTGAAATAGAGCTATGAAATTTTAACAGCTGATAGATCTCACAAAAATATTAATTTTATTTTTAATAACTTTTTTTGTAGCCCCACCCGTTACGGAGCTAGAGCTCCCCAAAGGTTCAAAAAAGCTCTATATTTAAATTGTTATAGTACAAGTTGTATAAGGTATATCTTCATTATGAAAACGGCAAACGATTACTATTTTTATTAGCTTTAAAAATATATATATAATAAATATATATTTGTGGCATACGGTGTTTTAATTTACCGTTATGCGAAACTCAAATTTTGCAAAATTCTTTAACCCTTCTATCTCCTAAACGGTTAAAGTTGGAAACTTGAAATTTTGACAGAAGTTAGATCTTTGAAAATAAGTATGAGTCAATTTTTTTTGTATCACTCCCCGTTTAGGAGCTGTAAGGGGTCAAAAACTGAAAATTTCCTACATTTAAACACCTGTAACTTGAACACCTGTTAAAATTTTTTTGAAGTAATACACAAAAATTAAAGCTTCAACATTATACTCTTATTTCTGTTAACAACTTTTTTAATAATATAGGGTTACTTTATAATTGACGAAAGTTTTACTTGATTTTTTCAAATTTTCTAACAAATTTCTTCAACAAATTTTTTCCATTTTGTTTTACTCGATAATTTGAAATTGTTGAGGATATAATGCGTAGTACAAAAAAATGTAAATAAATAAACAACATAACGGTTGCTTGAAGAATTTTTATTTATATGATATTGATATACATACATACTTATATAATATCATGTTTATTTACATATCGTATATGTCACTGATGAATGAATGATAAGAGTATAGATGTATATTATATAGCGCCGTATTTACATACATATACATATGTATTTTATTGTATTTATAAGAAATTATTCTGTCAATGGAATATTTAAATATAATATAATATTTAAAATTATATTTACTATTTTGTACTAAGTAAATTTAATATACATTTACCGCTTAGTATTAAATGGTACTATAGAATATTTGAAAAAGTTTTGGATTGATAATCGTTATGTGGAAGGGTAAAAACTGCTTTTGAAGAATGTATAAATATATAGTTTGTATATATGTACAACCCATAATTCTAGAAATTATAAAATTCACCAAATTATTTTAAAATACTAAAATATTAAAAAAATAATATTGTAAGCAAAGTGACAGGCTGTGAACATACTAACGGTTCGTACGGGTGTCTAAGAGTTGACAAAGGCAACTGTATTCTTCCTCGTTTTAATGAGTGTTCAAAATCACTTTTATAATCTATGAGCAAATTATTGTTTTTATTTACACTCTTTTTTATTTCGATCATTATTAAGTCAATATCATGTATTAATGTAATGCAACCATTACATATATATTTTATCATACTATTAGTTAATAGTGAATTATAACTTGTTTGAATCAACACTGGAATACTTTACAGCAACGTGATAAACTTTGCCACAAACTCCTTTACATCGTATACCAGATTCTGCTCGAATCAGCGTTTTGCATTTATTACATTCACTCATATTATAATATTTGTATATATCGTTGTATTTAATAATTTTAATATTTGTTTAATTGTCTTATGTCTATATTTATGTACACAATCTAATTATGTTAATATTAATCTAAGTATTATTAATTTAAGTATGTATGACTATAAGCATATATTATATAGTTCTCTATTATGTAAATATTATTTGAGCAGCCAAATTACAATAGAATCTATAATATAATACACAAAATGTTGGCGAGACCTTGCCAACATGTAAAAAAAAATATTTTATATCTATAATAAAACACTCACACTGAATGTAAACTAAACTGGCAATGATGATATTTCTATATATTTATTTAATAATTTAAAATTTTATTACCAGAGACACGAATCTTTAACTCAAAGTATTATCAAGAGACACAAACCGTTCATTAAAAATATAAATAAATTTAGTAAATATTATTACCAGAGACCAAATTTTACACTAGAAGTATTGTCAGAAACGCAAACCGTTCATTAAAAGTGAGTACAGTCAAAAAAGGAAAAGTACATACTTAAAAAACACATTTTCAATAAATTCAGCAAATTTTTAATTTTTAAATTTGACCGCCACATCTATTATAAACTGGTCACAGCGGTAAATTAAAAATAAATTATTAATCTTCTGTTGGCGTTTTCAATCTTTGTTTTTGAAAAAAAAAATAAAAATTGGTACTCTTAATAAAATTAAAACGCCTGAAAGTGAAAAAGAGAGAGTGAGCAAAGTTTATAGTAAACCTTATATTTATAAGAAACAAATAATAGGCCGATTTTATTCTTGATTTTGGTTTCACTATTATAAAAGCTGGTAAAAGCTTCGCAACAGGCTTTAAAGTAGTTTTCTTTATTTAGATTGAAATTTTGATTTTTAAGCTGAATTTTTGATATAACATAAAATATTCAAATTGTTTTTATTAATATAAAATTCGGCAGACTTAGCTAATTATATTTCATAACAGAAATCAGAGACTTACTAAATATTATAGAAATAGATATTTTTCTTAAAAAAAAAAAGAAAAAATAACATAGAAATTATCATTTTAGAAGCCTTCTCTCACAATAGATTCATAATTTTGTACTAATTTATTATTAGACCATTAAATTAAAAAGCTGTCGAAAACGACCGTCACAAAAAAAAGCCCCCGAAAATTTATGAAATTTCATTATCAGAGACATGAATCTTTTATTAAATATAGGTATCAAAGACCTCTTCCAAAGTACATTTAAATAAAATAAATTGAGCAAATTTTTTTCAAGCAAAAAAAAAATAAACGCAAAAGACTTGAAAGTAGTTTTGTTAAATAAAGTTAATATTTTTGATATAATATAGAAAAATTAAAAACTTTATTTCAAAATAAAATTCGGCATATTTAGATAAATATTATGTCATTACGAAGACACTAAGATTGATAGAAGTATTTTTGCAAAAGAAAAATAACACTAATTATTAAATAGGTGTCTAAGTGTCATATTCTTTTAAATTTCGTGTGAATTTCGACACGGAAAATATAAAGTTTCAGGTCGAGCTAAAAGGCAAACGTAAAAACACATTCAGGGCGGCGACCGAAGGCGTTGAACGAATTTACCGCCGAAAACAGCTGTTTTTCATCGACATAAAAATTTTTTTTTAAAACTAAAGAAAAATAGAGAGTAAAATTTTAACAAATATTAAAATTATTTCGATTATTGTGATTGTTTTAAATGTAACAAAAAAAAAAAATTTCGTAGCGGTTGGTGTTGGTTGGTTTTTCATCGGTTTTTATTGTG
The DNA here is from genome assembly GCA_947095535.1 of Poecilobothrus nobilitatus. Lineage (NCBI taxonomy): Eukaryota > Metazoa > Arthropoda > Insecta > Diptera > Dolichopodidae > Poecilobothrus > Poecilobothrus nobilitatus. The sequence goes on from OX352772.1 coordinate 99,602,847, forward strand.
CACTTTATACATGTGTTTCAAACAATTTTTGAGATATCGGCACGAACTTTTACCCTGAATGTGTTTTTAGCTTGGACCATTTTTTCTCAATGATTAAAAAACTGTCAAAAATTACCGCCACGAAAAAACAGCGAAAAAAAATTAATAAACTGTACCTAACATTTTTAATTTTATGTGTTTAGATTTGTTTTATGTTTTTTTTCTATTACATCAAGTAAGTAAGCGATTCCGACGTTTTTTTAATGGTGTTGATGTAAAAATGAAATTTTTAGGTAGTTTATTAAGGGAGTCAGTATGATACCGTAAATGTTTTTGAATCTATAGAAATTGTGCAATTGCACAGGGGATTTTCTAGTAAAATTACAAAACACAATTTAATTTATAATTTGCGAATAAGTCCTCTTATGTATTTTATGTACTCCTGATTAAATGAATAATGATTAAATTAAAATTAAATGATTATCGAATTTCACTTCACAAAATTTATAAAATTCAGTCTTTAATTCAATTTTCGATTAATTTTTTAAATACTGATCAATTCACGCTATATGTTCTTCTCAAAATTTTACTCAATAATTAGAAATTTAATTCAAAAAAAAAGTAATTAACATAAACAAACTAAACAAAAGTAGAAATGATTTTGAACCAGGAAACTCTGGTGAAGTTTTAGTTAAAAATTCTGACGCAGAAAGATATAAAACTAATCCAAGATACGTACAAATTGAAAGCCGACTGGAAAGATATAAATTAATAAAATTTAAATTCATTTCAAGTTATTTTAAAACAAAATATAAAGCACGATTGCATATAGTAAAAAATGTGATTTCTGTACCACCATCCGAGCATAACCATGCTGGAGAAGCAGCAAAAGTCGAGGTAGCACACCATATGAAAAATATAAGAAATGAAGCGAAAAAATCATTACCAGGCACCACACAAAGAATTTCATCAAAAGAATCTGAAACTATATCCATTTCTGTTGCAGCCCAGATGCCAAATCATTCTACAAAAAGTCGTATTCGAGCATCTAGAAGAAATGATGCTGCTGGTGATAAATATGAACCAATATCAACCAATAAGGATTTTTGTATTCCAGAAAAATATTGTTTAACTGCAAAAAAGGAAAGATTAATTTTTTTTCACAGCATTGCCGAGGATAGTTCAATCGCATAATAATTTTTGGTACTAAAGAAAATGTGGAAATTTTAGCCAAATCTTCCGAGTGGTATGTCGATGGTACATTTTCTGTATGCCCACTATTATTTACACAATTGTATGTAATTGATGGGATTATTTGTAATCATCCGATTCCACTTGTATTTGCGCTTTTGCCAAATAAAATGCAGTTAAAATATGTAAAACTGCTAGTTGCATTGAAAACAGAGTTTCCATATATGAACCCATTGAAGGTGCACATGGACTTCGAAATATCTGCCTTCAAAATAATATATCCAAAGATTAAGTTTCAATTATGCTTCTTTCATTTTAAAAAAGCTGTGTATCGTAAATTATGTACTATTGGACTTAAAACAAAATATGACACTGATCCTTCTTTTGCGTTAAAAGTGAAACATTTGATTTCTTTGGCGTTTGTTCCACATGACATGGTTATTAAGTATTTTAATATACTTATTTAAGAAAAAAATTTACCGGAAGAGGCAACTTCATTTCTCAATTATTTCGAGGAAACCTATATAGGCAAGATGGGTTTAGCAGGAACTCGTAGAACATCAAGATATGCAATTTCATATTGAAACATTTTCGAAGCTGTTAAAAATAACGCGGACAAAACAAATAATCGATGTGAAGGTTGGAACAATAAATTCCAAAATCTAATTCAAATTGATTATCCACATATGTGGCTCTTTATTACAACTTTAATTAGTGAATAATTACAAAATGAAATGCTAAGAGAACAATATATTGCTTGAGATAGTGTAGAGTCAAAATGTAAGCGCTATAGAGATAGCTCGGTATGTTGCAAAAATGCAATAGAAAATTTTGAAAAATTGCCACCAGTTATATTCTTGAGAAGCATGGCTCATAATTTTGATAATGGAAGAGTCACAAAAATGTATGATGATGTCAATAATTAAAAATTTAATTCCTATTACTCTTACACTTTTTCATTTTTTTTTTATTTTTGTATACACGTAATAATAACATGTTAATTTTTTATGGTAAAGAATTAGGAAAAAAAATCCTAAAAATTGATGATTATGCAAATAATTAAGAACTTTATTACTATAATATTGTTTTTTTTTTTCATTTTTTATTTTTTGTATACACAATAAATTTCGTTATGTTTAATTTATAATTATTTGAATATTTAACTCAATTTATTATTTTATTTAATTATTTAACTCTGGTAGCCAGAACAATCGCGCGATACGGAACTCAACCAAAAAAAATAGGGAACCTACAAATTGCTCTCAGAATATTTTGTGTAAATTTGAAGATTCTAGCTTTCTTAGTTTTTAAGTTAGCGTGCTGACGGGCGGACATGGCTTAATCGACTAAGAATTTGATGCAGATCCGATCCATACCTTTGAAGGTATATCTAGTTCGCTTATTTCGAGGTGTTAAAAACGGAGGAGTAATTTTCTTATACCCGATACTCATCCTATTATAAAAAGCTGTTTTTTAAAAAAAATTTTTATTCTTTTTTTATTATGAAAATGTTTTTTTTTAAATTAACTTATAACGTTACTATTTTTTTTTTTTTTAATTTTATTTCAAGAAAATATTTATTTAATACACAAATTGGATATTATGACTTTCCAATTTAAAATCAAACGTAACACTGAAATTTCTAAAGAAAGCAAAAATTAACCAAAGCTTCAATTTTTCCTAACTTCTACAAAAAAAATATATAATAAAAAAACTAAAATTCTAAAAAATAATTGCTGACAAATTTATGTATTTTAAAGTAAATCAATTTGCTGATAAGGATTATTTTTCATATTATTATTTTAATAATAACTTTCACATGGAATAATTAGTTATGCAACAAAACAAAATTTTCTTACAACATAAGTGTTGCGCAACAAGCCAAAGTAAAACAAATATAATAAGTCTAAAAAATTTAAGTAATTTGAGTTTTGAAGTATGTACCTCTAATTTAAGTCACACTTTGTGTGTTATATTAAAATAATAAAAAGAAAGAAAATGAGAAGTATTAGAATTACGACAAACGAAATGTTTCACGAGGTGTTGTATGTTAAATATTTCGTTTGTAATGTTTATTTTTAGTTATATTATAAATATAATATTTCATGTGGTGATTTTAGTTATTATTTTGGTTATTACTTATATTGGAAGAGGATATATGACTCTCCCATCCTTAAGCTTGATGTCCTCCTGGACATCATTTTTTCTTGTTATGATTGGTAAATAGTTAACATTGTGATTGGTAAATAGTTAACATTCTGGTTTGTTTTCTTGAATTTTCAATTTAATGCTTTTTGATTTCATTTGGTTTACAGAGTATATTTAAAATTAGTACAATTAATGCTATAATAAGTAAAATTAAAATTTGTGTACAAAAAATTTTGTTATTATTTGTTTTATCAATTTGTTTTATGTTTTCAATTTGTTTTAAATGAATATCTTTTAAGTTTACTTTTAATTCTACATTTTCTATATTTAAATAGTTTGGTAACATGATATGTTCAAATATATAATTTTCTTTGTTTGTAATATTTAATTCAACAGTACAATTACTAAATGAAATTAAATAGTTTTTGTTTAGTATATAAGTTTTATTATTAGCAGAGATTTTTAACATTAAGTTTTCCGGGTTTTTTGGAAATATAATTCTTAATTTTTTTTCAATTTCTTTACTACATTTATTAACAATAGAATTAACTAGATTTTGAATACATTTATCAGCCGTTTTTAGGTTTTTTACATACATATTATTTTCATCAATAAACGTTTTATTTGGTATCCGGCTAGTTTATCGCAATAACAAATTCATAGCAAAATTCATCGCCCGCAATTCATCGTAAGCAATTCATCAGAAGCAATTTATCGCAAGGAAATATTCATTGCGAAGTTTATGGCGATGAATATCCGATACCTAATGAATTCATATACCTAATGAAATATTCACTTTGTTTTTTCCAAAAAAAAAATCCAGCAGCCTTAATTGGTAATATTTGTTAAATATATTTTCTAATTTGAAAAATCAAAAATTATTCAGTATAAAGCTGAATAAAAATAGGGATACCTAAATGAAGTTTGAATTTTCATACGTAGAAAGTGAGAAAGGTAAACAACAAGTTCTTCTTCATGGGTTTATTTACAACAAGGAGAGCGTGACTAACGAGAAATCTATTTGGATGATGAATGAATGATAAGAGTATAGATGTATATTATATAGCGCAGTATTTACATACATATATCCAGCTTTTATTTTAATTTCACAGACTTTAAAATTTATATATACTTATATTTATATATATATTTGACATATTGAAATAAACTTTTTCAAAGATATCTCGATTGTAACAATGTAGTTTAAAAAATTACAGAAAAATTATTATTTTTTTTTTTTTAATTGCTTTTAAAAATTTATTTTCTACTTTTTAGTTCAAAAAAGCTGTTTTTTTTAAAATTTTTTTTATTTATTTTATTTTATTCTTTTTAGTAACGACAAATATCAGTATTCAAAATTTAAATAAAAATATTGCAATTTTATAATGTTCTTTATTTCCACTTAAAATGCGATCCTTTAAAAACTTTGATTTATACACTGCCTTGTTTTTTCTTTCTTTTCATAGCATAACATTCTAATATTTCTTTTTTTCTATTTGTTATGTGGGTAAATATCAGATGTGCACATATACATAAGAAATAGCCTTTAAAAATATTTAAAAACGAGGAAGAGTGCAGTAGAGTAGACTGTGTCAACTCTGGGATACCCGTATGAACGTAATATATCCTGTTTCTATAAAACTTGATCATTTTTTAAAAACATTCAGAGTTTTAGTACCGAACTACAGAGATATATTTATGTAAATTGTGGAGTTGTATGATAGCTACCCGAATCTATTGCGCCTAGCTTCATTAAGTTCCAAGAAATGCAAAAAGCCTGAACCGGCTGCTTTAGACCATTCAAATTTTACAAAAGTTTTTGGCATGCAACTCGACACTTTTTCACTAAATTTCAGATAGCTAGCTTCAATAGACACTGAGTTATTTTCATTTCAAAAGAGAAGTTGTATGGCAACTATCCGAACCTGTCATATCATCACAACAAAATTTTACAGAAGTTGTTGCCATAAAACTCGATCATCATTTGCAAAATTTCAGATACCTAGATTGAATAGACACTGGGTTATTTCCATTTAAAGAAAGAAGTTGTATGGCAGCTACTTGAACCCGGCGGCCGAAAATGCTGGAGTTAAATAGCAAAACTAACAATTTTGTAAAAGTGACGTAAAAAAAATTTCAGCCTCCTAACTCCTTTATTTTTTGAGTTATCGTGCAGACGGACACTGAGTTATTTTCATTTAAAAAGAGAAGTTGTATGGCAGCTACCCGAACCCGTCGCACCACCACAACCAAATTTTGCAGAAGTTGTTGCCATAAAACTTGATCATCATTCGCAAAATTGCAGATACCTAGATTGAACAGACACTGGGTTATTTCCATTTAAAGAAAGACGTTGTATGGCAGCTACTCGAACCCGGCGGCCGAAAATGCTGGAGTTAAATAGCAAAACTAACAATTTTGCAAAAGTGACGTAAAAAAAATTCAGCCTCCTAGCTCCTTTATTTTTTGAGTTATCGTGCGGACGGACACTGAGTTATTTTCATTTAAAAAGAGAAGATGTATGGCAGCTACCCGAACCCGTCGCACCACCAAAACCAAATTTTGCAGAAGTTGTTGCCATAAAACTTGATCATCATTCGCAAAATTTCAGATACCGATTGGATAGACACTGGGTTATTTCCTTTTAAAGAAAGAAGTTGTATGGCAGCTACTCGAACCCGGCGGCCGAAAATGCTGGAGTTAAATAGCAAAACTAACAATTTTACAAAAGTGACGTAAAAAAATTTTCAGCCTCCTAGCTCCTCTATTTTTTGAGTTATCGTGCGGACGGACACTGAGTTCTTTTCATTTAAAAAGAGATTTTGTATGGCAGCTACCCGAACCCGTCGCACCAGCACAACCAAATTTTGTAAAAGTTGTTGCCATAAAACTTGATCATCATTTGCAAGATTTCAGACGCCTAGCTTTATTAACTTCCAAGAGGTGCAAGAAGCCTGAACCGGCTGTTCTAGGGCAAACAAATTTTACAGAAGTTGTTGCCATAAAACTTGATCATCATTTGCAAAATTTCAGAAACCTAGCTTGAATAGATACTGAGTTATTTCTATATAAAGATAGAAGTTGTATGGCAGCTACTCAAACCCGCCGACCGAAAATGTTGGATTTAAATAGCAAAACTAACAATTTTGCAAAAGTGACGTAAAAAAAATTTCAGCCCCCTAGCTCCTTTATTTTTTGAGTTATCGTGCGGACGGACGGACGGACGTACATGGCTTAATCGACTCAGAATTCGATTCTGAGCCGATCCATACCTTTGACACTATATCTAGCTCGACTCCTTTAAGGTGTCACAAACGTAATGGCAAATTCATTATACCCTTGAACATAGTTCATACGGGTATAACAATCAAAGTAACATTTTTAGTTCTCTTTTTTTTCTATTCGTTTTTATTTTTCTTCCAGTATTACATTTTACTTTTTATACCCGTACGATAGGATCGGGTATAATAAAATTACTCCTCCGTTTGTAACACCTCGAAAAAAGCGAGCTAGATATACCTTCAAAGGTATGGATCGGCTCAGAATCGAATTCTGAGTCGATTAAGCCATGTACGTCCGTCCGTCCACACGATAGCTCAAAAAATAAAGGAGCTAGGAGGCTGAAATTTGTTTTACGTCACTTTTGCAAAATTGTTCGTTTTGCTATTTAAATCCAACATTTTCGGTCGGCGGGTTCGAGTAGCTGCCATACAACTTCCATCTTTATATAGAAATAACTCAGTATCTATTCAAGCTAGGTTTCTGAAATTTTGCAAATGATGATCAAGTTTTATGGCAACAACTTCTGTAAAATTTGGTTGTGGTGGTGCGACGTGTTCGGGTAGTTGTCATACAACTTCTCCGTTTAAATGACAATAACTCAGTGTTTATTGAAGCTAGGTATTTGAAATTTAGTAAAGAGGTGTCGAGTTACAGGCCATCATCTTTTGTAAAATTTGGTTGGTCTAGAGCAGCCGGTTCAAGCTTCTTGCACCTCTTGGAACTTAATGAAGCTAAGCGTCTGAAATCTTGCAAATGATAATCAAGTTTTATGGCAACAACTTTTACAAAATTTGGTTGTGCTGGTGCAACAGGTTCGAGTAGCTGCCATACAACTTCTCCGTTTAAATGACAATAACTCAGTGTTTATTGAAGCTAGGTATTTCAAATTTAGTAAAAAGGTGTCGAGTTACATGCCAACAACTTTTGTAAAACTTGGTTGGTCTAGAGCAGCCGGTTCAGGCTTCTTGCACCTCTTGAAACTTAATGAAGCTAGGCGGCTGAAATCTTGCAAATAATGATCAAGTTTTATGGCAACAACTTTTGCAAAATTTGGTTGTGGTGGTGCGGCGTCTTCGGGTAGCTGCCATACAACTTCTCCGTTTAAATGACAATAACTCAGTGTTTATTGAAGGTAGGTATTTGAAATTTAGTAAAGAGGTGTCGAGTTACAGGCCATCATCTTTTGTAAAATTTGGTTGGCCTAGAGCAGCCGGTTCAAAATTCTTGCACCTCTTGGAACTTAATGAAGCTAAGCGTCTGAAATCTTGCAAATGATAATCAAGTTTTATGGCAACAACTTTTACAAAATTTGGTTGTGCTGGTGCAACAGGTTCGAGTAGCTGCCATACAACTTCTCTTTTTAAATGAAAATAACTCAGTGTCCGTCCGCAAGATAACTCAAAAAATAAAGGAGCTAGGAGGCTGAATTTTTTTTACGTCACTTTTGCAAAATTGTTAGTTTTGCTATTTAACTCCAGCATTTTCGGCCGCCGGGTTCGAGTAGCTGCCATACAACTTCTTTCTTTAAAAGGAAATAATCCAGTGTCTATCCAATCGGTATCTGAAATTTTGCGAATGATGATCAAGTTTTATGGCAACAACTTCTGCAAGATTTGGTTTTGGTGGTGCGACGGGTTCGGGTAGCTGCCATACATCTTCTCTTTTTAAATGAAAATAACTCAGTGTCCGTCCGCACGATAACTCAAAAAATAAAGGAGCTAGGAGGCTGAATTTTTTTTACGTCACTTTTGCAAAATTGTTAGTTTTGCTATTTAACTCCAGCATTTTCGGCCGCCGGGTTCGAGTAGCTGCCATACAACTTCTTTCTTTAAATGGAAATAACCAAGTGTCTATTCAATCTAAGTATCTGAAATTTTGCAAATGATAATCAAGTTTTACGGCAACAACTTCTGCAAAATTTGGTTGTGGTTGTGGGACGGGTTCGGGTAGCTGCCATACATCTTCTCTTTTCAAATGAAAATAACTCAGTGTCCGTCCGCACGATAACTCAAAACATAAAGGAGCTAGAAGGCTGAAATTTTTTTTACGTCACTTTTGCAAAATTGTTAGTTTTGCTATTTAACTCCAGCATTTTCGGCCGCCGGGTTCGAGTAGCTGCCATATAACTTCTTTCTTTAAATGGAAATAACCCAGTGTCTATCCAATCGGTATCTGAAATTTTGCGAATGATGATCAAGTTTTATGGCAACAACTTCTGCAAAATTTGGTTTTGGTGGTGCGACGGGTTCGGGTAGCTGCCATACATCTTCTCTTTTTAAATGAAAATAACTCAGTGTCCGTCCGCACGATAACTCAAAAAATAAAGGAGCTAGGAGGCTGAAATTTTTTTTACGTCACTTTTGCAAAATTGTTAGTTTTGCTATTTAACTCCAGCATTTTCGGCCGCCGGGTTCGAGTAGCTGCCTTACAACTTCTTTCTTTAAATGGAAATAACCCAGTGTCTATCCAATCGGTATCTGAAATTTTGCAAATGATGATCTAGTTTTATGGCAACAACTTCTGTAAAATTTGGTTGTGATGATATGGCAGGTTCTGATAGTTGCCATACAACTTCTCTTTTTAAATGAAAATAACTCAGTGTCTATTGAAGCTAGCTATCTGAAATTTAGTGAAAAAGTGTCGAGTTGCATGCCAAAAAGTTTTGTAAAATTTGATTGGTCTAAAGCAGCCGATTCAGGCTTTTTGGCATTTCTTGGAACTTAATGAAGCTAGGCGCAATAGATTCGGGTAGTTGTCATACAACTTCACAATTTATATAAATATATCTCTATAGTTCGGTACTAAAACATCTAAATGTTTTTAAAAGATGATCAAGTTTTATAAAAATAGGATATATTACGTTCATACGGGTATCCCAGATTTGACACAGTCTACTCTACTGCACTCTTCCTCGTTTTTTTTAATATTAAATTTATGCATACAGTCTATACAATTTCAAATTATCGAGTAAAACAAAATGCAAAAAATATATATGTATAAATATATATATAAATTATAACCTATAGAACATTCTGAATTTTTTTTTGTTCGTTTATATTTACCGTCCATTCATATAAATATAACTGTTGCCTACGTATTAAAAAATAATAAATCTATAACTACATACATAAATAGCCATATATTTAAACATAAAACATAAAAATTTGAAATTTTGACAGAAGTTAGATCTTTGAAAATAAGTATGAGTCATTTCAGAAATTTTTTTTTGTGTCACTCCCCGTTTAGGAGCTGTAAGGGGTCAAAAACTGAAAATTTTCTATTTTTAAACACCTGTAACTTGAACACCTGTTAAATTCTTTTTTAAGTAATACACAAAAATTAAAGCTTTAATATTACACTCTTATTTCTGTTAACAACTTTTTTTAATAATATAGGGTTACTCTATAATTGACGAAAGTGTTACTTGATTTTTTCAAATTTTCTAAGAAATTTCATTAACGAATTTTTTGCATTTTATTTTACTCGATAATTTGAAATTATTGAGGATATAATGCGTAGTACAAAACAATGTAAATAAATAAACATCATAACGGTTGCTTGAAGAATTTTTATTTATATGATATTGATATATATACATACTTATATAATATCATGTTTATTTACATATCGTATATGTCACTAATGAATGAATGATAAGAGTATAGATGTATATTATGTAGCGCCGTATTTACATACATATAAGTATTTTATTGTACTTATAAGAAATTATTCTATGAATGAAAATATTACAAAGCATGGCGATATACTTATAACAATAAAAATATACTTTGTGCGCATTAATATAATATAATATTTAAAATTATATTTACTATTTCGTAATTTAATATAAATTTACCGCTTAGTATTAAATGGTACTATAGAATATTTGAAAAAGTTTTGGATTGATAATCGTTATGTGGAAGGTTAGAATCTGCTTTTTAAGAATGTATAAACAGATAGTTTGAATATATGTGCAGCCCATAGTTCTAGAAATTATAAAATTCACCCAAATTATTTTAAAATACTAAAATATTAAAAAAATATGATTGTAAGCAGAGTGAGAGGCTGTGAACATACTAACGGTTCGTACGGGTATCTAAGAGTTGACAAAGGCTACTAAATATCTTTCTCGTTTAAAATTATTGTTTGTGCTTCTGTTTTATCAATAGCATAATTTTCACATCTTTGAGGATTTATAATTGATCTGTTTTGTAATGCTGGTATTAAACACCACTTGAAGCAATATACATCTTTATTTTTTATATTAATGCATTCTTTTTTCTCTTAAATTTACTTTGGTAATTTAATATATTGCGAACCTTTTAAATGTTTATATTCATTTATATTTATTTCTAAGTGAAGAACTTACTTAAACTCCATCCAGAATCTTTTTTTTGGAATTCTCCGGTTTCTTTCGAAATCTTTTCTATCATATTTTCCAATACAGTTTCTATTTCATGTTCTGCTTGTATAATTTCCATTTTACTATTAAAAGATTTTACACTAAAAATATTTTCCATTTCATCATTTTCTAATTTATGAGCCTTTACATATTCTGCGAATAATTCAATGTTAAATTGAAACATTTTTAATTTTAGGAGCTTCTGGTAATATTATTATGTCCTCATTTTTATTTTCCAAAATAAAAGTAGCGATCCTTCTTTGTAATCCTTGTCGTATAATTTTAATATTACCTTCATAAGGTAATGTTGCTTTCGCTTTATATGAATTTGTTCGAATATGTTAGTTCCAATATTTTTTATCTATTTCCATGATAGATTCTTCACAATATTTGATTTCAATAAAACTATTAGTTAGTTCCAATATTTTTTATATATTTCCATGATAGATTCTTCACAATATTTGATTTCAATAAAACTATTGTTCCCTTTTATTTTCTTTGTTGATGCTGTAAGGTAATGTTGCTTTTGCTTTATATGAATTTGTTCGAATATGTTAGTATATATATGTTAATTAGAATATGTTGATTTCAATAAAACTATTGTTCCCTTTTATTTTCTTTGTTGATGCTGTACTACCATCTGCATTTTCGGAAATATTTTTCCTTTTATTATTTTTATTTTCATGCACATTTTTAATATGTACTTGAAGATTATCTTTTCTTCCAAAAGTTTTATTGCACCTCTCAGAATTAAATTTTTTTCCCTGTCTTTTATGTTTTGTCAGTATATGATGTTTAATTGTTTTAGTGGTTAACTCTTTACCTCAATATTCACATACAGCTTCCATATTTTTTTTTTTTTATTAAATATTAATTTTAATAGAAAGATGTGTTAAAAGATATTGTTTTCAGCAATACTATTTTAATATAAACAATGAATTCTAAAAAAGCAGCATATATAAATACCTAACTTTAAATTCAACCAATCCATCGAAACTTAAATAAAGCATATTGAGAATAACAACTATGTGTATAATTGTTGTTACATTTTAACTTAATCATTATTTAAAATAGTTAACTTCCTTAAAAGTAGTTTTAATATTCAATTTACATATTATTAATAACTTGCTTGGGTACTATTTTAAAAATGTATGATTTAAATAAATTTGTTATGCCTAAAAATAATAACGTACTCAAATGTAATAATTTTATTATATCCTACTACCAAAACACTTGCTGAAGCTTCTACCCTTATAACATCGTTCCAAAGTCCTAAACTTATTAAACCCACTTAATAATTAAATTTTTAAATTTCATAACACATATTCTCACACTCTACTAGGAGCAAATCGAACTCCGGCAGAACCAAATCGGACTCCTGCAGGTTTTCCAGAGGGCAGATTGCACCTCCGGGAGACAGTTATCAGACCTCCGAATCAGGAATCTTAAAATCTGAAAAGTAAAAGAATCTGAAAAAATTTTTCTTGCGAACAAATATCCACCATAGGAATGAGGTCAAAAAAAGCCATATTACGCCTTTCCGGATCACGACCCATAGATTTTAAATAAAAGCAACTCCCGTTTAATTCTTCTAGTTCTTCGTTAGTTGTCTCTTGTTTTGAGAATCTGTCGGGCATGAATATTGTAATTGTTTGTTCATTTATGAGGTCCGTCAATTCACATAATACAATTTTTTCTCCTCTTTTTGTATATAAAAATTTCCATGAAATTACCTCTTACAGTTTTCTTTGGACCAAATAGTCTATGTTTCGGTATTGATCATTATCACCTTTTGCTACTGACATTAAATTTTGAATAAAAGCCTAAAATAATATCAAGAACAAAAAATATAATAATTAGAAATAAATTATAGATAAATAAATATTAATTATAATACCATTTTCTTTTTCCAAATCAGTTATTTACTTTTTTTTCGTTTAGTACACTGATTAAAGTAAGTAAAATTTTTCGAGTTTTTATACTCTTGTAAAATACTAAAACATGGGTCTCCCTTCCATGTTTTTTTACATTACAATTATATTCTAATTCAATCAAATTTATAATACCATCAATTAACTCATTTAAAAATTCTTTCTGGTTAAAATTAATAAATTATTTAATAGAATAATCGTGATTATATAATCGTGACAAAATAATTCCTTAACACCTGCTACAATTAATGCAAAAATTAATTCTTATTAAAATATAAAACATTATGTAATCAGATTCACTGACAACAACATATAAATAAAAAATATGGGCTTGGCTATTCACATATTACTTTGTTGCATACATTTCTTAAAACGAATCATTAGAAAATAAACTGAAAAATATTTTTTTGTTTTCTATATAGAAGGTCACGTTAATCAAAAACTGTTTGAATAGTTTTATCGCAAAACCATAAACATTCACTACATACTATAGGATATGTTTGATAATTTCATAACACTACATCTTTCCAATATAATATGTATAGTCTATTCAAAATCTAAGATCGTTGATACATGCTTCCAACAACTTCGGCAGGATTCGCTTCGGTTCGGTGCTATGGCCAAAGGACCCATTTTAAATCATACTACCAAAGCACTAATTCCATCAAATTTTTTTGGATATTCAAATTTTCCATCTTGAGATCCTAAATCTTCCAACTTGGCCCCTTATGATCTTATTCCAATTCTCCGAACCTGCCGAATTCCCAACTTTTCCTTTTCCAAATCTCTAAACTTGCTGAAGCTTCTACCCTTATAACATCGTACCAAAAGCTTAAACCCCCAACCCTTAAAACTTTTTAAACCCACTTAATAATTTAATTTTTAAATTTCATAACACATATTCTCACACTCTAAACGAAAATTGAAATCCATAATACCCTTCATTCAATCACATAATATATATTTTCATTCCGTTATTTCAATTACGCCTTTTGTACCAGAATCGGCATATTCTATCTACTAGTAACATATACGATATGTATATAAACATGATATATAAGTATGTATACCAATATCATATGAATATAAATTCTTCAAGCAACCTCTTCTTTAATTTACTCAAATTTTTTTGTACTACGCATTATCATCCTCAACAATTTTAAATTATCGAGTAAAAAATAATTCAAAAAAATCGTTAAAAAAATTTGTTAGAAAAATTGAGAAAAAATCTAGTCACACTTTCTTCAATTTTAAGCTAACCCTATCTATATTATTAAGAAAAGTTATTAATAGAAATAATGTTAAAACTTTAATTTTTCTTTATTATTTCAAAAAAATTTTAACAGATGTTCAAGTTACAGGTGTTTACAAATAGGAAATTTCCACTTTTTTGACCCCTTACGGCTCCTAAACGGGGGAGATACAAAAATATTTTCTGAAATGACTCATACGTATTTTCAGGGACCTAACTTTTCTCAAAATTTCGAATTTCTAACTTAAACGGTTTGGAAGATAGAAGGAGTCAAGAATTTTTTAAAATTTGAGTTTTGCATAACGGTAAATTAAGACACCGTATGGTACAAGTATATGTTTATTGTATATATATATTTAAAGCTAATAAAAACAATAATCATTTGGCATTTTCAAATTGAAGATATATCTTATACAACTTGTTTTACAATAATTTCAATATAGAACTTTTTCGAAGTTTGGGGGGCTGTAGCTCCGTAACGGGTGGGGCTACAGAAAAAAGTTGTTAATAATAAAACTAATATTTTTATGATATTTATCAGCAGTTAAAATTTCATGGCTCTATTTCAAAAAAGCTAGGTGTTCGAGAGCTACCCGAAGTTTGGGTGGGATCTCAACCAAAAAAAATAGGGAACCTACAAATTAGATTTATTAGATTTATTGAGTAAAAAATTGTTTTTTATTTATACTTTTCCCTTATACTCTTATGTTCGACAAACTTACGATTGAAAAAATTCAAGGATATAACCTACAAATTCATGTAAGAGTATTTTATGTTAATTTCAGGACTCTAGCTTTCTTAGTTTATGAGTTATCTTGCTGATGGACAGACGGACAAAGCTTAATCGACTCAGAATTTGATTCTGACCCTATCCATACCATCGAAGGTATATCTAGCTAGCTTATTTCGAGGTGTTACAAACGGAGGAGCAATTTTAATATACCCGATCCTTATCGTACGCATATTATAAAATTAAGGATCTGCGAAATATCAATTATTTAATATTTGATTTAGCCATTTCTAAAAATAAGATTTTGTTGAAACTTACTTAAATACGTACTATGCTAAGTTACTTTTTTTTTTAACTTACCTTCTTAATCAAAAATCAGAATTTTAATTCAATGTTTAATCTGTCAATTTATTGCAATAAAATCACACACAAACATAATATTATGTAGTTTCCTACATACTATGTATGTACATAATTATTTTATTATTTTGAAACAGTTATTATTATTTTGAAACAATTATAAACTCAATTTTCTTTTGAAATACCCACCCTGTATTCTGTATTTTCAAGCCCTATAATTAATAACGATAACGATAACATTTTCTCTAACCGTTTTTGAGATATAAAGAATAGATAAGTGTGTTATTTGCAATCGCTGTGTTATTTTCAATCACAGTAGAAAAGTGTGTTATTTTCAAAAGTATGTTAACACATTTTGTGTGTTATAGAACATCACACGATCAATGTTTAAATATTCTATTTATATTTAGTAATTACATTTACAGGTTACTTGTGGAAATACATATAAATACTATGAAACATATACATAATATGTTATATTAGGTTTATTATTATTATATGTTAATGTAGATTTTTTAATAGAAAAATCGTATCCAATTACGTACTTCTATTCAAAACTTAGCGGAATGTCATAATACGTAGTGTGTGGCTGACAACTACTAAATTATAATTATAGATTACTTATTTCTTTTCTATTAATATGTTCATTTGAATAATATTCATTTGAAAAGTTCACAATGGTATATTTTATCACTGACGCTGTTGAAGTTTATAAAAAACGAGGAAGAATACAGTTGCTTTGTCAACTCTTAGATACCCGTACGAACCCGTTAGTATGTTCATAGGCTGTCAGTCTGTTTATAATATTATTATTTTTCAGCATTTTAAAATAATTTCGGGGAATTTTATAATTTCTATTCTATATAGGTATATATATCTATAAAATATATATTCTATTTATATATTTAAACATTGATCGTGTAATGTTGTATAACACACAAAATGTGTTAACATACTTTTGAAAATAACACACTTTTCTATTGTGATTGAAAATAACACAGCGATTGCAAATAACACACTTTTATATTCTTTATATCTCAAAAACGGTTAGAGAAAATGTTATTCGTTACTAATTATAGGGCTTGAAAATCTGTTTCGAAATATAATATAAAAGTACCCCAAATACAGGGTGGGTGTTTCAAAAGAAAATTGAGTTTGAAACATAATTTTTTTCATTTTAAATTATTTTGAACCTTCATAACTTTGTAGCTGTTGGGTATATGGGTATCATTAGTACACAACTTACTCTACAAAATGCATTTTTTTTTATCTCTCTATAGCAAACCGTTCAAAAGTTATAAATTTTTTTATGAAAAGTCGCTAAAATAACTTTAACCCCTTATATCTCGAAAAGTGTCCAGAATAATACAATTTTTGTTCGTCTCAACATGTCCCTTCACCCATTTCAAGGAAGACCATCGAGTGGGAAATACCCTGTATAGTATATACATTTAGCTATATATATATTATATATAGCTATATATTTTTTTAATTCAGATTCAAAGATAAAATCGAGTTTTTCTTTTTAGCACATTTCCAAAAAAATTTTGAAAAAATGTGCGTATTAGTTTCACTCTGTCCGTCCGTCCGTCCGTCCGTCCGTCCGTCCGTCCGTCTGTTTACAAAACTTCTACACCGTTAAAGATAGAGAAAAAAAATTTTAACCATAGGTAGGTCTCATAAAAAAAATCATTTTGTGGAACAACTTTTTCATGTAGCCCCCCCCATTACGGAGCTACAGCCCCTCGAACTTTGAAAAAGCCCTATTTTTAAATGCATATATCTTATGTTCTGCTTAAGATTTTTTCAATCTGAAAACGTCATTCGACAGGTATTTCTTTTATCTTTGTAAATTAATATCAAAATTATACAATTTTTTTAAATGTAGTATTTAAATTTACCGTTATGTGAAAACCAAATTTTGCATTATTTTTCTACTTTCATAACTCCGGCACGCTTCTAGATAGAAGCTTGAAATTTTGAGGCAAGAAAGAACTTTTAGAATTAGTATAAGTTTGCTCAGAAAATTTTTTCGGACCACCCCCTGTTTATGAGCTATTAGGGCTTAAAAATTGAAAATTTGCTATTTTTAAACACCTGTAACTTAGGAACCTGTACACATTTTACTTCTCCAAGATATAGAAATTAAAGCTACAATAATATATTTTTACGTGTGGTAAAGGTTTATTTTAATTGTAAAGGGTTCCAAAGTTGCAGCTCTTCAAAATTGCGAAAAAGCCCCATTTTCAGATGTATATATCTCGGGCTGTGCGTAATAATTTTGCAATCTAAAACCGCCAGAAGATCGAAAATTTTATTATCTATATAAAACAATATCAAAATTATGTAATATTTTGTAATTTACTATTTAAATTTACCGTTATGTGAAAACCACATTTTGCATGAAATTTCTTTTTTCATAACTCCGGCACCCCTTTAGATAGGAACCTGAAATTTTGAGACAAGAAAGAACTTTAAGAATTAGTATAAGTTTCCTCAGAAAATTTTTTGCTAACACCCCCTCTTTAAGAGTTATTACGCCTCAAAAATTGAAAATTTGCTATTTTTAGACACCTGTAACTTAGGCACCTGTACAAATTTTTCTTCGGCAAGACATGAAAATTAAAGGTTTAATAATATATTTTTACGTGTGTTAACGGCTTTTCTTAGTTATATAGGATTCCGGACTTATAGCCCCTCAAAATTTCAAAAATGTCCTATTTTCACATTTTTTCTTATTACATGAAATTTTCAAATTTTTGTGTAAGTCACACTTCTAAACAGTTTGTATTGAGTTTCGGAAATGTGCGCTTTTAAAAACCGTTGGTTTACATTCTACCTTGTTTTTAATCATATTTAGAAACCATATCTATACTGTATACATTATTATCTATAATTATAATTTAGTAGTTTTCAGCCACACACTACGTATTATGAATTCCGTTTCAAGATTTGAACATCAGTAACTACATATTTTTTACGATTTTTCTACTATAAAACCTATATATAATATTAATAATAAAAAACATAAACAACACATTTCATATTTACATTACAGTATTATGGTACCTACGATAGTCGGCAGTAGTAACAAAACGTACACAACAGAATAACAAAAAAAAATACAAAATTATAAGAGACATTCTCACTTACTCTCTTTAAAATTGTGTATTTTTTTTCCTCTCGAGTCGACTCGATTTCAACGGCTCAACTATTCTTTGGCTATATGTAAGAAATGTAGTATATGTACTTTAATTTATGCATGTATAAAGAAAAAAATTTAAAAATTGATAGAAATCGTCATTTATCACAATATGTATTGAAATTTTAAATAATGATCAATGATATTGACCTGATATTAATAATCAATATGTATCAATCTGTATCTGTATATACATATCTATGACCAGTGGGCAGAGTTTCTTTAATTAAAATTCAAATATATAATTGTTTTGATTTTGTACTTTTCTATTAAATTGTTGCATTTATGTGTGAATTTTTGTATATTATTTGAAGCGATTATAGAAAACTTTTCTAATTGTATTTATACCCGTACGATAGGATCGGGTATAATAAAATTACTCCTCCGTTTGTAACACCTCGAAATAAGCGAGTTAATTATACCTTCAAAGGTATGGATCGGATCAGAAAAAAATTCTAAGACGATTGAGCCATGTCCGTCCGTCCGTCCGTCCGTTCGTCCGTCAGCACGCTAACTCAAAAACTAAGAAAGCTAGAATCTTGAAATTTACACAAAATATTCTGGGAGTAATTTTTAGGTTCCCCATTTTTTTTGGTTGAGTTTGGACTAAAACTTAGGGTAGCTCTTCAACACCTAACTTTTAGATCCCCACATTTTTTTTGGAATAAAGTTATGAAGTTTTCACCGCTGATAGATCTCACAAAAATATTACTTTTATTTTTAATAACTTTTTTTTCTAGCCCCACCCATTACGGAGCTACAGCTCCCCAAAGGTTCAAAAAACCTCTATATTTAAATTGTTATAGCACAAGTTGTATAAGGTATATATTCATTTTGAAAACGCCAAACGATTACTACTTTTATTAGCTTTAAAAGTATATATACAATAAATATATATTTGTGGCATATGGTGTCTTAATTTACCGTTATGCGAAACTCAAATTTCTATCTTCTAAACGGTTTAAGTTGGAAACTTGAAATTTTGACAGAAGTTAGATCTTTGAAAATAAGTATGAGTCATTTCAAAAATTTTTTTTGTATCATCCCCCATTTAGGAGCTGTAAGGGGTCAAAAACTGAAAATTTCCTATTTTTAAACACCTGTAACTTTAACACCTGTTAAAATTTTTTTGAAGTAATACACAAAAATTAAAGCTTCAATATTATACTCTTATTTCTGTTAACAACTTTTTTTAATAATATAGGGTTACTTTATAATTGACGAAAGTATTACTTAATTTTTTCAAATTATCTGACAAATTTCTTTAACGAATTTTTTGCATTTTGTTTTACTCGATAATTTGAAATTGTTGAGGATATAATGCGTAGTACAAAAAAATGTAAATGAATAAACAACATAACGATTGCTTGAAGAATTTTTATTTATATGATATTGATATACATACATACTTATATAATATCATGTTTATTTACATATCGTATATGTCACTAGTGAATGAATGATTAGAGTATAGATGTATATTATATAGCGCCGTATTTACATACATATATGTATTTTATTGTACATACTTATAAGAAATTATTCTGTCAATGGAATATTTAAATATAATATAATATAATATTTAAAATTATATTTACTATTTTGTACTAAGTAAATTTAATATACATTTACCGCTAAGTATTAAATGGTACTATAGAATATTTGACAAAGTTTTGGATTGATAATCGTTATGTGGAAGGTTAGAATCTGCTTTTGAAGAATGTACATATAAACATATAGTTTGAATATATGTACAACCCATAGTTCTAGAAATTATAAAATTCACCCAAATTATTTTAAAATACTAAAATATTAGAAAAATATTATTGTAAGCAGAGTGACAGGCTGTGAACATACTAACGGTTCGTACGGGTATCTAAGAGTTGACAAAGGCAACTGTATTCTTTCTCGTTTTTTTTCTCTATTAAATTGTTTCTATTTATGTATGGATGAGTGTTTTGTATGTATATTATTAATATCAGAAAATTTTTCTATTAAGTGTTCTATGCTATTGAAAAATTAACACATATATATTTGAGTACAGCAGTTTCCAACCAAAATTGAATTTTAAAGAATTTTTGTTATTTTTTTTGATACCGATAGATATCCATTCATATATAGGTACGTTGTATGTATTGAGTCATTTAGAATTATGATTTTGTTTTCTTTTCTTTTAGAAACAAAAAATTTCGTATCACATACGAATTTTTTGTAATTTAGATGTCGCGGTAAAATTTATTTACACACCAGCTACAGGGCCCCTAGTTTGAAAATTCTTTTTTTGAAAATTGAAAACATTTATCATTTTGTTTTTAAGAATTTTTTTTATTCCATAAGAATGAAGGAATTATCTTTTTGTATCTCAAAAAATTAAAAATAATATAATAACTTCTGAATGATATATTTAACTTCAACCATTACTTTTCATACAAAACGTTAAAACGGAAGATGTTTAAATAATCCATGCATAGAATAAAATAAGTTTTACAATAAAAACAACTAAGTTCTTTTGTATTATTTTATAATAAATTAATGGTGAGAAGAAATATATTTAACGGATTAATAATTTCAACAACAGCTTAAGCAAAGGAAAAAAAATAGTTAAATTTCACATGCTAAAAAATTATGAGAATTTATTATTTAAAACTTAATCGTGTTTAAAACTTTGTTAACAACATAAACTATTAAGTAAATATTATACAGGATTCTGATTTTTATATAAATAATAATAGATTTTATTGTCAATCTGAAATTGTAATTAATTAATATGGGTTATGAAAACTAATTCAAAAATTAAAAAATAATGTAAAAAAAATATTTTTTTAAAATATGCTTTTATCGAAACCGAATTCGCCCCCTAAAAAGTAGAAAATAAAATTGATTGCAAAACTTTAGCCTTTTGGACTGTTATAATATAAAAGTGAATTGCTAGTGCAAGCATTTTGGACTGTTATAATATAAAAGTAAATTGCTGGAATAAGGTTAAACAAAAATCTAGAAAATTTGAGGTTCGTGTTTCTTTTTTCGATTTAAGAGAGAAGGGCTGATTTTCAAAAAAAGGTTTATTGTTTAATTTGGATATAGCAAATAGTTGATTGTCATTTTTAATATTTTTCTTTTTAATTCATATGAGTTTAAGAAGAAAATTTTCGACTTTCATTCATTTTCATAAATAAACGACCTTATTAAATATTTTGTAAATTTTATTATTATTAACATAACCTCTATTTATATTAATAAACATAAATTATAAAATATGTTTTATTTATTTTAATGTTTACTTTTCTTAGTAACGTTTTTTGGAAATGTACCTAGCTTTTTCTTTTATATAATAAATAATTAAAACGAATTATATTTTCATGTTTAATATAATTTATTATTACAATTTTTTGCCGATATTTTGCCTAAATTTCAGAAAAATGGTTTGTTCCCATATTCATTGCTTAGTAGATAGTGATAAATGTAAATTTATTAAAATAGTTTTAAATATTTATATATATATATACAATCTATAATATAATACACAAGATGTTGGCGAGATGTTGCCAACATGTAAGAAAATATTTTATTTCAATAATAAACCACTCACTCTGAATGTAAACTGGCAATGATGATATATGTATATTTGTTTAATAATTTAAAATTTTATTATCAGAGACACAAATCTTTGACTAAAAGTATAATCAGAGACACAAAATTTTCATTAAAACTAAGAATTTTAAGATTTTTAAATTTCTAAAAACTACTTTCGATACAAATTTAAAATAAATTTTTAAATTTGATCGCCACAACCATTATGAACTGGTCGCAGCGGTAAATTAAAAATAAATTATTAATCTTCTATTGGCAGTTTTCAAATGATTCTTTGTTTTCAAAAAAAAAAAAAAATTACTCTTAATAAAATTAAAAGGCCTGAAAGTGAAAAGAGCAAACTTTATAGTAAACCTCATATTTATAGGAAAAAAATAATAGGCCGATTTTATTCTTGATTTTGTTTTCACTATTATAAAAGCTGGTAAAAGCTTCGCAACAGACTTTAAAGTAGTTTTGTTTATTTAGGTTGAAATTTTGATTCTTAAGCTGAATTTTTGATATAACATAAAATATTCGAATTTTTTTTATTAATATAAAATTCGGCACACTTAGATAATTATATTTCATAACAGAAGTCAGACCTTACTAAATATTATAGAAACAGATATTTTTCTTAAAAAAGAAAAAAATACCATAGAAAATATCATTTTAGAAGCCTTCTCTTACAATAGATTCATAATTTTGTACTAATTTTTTATTAGACCATTAATAATATTGTTAACCATGGAAAAAAATAAGATTTATTAGATAATATCATCAGATCAGATATCTTTGAATTTGCTTAGTATGTGTGAATTCCGTCACGGAAAAGATTTCACCACCAGAGAAAAAGTCGCGACGGTTTTATAAGATTAATTTAAAATGACCGTCACAAAAAAAAAGCGCCCGAAAATTTATAAAATTTCATTATCATGATTTTTTTATTAAATAAACCAAAGACCTCTCCCAAAATACATTTAAATAAAATAAATTCAGCAAATTTTTTTCAAGCAAAAATAAATAAACGACTTGACAGTAGTTTTGTTAAATAAAGTTAAAATTTTTGATATAATGTAGAAAAATGAAAAACTTTATTTTAATATAAAATTCGGCATATTTAGATAAATATTACGTCATTACGAAAACACTAAGATTGATAGAAATATTTTTGCCAAAACACACTTATTATTTAATAGGTATCCAAGTGTCATATTCTTTTAAATTTCGTGTGAATTTCCACACGGGAAGCATAAAGTTTCAGCTCAAGCTAAAAGGTAAAAACACATTCAGGGCGGTGGACGAATTTCAGGTCGAAAATTTCGGGGCGCAGACAGCTGTTTTTTATTGACATAAAAATTTTTTATTAAAACTAAAGAAAAACGAGAAAGAATACAGTTGCCTTTGTCAACTCTTAGATACCCGTACGAACCGTTAGTATGTTCACAGCCTGTCACTCTGCTTACAATATTATTTTTTTTATATTTTAGTATTTTAAAATAATTTGGGTGAATTTTATAATTTCTAGAACTATGGGTTGTACATATATTCAAACTATATGTTTATACATTCTTCAAAAGCAGATTCTAACCTTCCACATAAAGATTATCAATCCAAAACTTTTTCAAATATTCTATAGTACCATTTAATACTAAGCGGTAAATGTATATTAAATTTACTTAGGACAAAATAGTAAATATTGTTTTAAATATTATATTATATTAATGCGCACATAGTATATTTATATTGTTATAAGTATATCGCCATACATTGCAATATTTCTTTAAAAATATTTCCATTCATAGAATAATTTCTTATAAGTACAATAAAATACATATATGCATGTAAATATATAATATACATCTATACTCTTATCATTCATTCATCAGTGACATATACGATATGTAAATAACATGATATTATATAAGTAGGTACGTATGTATATCAATATCATATAAATAAAAATTCTTCAAACAACCGTTATGTTGTTTATTTATATACATTTTTTGTACTACGCATTATATCCTCAACAATTTCAAATTATCGAGTAAAGGAAAATGCAAAAAATTCGTTAAAGAAATTTGTTAGAAAATGTGAAAAAATCAAGTAACACTCTCGTCAATTATAAAGTAACCCTATGTTATTAAAAAAGTTGTTAACAGAAATAAGAGTATAATGTTGAAGCTTTAAGTTTTGTGTATTACTTCAAAAAAATTTTAACAGGTGTTCAAGTTACAGGTGTTTAAAAATTAGAAATTTTCAGTTTTTGACCCCTTACAGCTCCTAAACGGAGGGTGATACACAAAAATTTCTCAAATGACTCATACTTATTTAAAGATCTAACTTCTGTCAAAATTGCAAGTTTCCAACTTAAACCGTTTAGAAGATAGAAGGGTTAAAGGATTTTGCAATAATACAGTTTCGCATAACGGTAAATTAAGACACCGTATAGCACAAGTATATATTTATTATATACAGTAGTAATAATATGTACGTTCTAGGACTGTCAAATGACGTCACATCAAGTTTGTCAGTTAAGGTATTATGTAATAGAAATTGGGGATGGTATAATGGAATTGAATTTTCGTTTCTGAAAGTGAATGAAAACGATGGTCTCAGCGGAGAACTTGGGTTGGGTGCAGAAGCTGGGGCTAGACACACATGTAATTGCTCTACAACTTTGAATAAATATTGACATCTCTTTTATTCAAAACAAAAATTTTTCATACACGAGTACTTCTACAAGTTATAAGTGAATTGTACGAAGTTATAGCAGGTGTCCGTAAAAAGTTGCTGAAAACAAGTACAAAGCTTTTGGAAACTGAAAAGATTTTTATAGTTTATTTTTTAACTGATAGTCTTATAGTTGTGAGAGATTAAAAAAATGTGGTTTGTTGAATTTGAAATTAAATATGTGATAAGGAAAATGAAAAATGAATTGTAGAAAAATAGAATTTCTTATCTATATTGTATTAATACAAATTTTCTATGGTTTCTTGAACTTGAAATTTGGTATGTTGAAAAAAACAAAAGAACAACAAACAAAAAAAATTAAAAAATCACCATACTAATTGATAAGAAATACTTACTGTATAACAAATAATAATGAGATCTTTAACATTTTTAAAATTGACTTGAAAATTAAAAAATTAAAAAAATTGCGTGTTGTATATAATACACCTACATAAATTTTAAAATATAAATCTAAAATGACGTCAATGGAGATTCCTTTTTTTAAAAAGATTATTTATATTTAAGATGAGTAAGAAAGAGGTTATAGATTTTTTCGAGTGGTTGGATGTTTCAGATTCTTTTGAAGAAATCGAGTAGCAGCAAGATAATATTTTAGATTCTTCTGAAGAGGACGAGAGTGATGAAGAGAAGATAAAAAACAGAGTTAAGTTCAATTTAAAACTGCAGATACATATATTATACAAATGGAATACCGCGTATAAATTAGCTCGACAAAAATGTTGGGAATTCATAGCACTGGATCGCTATCCAATGATATTATATGTAAGATTCTAGATAGTAATCATCGGAAACAAATTTTTAATGAAAGATTTTATAATTAATTATAATTATAAATTAGAAATAAATAGAAAAAGAAGCAAAAAAAAAAAAAATTTGCCTCTTTAAAATGAAAAATATGTTTATAACTAAAATGATGTAACAGAGGATTCCTTTTATTAAAATATATAAAAAAAAAAACAAAATTTTTTTTATTTTTTTAATATTTTCGATATTTATAATTTTTTTCTTTAAATTTCCTTTCAATTTTCGCTAATCGCAATAGACATCTCTTAGGAAATTCAATTGAATTTAGAGTAAATAAATCTGTCCATTTATCCTCTTGAACTTTTTTGAATGAATTGAACTAAATTAATGTTGAGTCAGCATAATTCCTCAGAAATTTTATATAATATTTAATTTCACTTCTATATTTCTTTTTAAAATCTTTTTATTTTTAAGATAAAGGCGTAGATAAAGTCTCTTAGGTAAGTTTATAATTATGATATTGTGTTTAGGTTCAATCCTAGTTTTATGCTCTTACTCAGTGAAGATTTTTTTTATTTTTAACGCTTATCTACACCCAAAATTGCAGTGTTTTTAGCACATTTCCAAAAAAATTAAATGTGCTTATTAGTTTCACTCTGTCCGTCCGTCCGTCCGTGCGTCCGTCTGTTTACAAAACTTCTACACCGTCAAAGATGGAGAAAAAAAATTTTAACCATGGGTAGGTCTCATAAAAAAAATTATTTTGTGGAACAACTTTTTTATGTAGCCCCACCCATTACGGAGCTACAGCCCCTCAAACTTTGAAAAAGCCCTATTTTTAAATGCATATATGTTATGTTCCAATCTGAAAACGCCATTCGACAGGTATTTTTTTTAACTTTATAAATTAATATCAAAATTATACAATTTTTTTAAATGTAGTATTTAAATTTACCGTTATGTGAAAACCAAATTTTGCATGATTTTTCTACTGTCATAACTCCGGCACGCTTCTAGATAAAGACTTGAAATTTTGAGGCAAGAAAGAACTTTTAGAATTAGTATAGGTTTGCTCAGAAAAATTTTTTTGGACCACCCCCTGTTTATGAGATATTAGGGCTTAAAAATTGAAAATTTGCTATTTTTAAACACCTGTAACTTAGGAACCTGTACATATTTTACTTCTGCAAGATATAAAAATTAAAGCTACAGTAATATATTTTTACGTGTGTTAAAGGTTTATTTTAGTTGTAGAGGGTTCCAAAGTTGCAGCTCTTCAAAATTTCGAAAAAGCCCCATTTTCATATGTATATATCTCAAGCTCTGCGTAATAATTTTGCAATCTAAAACCGCAAGAAGATCGAAAATTTTATTATCTATATAAAACAGTATCAAAATTATGTAATATTTTGTAATTTACTATTTAAATTTACCGTTATCTGAAAACCACATTTTGCATGAAATTTTTTTTTTCATAACTCCGGCACGCCTTTAGATAAGAACCAGAAATTTTGAGACAAGAAAGAACTTTTAGAATTAGTATAAGTTTCCTCAGAAAATTTTTTGGTGGCGCCCCCTGTTTAAGAGTTATTACGCCTAAAACATTGAAAATTTGCTATATTCAGACACCTGTAACTTAGGCACCTGTAAACATTTTTCTTTGGCAAGACATGAAAATTAAAGGTTCAATAATATATTTTTATGTGCGTTAACGGCTTTCCTTACTTTTATAGGATTCCGGAGTTACGGCCCCTCAAAATTTCTAAAATGTCCTATTTTCATATTTTTTCTTAATACATGAAATTTTAAAATTTTTGTGCAAGTCACACTTCTAAACAGTTTTTATTGAGTTTTGGAAATGTGCGCTTTTAAAAACCGTTGGTTTACATTCTACCTTGTTTTAAATTTATACTCAAAATTGTATAGAAGGTTAATCTTAATATGAAAAATGTCATAACCCGATTAGATTATTAAGTAGAAGCATCATAATGTTTTGGGCTGAGAACATTCTACATGGTTATAAATATTGTATTTGTAGTCGGAAGTGGGCTTCAATCAAAATAATTCATTGGAAAATATTTCATGATTTTTTGGAGGTTTATATAACTCCAGAGGGTGGGGAAAAAATTTGTTTATTAAAATTAGAAATGGTGAGTCATTAACTAACAAATTTTATTTATCTCCTTTGGATTGGCAACATTTCAAAATCGAAGTATATGGTGGTGATATTACCATTATTGGTAAAATAAGAGATTCAACAAATAAAAAAAATCAAATACCTAATCATTTTCATACTGATTGTCCATTTGCTGAAGAAGATGATTGGGAAATGATTGAGAAGAATATTTCAAATGTACTATCAAAATAAAAGAAAAAAGGAATTATGCAAACTATTGAATCATTGTCAATTAAAGTAAATGAATATGAAGAAAATCAAAATGAACTGAAAAAGACAATGATAAGGAAACGCATTGACGATGGAATTATATTTATAGCAGCAATAGAGAATATGTATAATGAAAAAAATAATAAGTCAAAAATTGGTGACGTACTAACTAATTTTAGAAGATTACTTGAAACTTTAAAAGCGGAATATTTAGATTATATGGAAGCCTATTCAGATGGAAGAGGTAGATTTTTGCCACTCTTTATGTACGTTTGCTCTATTATAAGTCAAGTAAAGTTTGTACATAATAAAGAAATTTCTGAAAAATAAAAAGTATAAATTATATATTTTTAATTTCTAACAAAACATTACTGCGTTAACCTTTAAAGAAGATACATCATACTTCCTTTTGATTAACTATGAAAACATCTATATTGTTCATATTCTGTTTGTTATTCAACTATTCAAGCAAATTCCGCTCCAATTTCTAATATTAGATTAAATGAATCAGCGTTTGGGAGCGCTTACTTTAATATACTACTTCCAAATAATGAGACCGTGAAATAAATTGAATAAAATCAGTCCAGCTATTAAAACATTTCACCAGAATTAAACAAAGCAACAACAACAACAACAGTAGCATCAATAACTACTTTGGGAGTATATGATCAATTACTTAGAGATAAACCTGATTCAGTACCTCAATATGTTTCTATAGATGAAGCTACTGAGGCCTTTAGGCAGGAATTAATTTTAAAAGAACGTAATATTGGTGGAATTATAAATAGCGAACATATATTTTACTTATAGACATTTTCAATTGGAATATGATAATAATAAAGATATCCATATAAGATGTGAATATGATAGCAATTTTAAACAAAAGGCTCTCGCAATTAAATGTTTAGAATATCGCGAAATATTAGCAGATAGAATTTTAAGTAATGGAGAGGTGGAAACAGTTCCTATTATAGATACACATTATAAATCAGACTACACTATACTTGATTTGCGATCGATAAAACAAAAAATATCATATCAAATGGAAATTTCTTAATTTATCAAAACAAAACAATATATTAAAATAATTGTAAAAAAAAAAAAAAAAAATTAAATAAAATATAATATTTTTATAATAAATCTTTTTTATTTATCCATGAATTATGATTAGAAGAAAATCCTAACCATTTAACAAAAATTTTATTATCTCTAGTTTTAAGAATTTTTTCAATCAAAAATACATGTTTATTTTCAGTTTTTAACAATTCATATTCATAGAACTCCCCTTGTATGGGTTGACCTTGATAATCTTCCAGTAAATATGTGACAGGGTTAGTGATTTGAACTTTTCTTATTTTAACTTCCGTTGTCCAATTTGGAGTACATATAACCTTTCTCAAAAACATGTTTATATTTGCTTATTCGAACTGAATCAGCAATTTTAAATTTGCCCGGCGGAGATATTTTTATATGATTGTATACAGTTTTAAGTAAATTATTGGCATTATGTTTATTAACATCTGATGGACGTTTCTTAATTGTTCGGTGTTTAGTGTTGTTATATAGCTCAACAAGTTTTCTAATTAACTTAATCCATTTGTAATTACCATTAAAACTGAACTCTTTCCACATCTTTTCTTTCAAAGTTCGATTAAAACGTTCTACAATAGATGCTTTTAATGTGCTAAATTTTGAATAATGATTTATTTGATATTTATCCATCAATTTTTTGAATATTTTATTAAAAAATTCTTTCCGTCATCGGTTTGTACATTTTGTCGTTGTCTTTTAGAAGTTTCAAAAATATTTTGCATTGCTTGTGAAACATTCTCTGAAGTTTTCCTTTTTATAGGGATCTCCCATCCCATGCATATTTGGAGAAAGTACCAATCACAGTTAATAAAAATTTAAAACCTTTATTCTCTTTAGAATACGACTTCATTTCTACTAAATCAGCTTGCCACCGATCATCAAATCCCTTAATTATAACTCTACGTCGTTTAAAATTCCTCCGAGCTGGCTTATGCAATTCATCGACAACCTCTCTCTTACTCATTTTAAATAAAACAAAAATACATTTTCAATACAACAAAATATATTCTTTATTTATTTACATATACATAATGTAACAATATTAGAAATTTTTTTATTTTTTTTCTATTCTTCTATATAATTATTAACTGCAAATTATCAACTTAACTGCTCTGTTGCTAACTGCTAAAAAACCTGCACAGTTAGTAACTGTTACCTGCTGATGGACCTATTCTCTTGATTACTAAAATGTAGCAACTATATCAAAATTTTTTCTATAGCGACCATTGTTTAAACTGCTATCTTTATCAATTAATAGAAAACCATAATTATCATTCCAGCAGCATGCACTCAATTTTTTAAAATCAATGTAAGACATATCAGAATTTACATGATCGTTATAGATATGTTTTAAATTTAAATCATCTTGCTTGAATATAAGCAAAAAGTTTGCATTATCTTTAACTAAATGCTTTGGAATTTTTGTATAGGATTGACATAAATAGAAGCTATCTACTCCTTGATGACGCCCCATACAAAAATAGGCTCTTATGTTATCTTGCTTATCGCAACCTACATCATCAAATATAAATATTGAGTTTGGTTGAGAATCTGATGTATTAATTACATCAACATTATTTGAAAATTCATTATATCCCATTCCTTTGATTGCTTTATTAGTTTTTTTAAATATTCATATTTAGGTAGATGCAAAGATTTTGAGTAAATATATATATTTTGAAATTTAAGCCCTTTTGGATCTAGCAGCACACTCATCATAACATTTGTTTTACTACAATTTGATGGTCCAACTATTAATCCTCTTATACTATTTGGAAAGAATTCGCCATGTTTATACCCGTACGATAGGATCGGGTATAATAAAATTACTCCTCCGTTTGTAACACCTCGAAATAAGCGAGTTAGATATACCTTCAAAGGTATGGATCGGATCAGAAAAAAATTCTAAGACGATTGAGCCATGTCCGTCCGTCCGCCCGTCCGTCACCACGCTAACTCAAAAACTAAGAAAGCTAGAATCTTGAAATTTACACAAAATATTCTGGGAGTAATTTTTAGGTTCCCTATTTTTTTTTGTTGAGTTTGGTCTAAAACTTAGGGTAGCTCTCAAACACCTAACTTTTAAATCCCCACATTTTTTTTGGAATAGAGCTATGAAATTTTAATTGCTGATAGATCTCACAAAAATATTAATTTTATTTTTAACAACTTTTTTTTGTAGCCCCACCCATTACGGAGCTACAGCTCTCCAAAGGTTCAAAAAAGCCCTATATTTAAATTGTTATAGCACAAGTTGTATAAAGTATATCTTCATTTTGAAAACGCCAAACGATTACCAGTTTTATTAGCTTTAAAAGTATGTATACAATAAATATATATTTGTGGCACACGGTGTCTTAATTTACCGTTATGCGAAAGTCAAATTTTGCAAAATCCTTTAACCCTTCTATCTTCCAAACGGTTTAAGTTGGAAACTTGAAATTTCGACAGAAGTTAGATCTTGATCTGAAAATAAGTATGAGTCATTTCAGAAATTTTTTTTGTATCACTCCTCGTTTAGGAGCTGTAAGGGGTCAAAAACTGAAAATTTTCTATTTTTAAACACCTGTAAACTTGAACACCTGTTGTTAATTACCTAACACACCTGAATTAAAGCTTCAACATTATACTGTTATTTCTGTTAACAACTTTGTTTAATAATATAGGGTTACTTTATTTAATAATATAGGGTTACAAATTTCTTCGAATTTTTTGCATTTTGTTTTACTCGAAATAATTTGAAATTGTTGAGGATATAATGCGTAGTACAAAAAAATGTAAATAAATAAACAACATAACGGTTGCTTGAAGAATTTTTATTTATATGATATTGATATATATACATACTTATATAATATCATGTTTATTTACATATCGTATATGTCACTAGTGAATGAATGATAAGAGTATAGATGTATATTATATATCGCCGTATTTACATACATATATGTATTTTATTGTACTTATAAGAAATTATTCTGTCAATGGAATATTTAAATATAATATAATATAATATTTAAAATTATATTTACTATTTTTTACTAAGTAAATTTAGTATACATTTACCGCTTATAGTATATACTATAGAATATTTGAAAAAGTTTTGGATTGATAATCGTTATGTGGAAGGTTAGAATCTGCTTTTGAAGAATGTACATATAAACATATAGTTTGAATATATGTATCCATAGTTCTAGAAATTATAAAATTCACCGAAATTATTTTAAAATACTAAAATATTAAAAAAATAATATTGTAAGAATGACAGGCTGTGAACATACTAACGGTTCGTACGGGTATCTAAGAGTTGACAAAGGCAACTCTATTCTTTCTCGTTTTTTTATTGTTTTCTTCGAATTTTGATCAAAATTTTTTACTTTTATCGTGTTATCTACTTTTATAAATTTCATCTTTAAACTAGTAGAAGAATCGTTGTTTTAAATGATATTAATGGGTTTCTTTGAAAGGTGTTTAGTATTTGATTAACTTCCTTAAATTAAACTACAAATCATGCCTGACAATAATAAATATTCGAATAGTAATAAAAAATCTGTTAAAGGAAGAGGAGTTGTTAATTCTTTAATAAATAAATTGCTATTTGAAGCTCATTTACCTGGTTATAATTATTGTGGACCTGGAACAAAGGTCGAAAAACGATTAGCCCGAGGTGATAAAGGAATTAATCGTTTAAATGTGGCTTGTCGTGATCATGACATAGCATATTCTCAAAATACTGATCAAAATAAACGTCATATAGCTGATAAAATACTTGCAGAAAGAGCTTGACAAAGAGTCAAAGGTAAAGATTCTGGTTTAGGAGAAAAAGCGAATGCTCTTTTAGTTACAAACGCTATGAAAGCTAAAGTTAAATTCGGTATGGGGTTAAAAAAGAAAACTGTAAAAAAACAAAAACCACAAAAAACAGAAAAAAACAAAAACAACAAAAAAACAGAAAAAAACAATTGAAAAATGTTATAAAAAAAGCAAAAAGAGCAGTTCAGACTTTGAAAAAGCCCATGAATGATGGAAATATTATAAAAATTACTTTGTATGAAGCTGGAAAACTTTCAAAAGGACAAAAAAATGCAATTGATACACCTCGAATTATTCCAGTGCCTAAAATTGGTGGTATTTTACCTTTAATTCCAATATTTGCAGGCTTATCAGCTGTTGCAGCACTTACAGGTGGCGCTGCAGGAGTAGCTAAGGCTGTAAATGATGCTAATAGTGCACAAAATCAGTTAAAAGAAAGTGAACGTCATAATAAAATAATGGAAGCAATAGCATTAAAAGGGGGTAATGGATTACACTTAAACACATATAAAAAAGGGTTAGGTCTTTATGTGAACCCAAAAAACCATTAAATAAGCTACCCAAAAGACCACTTACAAATTATGATTTAGAAAAATTTGGTAAAAAATACTTGAAACATTTTCGAGGGGTTTTTATGAGAGACAATTTACCTGCAAAAAAGCCTTGGAAATTTGAATGTGGTATAATAAATTTAGATAATTCTATTGGAAATGGAACACATTGGGTAGCTTATTTTAAAAATGCAGAAATAACGCACTATTTTGATAGTTTTGGGAATTTACGTCCACCATTAGAAGTAATTAAATATTTAGGTGATAAGCTTGTATATAATTATAATAAATATCAAAACTTTAATACATATAATTGTGGTCATTTATGTTAGAATTTTTATTTCATATTGTTAAAAAATAAAGCAAAGTTATCAGTACATAAAACATAATTAAACAAAAATAATATTTTTTATTATTAGTCTAGCTTTATTAAAATTAACCTACATTAATAATTTTGTTCAAGTTCAAGGTTATTTCTTTCTTTCTATTTGAATAAAAAGAAACATAAAACTATCTGATAAAGAATACTTAGAATTTAGTTGTAATACAAGAAATTTAAAGAAAAATTAGAATTAGAAATATTATATAGGTATACATTTATTATGATGATGATGATGTATTAGCCTTGAAAATCTATAAAAGGAGAATAGATTTACGAAATATCTCATTATTTCAATTAAAGATATGTCAATATGATTAACTTTAAACGGAAACTGTTCCATATTAACCACTAATTATTTTCTTCCTATATACCTAAAGTGGGAAGAATATACATGTGGTTTAGTAGATTTTCAAACATATAATTCAATACCGAATATAGATGAGGAAAATAATAGATTTATTATTGATAATAAATCCATCATTCTTCCCACAGGTTCATATGAAATTGAAGATATTGAAGCATTTCTCAGAAAAAAATTTAATATTGTTAAAACAGACAATGAAAAGTTAATTATAAGACCTAATAATAATACATTAAAATGTGAAATTTTTGCTGATAAGGAAATTGATTTCGAAAGAGAAGATACTATTGGTAGGTTATTACGTTTTAGCAGAAAAAGATTATTGTCAAACAAATGGCATACTTTAGATCTTTTTGTTGATATTAATAAGATAAACATAATAATAGTGGAATGTAATATTATTTCCGGAATTTATATTAATGGAGCAGAAGCTCATATTTTACAGGAATTCTCTATTAACGTTAGTCCGGGATATAAAATAATTGAAGTTCCTAATAATGTAATTTATTTACCAGTAACAGTTAAACAGATAAGTTATATTACTATAAAACTGCTTGACCAGAACGGTAATTTAGTTATTTTCATGGAGAAACAATTACAATTAGATTGCATTTAAGCCTCAAAATGCTAACATTTAATCAAAATCAATCTCATCAATTCTATATACCTTCACAGAGTAAGAAACAACAGTTTAATCAATCAAAGTTATTCAAAGGAGTAGGAGGTGGCTGCCAACATTTAGAATATAAAAAACGATTATCATTTGAGAACAAAGAATATCTAAAATCTCTTGGGTATTTACTAAAAGCAAATTAAAATGGAGCTTTTTAATGATCCTGTTTTTAATGATGGAGCTTTTTAATGATCCTGAAACTATAACTAGCGCTCAATGATATTCATATTCACCATACACAAGTTCATTTGGATTAAGTGATATCATTAAAATACAAATACAAAATCAGAATTTAAATATATTACCTTCAACAAGTCTAATTTATATAGAAGGATATGCATCAAAACATGATGGATCAGCTGTTACACATACTAAACTAGTTAATAATGCTTTACCATTTCTATTTGATGAAATTCGTTATGAACTTAATTGTAAAGAAATTGATCATAATCGTAATGTTGGTATAACTTCAACATTAAAAAACTATATTTCACTCAATCAAAATGAAAGTACCGCTTTATATAATGTAAGTTGATCATCTAATGAATCAATTAAAATGAAAGCACTTTATTTCAATTTTTGTATACCCTTAAAAAGATTATTAGGATTTGCAGAAGATTATAAAAATATTATTCCAAATGCAAAACATGAACTGATATTAACTCGCTCTCGATTAAATGATAATTCATTATTATGTAATGCTACTAATCCTGCTATTGAAAAACCGAAAATTCTTATTACAAAAATATATTGGAAAGTTCAACATATTAACTTAGCTGATAATCTTAAATTAAATTTATACAAAAGTATTGAAACTGGTTCGGTTATGAAAATTCCTTTAGAAATTGGGAATTACATGAGTATCCTACATTACCAGCAGAAACTACACATCATATTTGGAATGTTAAAACAGCTTCACAACTTGAAAACCTCGGTTTATTATTTTTGCTTTACAAACTGATAAACAAAATAAACTTGAAGAAGATCCATCAAAATTTAATTTTTGTGTAAAAGTATATTTAAATTATATATGAATTTAATTCTAACATCAGATATGAATTTAAATTTTGGTAAGAATCGTTATGCATTAGCATATGAAGCATATTCGAATTTTAGAAGCTTCTATTATAATAACTCAATATCAGAACCTTTAGTTTCATGGGACAACTTTAAAGATGATTCTTCAATCTTCATAATTGATACTCGTTATCAAGATGATAATTTTAAAATGGGTCCAGTTGATGTCAAAATTGAATTAAAGACTTTAAAAAAAATTCCAGACAATACTACAGCTTATTGTCTTATTTTACATGATCGTTTAGTGGAATTGAAACCCTTAACAGGAGAAGTTAACAAAATTATTTAAATGATCAATTCTAATTACATATTTATAAATTATTTATAAATATGAAATACATTGTAATTGATATTCAAGGTTTTCGGGATAACCAAAATAAATTTATTTTAAAAGAAATTGCATGCTTATCATCAAACTGTGAAATTCAGCATTTTATTATACAAGCTCCTTATGGATATCATATTATAAATAAAAATACAAAAATAATAAATAAATGGTTAACAAAAAATCATCATGGATTTGCTTGGAACAATGGATCATCTCATTTCTGTAATGAAATCAATTTTTTAAA
The DNA here is from genome assembly GCA_947095535.1 of Poecilobothrus nobilitatus. NCBI lineage: Eukaryota > Metazoa > Arthropoda > Insecta > Diptera > Dolichopodidae > Poecilobothrus > Poecilobothrus nobilitatus. The sequence goes on from OX352772.1 coordinate 99,639,299, forward strand.
ATATTATATAACTATAGTTTACGTTAAAGAGGATGAAAAACAAAAAATGATTCAAAGTTTTTTCAAGCGAAATAATGTTATAAACTTAGATGAACAAGTATCAACAAGTTTAAAAACATTAAAAAAGCTCTATGAAAATCAGTATAAAAAATGTTATTTAATCATTTTGGATTCTGTGCTCTTCAAAATGTTTACATTTTAAAATCATTAGAAAACGAGGAAGAATGCAGTTGCCTTTGTCAACTCTTAGATACCCGTACGAACCGTTAGTATGTTCACAGCCTGTCACTCTGCTTACAATATTATTTTTTAATATTTTAGTATTTTAAAATAATTTGGGTGAATTTTATAATTTCTAGAACTATGGGTTGTAGATATATTCAAACTATATGTTTACACATTCTTCAAAAGCAAATTCTAACCTTCCACATAACGATTATCAATCCAAAACTTTTTCAAATATTCTATAGTACCATTTAATACTAAGCGGTAAATGTATATTAAATTTACTTAGTACAAAATAGTAAATATAATTTTAAATATTATATTATATTTAAATATTCCATTGACAGAATAATTTCTTATAAGTACAATAAAATACATATGTATATGTATGTAAATACGGCGCTATATAATATACATCTATACTCTTATCATTCATTCATCAGTGACATATACGATATGTAAATAAACATGATATTATATAAGTATGTATGTATATCAATATCATATAAATAAAAATTCTTCAAGCAACCGTTATGTTGTTTATTTATTTACAGTTTTTTGTACTACGCATTATATCCTCAACAATTTCAAATTATCGAGTAAAACAAAATGCAAAAAATTAGTTAAAGAAATTTGTTAGAAAATTTGAAAAAATCAAGTAACTCTTTCGTCAATTATAAAGTAATCATATATTATTAAATAAAGTTGTTAACAGAAATAAGAGTATAATGTTGAAGCTTTAAGTTTTGTGTATTACTTCAAAAAAATTTTAACAGGTGTTCAAGTTACAGGTGTTTAAAAATTAGAAATTTTCAGTTTTTGACCCCTTACAGCTCCTAAACGGGGGGTGATACAAAAAAAATTTCTCAAATGACTCATACTTATTTTGAAAGATCTAACTTCTGTCAAAATTTCAAGTTTCCAAATTAAACCGTTTAGAAGATAGAAGGGTTAAAGGATTTTGCAAAATTTTAGTTTCGCATAACGGTAAATTAAGACACCGTATGCCACAAATATATATTTATTGTATATATACTTTTAAAGCTAATAAAAGTAGTAATCGTTTGGTGTTTTCAAAATGAAGATATACCTTACACAACTTGTACTATAACAATTTAAATATAGAGCTTTTTTGAACCTTTGGGGAGCTATAGCTCCGTAACGGATGGGGGTACAAAAAAAAGTTATTAAAAATAAAATTAATATTTTTGTGACATCTATCAGCAGTTAAAATTTCATAGCTCTATTTCAAAAAAAATGTGGGCATCTAAAAGTTAGGTGTTTGAGAGCTACCCTAAGGTTTGGTCCAAACTCAACCAAAAAAAATGGGGAACCTACAAATTACTCCCAGAATATTTTGTGTAAACTGCAAGATTCTAGCTTTCTTAGTTTTTGAGTTAGCGTGCTAACGGACGGACGGACGAACGGACATGGCTCAAAAGTCGTAGAATTTTTTTCTGATCCGATCCATATCTTTGAAGGTATATCTAACTCGCTTATTTCGAGGTGTTACAAACGGAGGAGTAATTTTATTATACCCGATCCTATCGTACGGGTATAAAAAGCTGACTTAAACATTTTAAAAGTATTTAAACCAGTTTTGATGTAAAAACCGTATCAGTCAAAATATTTGTTTCTTTTGAAAATCTTTGGGTCACCAAGTTCATCACACTCTGATAAAAAGTTTGGTTTTTACAATCATTATGGATAATAAAGAAGAAGAAAAACAAAAATGGCTCAATATCAAGAATATAGGAGTCAAAGTAAATCTAAGACATCAGCATCTTGCACAATATCATGTATGCATTCATCATCAGCAACTGGCGCAAAATATCAAAAACAACACAAAGGAATGGAAGCAATGGAAGTTGTTGTAGATTATCATAAAAATCTGTTAAAATAATAAATTTGACTTTTTATTTTGTTATTCAATAAAAATATAAAAAAGAAAAATTTTTTTTATTAAATTTTTTATTTTTCGTTTATTCAAATAGCTATACAATTTATCAACAAGATAAACTTTACAGATGTTGTATGAATCTAAAAAGAATTTTATGTAAAAAATTTTAAGTCAATGGACGATGTAGAACTGGTATCTCCATATAAATACAACTCTTTTCTTATTTATGTAGGTTTGAAAAATCTGAAAATCTTAGAAATTACTACTTATTTAGGTTTGGAAAATCTGTACATTTTAGAAATTAAAAATTAAACAAGGTAGAATGTAAACCAACTGTTTTTAAAAGCGCACATTTCCAAAACTCAATACAAACTGTTTAGAAGTGTGACTTACACAAAAATTTGAAAATTTCATGTAATAAGAAAAATGTGAAAATAGGACATTTTTGAAAATTTGAGGATCCGTAAGTCCGGAATCCTATATAACTAAGAAAAGCCGTTAACACACGTAAAAATATCTTATTAAACCTTTAATTTTCATGTCTTGCCGAAGAAAATTTTTTTCAAGTGTCTAAAAATAGCAAATTTTAAATTTTTGAGGCGTAATAACTCTTGAAAAGGGGGTGCTACCAAAAAATTTTCTGAGGAAACTTATACTAATTCTAAAAGTTCTTTCTTGTCTCAAAATTTCAGGTTCTTATCTAAAGGCGTGCCAGAGTTATGAAAAAAAAAATTTCATGCAAAATGTGGTTTTCACATAACGGTAAATTTAAATAGTAAATAACAAAATATTACATAATTTTAATATTTTTTTATATAGAAAATAAAATTTCCGGTCTTTAGATTGCAAAACTATTACGCAGAGCCTGAGATATATACATCTGAAAATGGGGCTTTTTCGCAATTTTAAAGAGCTGCAACTTTGGAACCCTTTACAACTAAAATAAACCTTTAACACACGTTAAAATATAGTACTGTAGCTTTAATTTTTATATCTTGCAAAAGTAAAATGTGTACAGGTTTCTAAGTTACAGGTGTTTAAAAATAGCAAATTTTCAATTTTTGAGCCCTAATAACTAATAAACAAGGGGTGGTCCAAAAAAATTTTCTGAGCAAACTAATTCTAAAAGTTCTTTCTTGCCTCAAAATTTCAAGCTTCTATCTAAAAGTGTGCCGGAGTTATGAAAGTAGAAAAATCATTCAAAATTTGGTTTTTACATAACGGTAAATTTAAATACTAAATTTAAAAAAAATAATTTTGATATTAATTTACAAAGTTAAAAAAAATACCTGTCGAATAACGTTTTTAGATTGAAAAAATCTTAAGCAGAACATAAGATATATGCATTTAAAAATAGGGCTTTTTCAAAGTTTGAGGGGCTGTAGCTCCGTAATGGATGGGGCTACATGAAAAATTTGTTCCACAAAATTATTTTTATTATTAGACCTACCCATGGTTAAAATTTTTTCTCTATCTTTAACGGTGTAGAAGTTTTGTAAACAGACAGACGGACGAGTGAAACTTATAAGCACATTTTTTCAAAATTTTTTTGGAAATGTGCTAAAAATGAATTGTTTAATTTTTCTTATATCTTTAATTTTTTTTACTTATAAATTTTCACATTTAAAATCTATGATTAAAAATATATCTTTCTTCTCAGAGATTTTAAAGAAATATTTAATGTCATTATTTGAAATTATCCGGCTTAAGATTTCTACAATTTGTGGACTTAAAGCAGATATAATGTCATTTTAATGTCATTATTTGAAATTATCCAGCTCAAGATTTCTACAATTTGTGGACTTTTGTGGCTTTAAAGCATAGTACTTTGGCAAATAGGTAAAAAAATTTACTGTGTGAACTACTGCACACCTTGTCTGGTCTTTCTTATTTTTGGCGAACTTCGTGATCGCCTGCAAATGTCCTGCAAATGTAGAACTTCATATTCTTCGTTTTGTAGCAACTCGGACATTGAAATGAATTTTGTTTTTTTGTTGATGTCTGGAGAATATTTTGCTCGTCGTTCCTCCTCAATGTTGTTTAGAATGTCATCTTCTTCTGTACTAAATTTTATCTTTTTTCTTGAAGGTTGTTCCATTTTGTATATGAACTTTTATGTTTATATTCAGTTAGTTAACAGTTTAGTTTTTTATAAATGAATGAGATCTTAAGAAATTTTAGCTTCCATTTATTTGAAAATTTTTAGATGAATTTTTTTTAAATCATTATAACTATGCAATAGAATTTTTAGGACTCGATGTGACACAAACACAAGTTTAAAAAAAAAAAATCAAGAAGAAAGCTAAAATTTCTAAGACATTTTTAATAAAAATGTTTGCGGTTTTATGTTCTGTAGATTTTTTAGGACTCCATGTGATAGCACAAATTTTTTAACAGAAATTAAGACAAAAGTTAAAAATTTCTAAGTCATTCTAAATAAAAATGTTTGCGGTTTTATGTTCTGTGTCATGAATTTTGATTATACAAATTTCAAGAGCTTAAAAGTACTTTAAACATTTATTAAATTAATTAAATGATTTATGCTTTCTAACTTATCTTGATTCAATTTTTAACACAGGTTTTTAAATTTTTTTGTATGTATGTGGTTTTATGGTGCCAACATTCCTCAAAAATGTTAAAAATTGAATATGTGTTATATTAATTAAATAAGTTAAGTTATCTAAGTTATCTTGAATCAATTTTTAATTCTTTTAAGTTTTTTTTTTTTGGGATGTATGTGGTTTTATGGTGCTAATAAGTTTCAAAAATGTTAAAAACTTAATATTGTTATTTATAATTGATAACTTATTATGGTATATAAAGAATATATTATTATGGTATATAAAGAATAATTCAGTTTTATTCAAAATATTTTCAATATGAGCAATACTACTAAAGCTGAAAATCCCAAATCCTTACTTAATAAAACAATAATTGAATTTATCTTAAAATTATTTAACTTTGTTTTTTTATTTTATAATTTTTTTTATTTTATTGCAAAATGACCCCAAGCCAATTTGCGTACATTATCATCTAAAACATATATTTTATCATCGTGGTAACATAATGAAATTTTATTTAAATTTTGTGTATACAAATTATGAATCTTACTTCTAAAAATTAACATAGTACTTTTAAAAAGTTTTCTTTTATATACATTTTGATTTGATTTTGATTTTGCCGCCATTTTTTTCCTACCTGGAATTTTTATACGAGGTTTCTTTAGGTATATTTTAAATACATTCCGGTTAGTTAATATGGAACGTTACACGGAGAAACAACGTGTTTTTGTTATAACAACATTTTTTGAAAATGATAAAAGTTTTCAAGAAGTAATTAGGAAATTTCGAACAAAATTGGGTAGAGAAAATGCTCCAACAAATCGTGCCATCAAGCTGATGGTTGATAAATTTCCAGAAACTGGATCTGTTCTTGATAACAGAGGCAACATTTATCAACGTAGTGGCCGTTCAACCGAAAATGTAGCAGCTGTGAGCAGAAGTGTTGAAGAAGATCCAAAAACTTCCATTCGTCATCGTTCGCAGCAATTAAACATCAAACCATCCACATTATTCAACATTTTGCATTTTAAAGGCTTATAAGATCCAGCTGACGCAAGAATTAAAACCAACTGACCATGCATTATGTCGGCAATTCGTTTCTTGGGCAATCGTAAAACAAGAAGAAAATGAGAATTTTTTTAACAAAATAATCTTCACCGACGATTCCAGCTCAATGGCTACGTCAATAAACAGAATTGCCGCATTTGGGGTGAAGAGAATCCAAAGGTTATCTTAGAGCAACCAGTACATCCACAAAAAGTTATGGTTTGGTGTGGTTTGTGGTCAGGAGGAATCATCGGACCATATTTTTTTGAAAACGCAAATGGAAATGCGATTACAAGCAGTGGAAATCGCTACAGGGAGATGATCCGATGCTTTTTGTAGCGAGAAATTGATGATTTGGACGTAGAGAATATGTGGTTTCAACAGGACGGTGCCACTTGCCACACAGCAAGAGAAACAATGGATCTTTTGAAGGAAAAGTTCGAAGATCGCATTATTTCTCGTAGAGGAGGAGTGATGTGGCCACCAAGATCGTGCGATTTGACACCGTTGGATTTTTTTTGGTGTGGGGTTTTGTGAAATCGAAAGTGTACAGCAATAATCCCACAACAATTCAAGAGCTTAAAAACAACATTATCGAGCAGATTTCAACCATTGAGAACAGTTTATTGAACAACGTGATTCAGAATTTTGGTAAAAGATTGGAAGCCTGCCGAAGTAATAGAGGGGGCCACTTGGCCGACATAATTTTTCATTATTAAGCGGAACCTATTTGTAATAAATTAAAATAAAAATTTATTTAATATTTCAAAAAAAAAGTCTTTTTTTATTAAAATTAAAATGATACCTCAATTTTGAACACCCTATATAAACATTCTCTGTAATCACCTAAAATGAATAATTTTACAACATTTCTTTTGATACCTTTTGCTTTAACTATAACATTTTTATTTTCAATATCAATCGAATACATTTTCGCTTTTAATCCAATAAATTCTTTAATTACACTACCATTCCATTCATCCTTCATCATACCTAGAACCTTTTTATTTTTCAGAGGAATTTTATAAGAATTATCAATTGAATATTCTGATGTATCATAAAACTTTTCTATGTCAGGTTTAATATCTTCGTAAAAATTTTCTGTTGTAATGGTATATATAAATGAGTCAGTATCCATATAATTCAATTTAACATATTTATTATCTAGGTATCTGAAATTTTGTAAATGATGATTAAGTTTTATGGTAACAGTTTCTGTAAAATTTGGTTGTGATGGCACGACAGGTTCGGGTAGCTGCCATACAACTTCTCTTTTTAAATGAAAATAAATCAGTGTCCGTCCGCACGATAACTCCAAAAATAAAGGAACTAGGAGGCTGAAATTTTTTCTACGTCACTTTTGTAAAATTGTTAGTTTTACTATTTAAATCCAGCATTTTCGCCCGCCGCGTTCGAGTAGCTGCCATACAACTTCTTTCTTTAAATGGAAATAAGCCAGTGCCTATTCAAGCTAGGTATCTGAAATTTTGCAAATGATGATCAAGTTTTATGGCAACAACTTCTGTAAAATTTGGTTGTGATGGTATGACAGGTTCGAATAGTTGCCATACAACTTCTCTTTTTAAATGAAAATAACTCAGTGTCTACTGAAGCTAGGAATCTGAAATTTAGTAAAGAGGTGTCGAGTTACATGCCAACAACTTTTGTAAAATTTGATTGGTCTAAAGCAGCCAGTTCAGGCTTCTTGCACCTCTTGGAACTTAATGCCAAAAATTTAAAAGAAGATAACACGATTAACACTGGCTCTAAATTAAAAGAGATATTAATTATAAAAGTAAAGATGGTAGTAGTGTAAAAGCTCACAAATGAAGAAAAGACAAAAATTCAAATAATATATTTAGTTATATTCCCAAATTATGGAAAAAACAGGGAAATATCAATAATTATATCGAAGGCGATAATGGCAATAAAATGTTTAATGTCTCTCTAATGAATTTGTGTGGGATGCATATAGAATTTAGAGTAAAATGATACAGATTTAATTAAATAGAATATATTGTTTTTGAACATTTATTGAATTTTAACTAACAAAAATCAAAAAATAATAAAATTCTATTAAATAAATAAAGTCTAAATTATAAATTATTAGAGTTTATTGGTTTTTTAAAAATAAAATAAAAAAATTAATAAATAAAAATAATACAAAACATTATTAATATAAGTAAAAGGAAAAAATATCTTAAAAGAGTCTACTGGAATTTAAAAGAAAATCTAACAGTGAATTTAAAAAAATTAAATAATAAATTTAAGTAAAAAAAAAAGTGTTTAAAAAGGAAAAAAAAAAAATTTAACCTATTGTAATATTTAAAAATAGGTAAAGAGAAAACAAACACTAAAATATGAATTGTTTTACGTGTAAAAAAAAATTGCAACGTTCTGACGTTTATAGTAATTGCTGTGATTGCAATAATAATTTCTATGCTATCTGTGCTAATCTTCGTGCAGAGGATTTATCTTATTATAAAGAAATTGGAAATAAATTTCGATTAGTTAAATGTGACAAAGTGAGACGGCAATCTATTATTTACGATCATCATAATTTTTCTGGTAGTAGTAGTAATACTACTCAGATGAGTCCATCTACTTCATCAGTTATAAATACTGATACTCATTCAGCACTCTCTTCAGAAAATAATAACACTACACAATTACACAAACTGAAAAAACAGCAGAGACTAATTCTACTCTGCCTACTTCATCTCTCAATTCAATAACTGCAAAGAATAACAACAAAGTAGTTACTATGGAGTTACTGTATCAAGAATTGGTAAATATAAAATATATTAACGCTCGTTTTTTATATGAGTTATCAATAGTAAGAGAGAAGAATATTATACTTAAGAAAAAAATTATGTTATAAAACAAAAAGAAAAGAATAATGCAATTGAAATTGTTGGTGTTCCAAATCTCAATAATAATAACGCATTTCTTACGGCAGAGAACGTTTTTCTGATTGTTTGCAATTAAGCATTGGTGTGAATGAAATCAAAAATTGTTATGTTAAAACATTGAAAAATATTAAAATGAAAAATAAAGCAGTGTTATATGTGAATTTTAATTTTTATGATACAAAGCAAAAAATTATTAAGGCAAAGTCTTCGAATGTAGAAAACCTCAACACATCTACTTTTGATATAAAAAAAAGCAACATCTACCTAAACGAAGCATTTACAAATTACACCAAAACTTTGTATATGGAACAAAAAAACAAAACAATTTTACGTATTTATGGTATCAAAATTGTAAAATATATCTTAGAAAATTCGAGGGTGATAGGCCATTGGTATAAGTTCATTCGAAGATTTATTAAAAATTAATTCTTGATTTATTAAACTTTTAATTTTAATTTTTATTTTGTAAATGATACTTGATATTTCTAACTTCGATTACGATCTTATTAACAATGATCTTACCTTACCTACTATTGATAATGTAGCAAAATATAATTGTAATTGTTTGAATAATTTTGTTATAGTCCATCAAAACATTAGCTTAAGGCAAAATTTTAACCACTTTATTGCTGAACTTGAAGCTTTTAAATCACTACCTGACTTTTTATTGGTCTCGGAAATATGGATATACGATTATGAATTTGTGGATTATTTCATAGTATAACTTTTTTGCATGTACAAATGGTAGTTATATTTCAAGTTGTGTTGGTTGTTTTGTAAAATATGTTTATGAGTGTGTAGTTGACTATCATCTTAATCGTAAAATTTCGTGTAAAGTCAATGATTTTATTTTATATTATATATATATATATATATATATATATATATATATATATATATATAGGTTTGATAAACACCATATTAGTGTATTCCTTAATGAATTCTCAAATATGTTAGATAATTAAAATGTAAAAAATCTTTTCGTAGTATTAGACATAAATTTAGATATATTAAAGGTAAATGAGATATTAATTATAAAAGTAAAGATGGTAGTATTGTAAAAGCTCACAAATCAAGAAAAGACAAAAATTCAAATAATATATTTAGTTATATTCCCAAATTATGGAAAAAAAAGGGAAATATCAATAATTATATCAAACGCCATAATGGCAATAAAATGTTTAATGTCTCTCTAATGAATTTGTGTGGGATGCACATAGAATTTAGAGTAAAATGATACAGATTTAATTAAATAGAATATATTGTTTTTGAACATTTATTGAATTTTAACTAACAAAAATCAAAAAATAATAAAATTCTATTAAATAAATAAAGTCTAAATTATAAATTATTAGAGTTTATTGGTTTTTTAAAAATAAAATAAAAAAATTAATAAATAAAAATAATACAAAACATTATTAATATAAGTAAAAGAAAAAAATATCTTAAAAGAGTCTATTGGAATTTAAAAGAAAATCTAACAGTGAATTTAAAAAAATTAAATAATAAATTTAAGTAAAAAAAAAGTGTTTAAAAAGGAAAAAAAAAAAATTTAACCTATTGTAATATTTAAAAAATAAATAAAAAAAATTTTTAAAAAAACAGCTTTTTAGAACTAAAAAGTAGAAAATAAATTTTTAATAGCAAATTTTTCTGTAATTTTCTAAACTATTTTGTTACAATCGAGATTTCTTTGAAAAAGTTTATTTCAATATGTCAAATATATATATAAATATAAGTATATATAAGTTTTAAAGTCTGTGAAATTAAAATAAAAGCTGGAGGCAAAATTTAAAAATATAAGTTTATAATTATGCGTTTGTTGCCTCCAGCTTTTATTTTAATTTCACAAACTTTAAAACTTATATATACTTATATTTATATATATATTTGACATATTGAAATAAACTTTTTCAAAGAAATCTCGATTGTAACAATATAGTTTAGAAAATTACAGAAAAATTTGCTATTAAAAATTTATTTTCTACTTTTTAGTTCAAAAAAGCTGTTTTTTAAAAATTTTTTTTATTTATTTTATTTCATTCTTTTTAGTAACGGCAAATATAAGTATTGAATTGATATTTTCTTTTTTCCTTGTTTAATTTTGAATTTTTACAGTTGCCCTCACAGTCTATAATTATATTATTACCTGTTATAATATAGAATATATTGAATTTTTTTATTATTAATTTATTATGGCAAAATTTTTAAAAAATTAAGAAAACGTTGCATAGCTAAATTCAAAATTTAAATAAAAATATTGCAATTTTATAATGTTCTTTATTTCCACTTAAAAATGCAACCCTTTAAAAACTTTGATTTATATACTGCCTTGTTTTTTCTTTCTTTTATAGCATGACATTTTAATATTTTTTTTTTCTATGTGTTATGTGTGTAAATATCAGATGTGAACATATACATAAGAAATAGCCTTTAAAAATATTTAAAAACAATCAAAGTAACATTTTTTATTCTCTTTTTTTTCTATTCGTTTTTATTTTTCTTCCAGTAGGTATTACATTTTCCTTTTTTTTTGTTTTCTGTTATTTAGGTAAGCTAAGTATTTCTTTTTTTTATACCCGTACGATAGGATCGGGTATAATAAAATTACTCCTCCGTTTGTAACACCTCGAAATAAGCGAGCTAGATATACCTTCAAAGGTATGGATCGGATCAGAAAAAAATTCTAAGACTTTTGAGCCATGTCCGTCCGTCCGTCCGTCCGTCCGTCAGCACGCTAACTCAAAAACTAAGAAAGCTAGAATCTTGAAATTTACACAAAATATTTTTGGAGTAATTTGTAGGTTCCCTATTTTTTTTGGTTGAGTTTGGAGCAAGCCTTAGGGTAGCTCTCGAACACCTAACTTTTAGATCTCCACATTTTTTTTGCAATAGAGCTATGAAATTTTAACTACTGATAGATCTCACAAAAATATTAATTTTATTTTTAATAACTTTTTTTTGTAGCCCCACCCGTTACGGAGCTACAGCTCCCCAAAGGTTCAAAAAAGCTCTATATTTAAATTGTTATAGCACAAGTTGTATAAAGTATATCTTCATTTTGAAAACGCCAAACGATTACTACTTTCATTAGCTTTAAAAGTATATATACAATAAATATATATTTTTGGCATACGGTGTCTTAATTTACCGTTATGCGAAACTCAAATTTTGCAAAGTTCTTTAACCCTTCCATCTTCTAAACGGTTAAAGTTGGAAACTTGAAATTTTGACAGAAGTTAGATCTTTGAAAATTAGTATGAGTCATTTCAGAAATTTTTTTTGTATCACGCCCCGTTTAGGAGCTGTAAGGGGTCAAAAACTGAAAATTTCCTATTTTTAAACACCTGTAACTTGAACACCTGTTAAAATTTTTTTGAAGTAATACACAAAAATTAAAGCTCCAACATTATATTTTTATTTGTGTTAACAACTTTTTTTAATAATATAGGGTTACTTTATAATTGACGAAAGTGTTACTTGATTTTTTCAAATTTTCTAACAAATTTCTTTAAAACGAATTTTTTCCATTTTGTTTTACTCGATAATTTGAAATTGTTGAGGATATAATGCGCAGTACATAAAAATGTAAATAAATATACAACATAACGGTTGCTTGAAGAATTTTTATTTATATGATATTGATATACATACATACTTATATAATATAATGTTTATTTACATATCGTATATGTCACTAGTGAATGAATGATAAGAGTATAGATGTATATTATATAGCGCCGTATTTACATACACATATGTATTTTATTGTACTTATAAGAAATTATTCTGTCAATGGAATATTTAAATATAATATAATATAATATTTAAAATTATATTTACTGTTTTGTACTTAGTAAATTTAATATACATTTACCGCTTAGTATTAAATGGTACTATAGAATATTTGAAAAAGTTTTGGATTGATAATCGTTATGTGGAAGGTTAGAATCTGCTTTTGAAGAATGTACATATAAACATATAGTTTGAATATATGTACAACCCATAGTTCTAGAAATTATAAAATTCACCCAAATTATTTTAAAATACTAAAATATTAAAAAAATAATATTGTAAGCAGAGTGACAGGCTGTGAACATACTAACGGTTCGTACGGGTATCTAAGAGTTGACAAAGTCAACTGTATTCTTCCTCGTTTTTTAAATGTTTAATTTATACATGCATTCTATTTAAAAAATATAAATTATAACCTATAGAACATACTGAATTTTTTTTTGTTCGTTTATATTTACCGTCCATTCATATATAACTAACTATTCAAATATAACTGTTGCCTACATATTAAAAAAAAATAATAAATCTATAAATACATAAATACATATTACATAAATAGCCATATATTCATTCATATACATAGTATCTATATTATGAGCTGAACTTCTCAGTGTTGCATTATATCATAATGCGGCAAAATTTTTAAAAAATTAAGAAAACGTCAAAATTTAAATAAAAAGATTGCAATTTTATAATGTTCTTTATTTCCACTTAAAATGCGACCCTTTAAAAACTTTGATTCATACACTGCCTTGTTTTTTCTTTCTTTTCATAACATAACATTTTAATATTTTTTTTTATCTGTTATGTACGGAAATATCAAACGTATGAACCTTTCTTTTAAAATCATAACATTTTAATAGTTCTTTTTTTCTATCTGTTATGTAGGTAAATATCAGATGTGCACATATACTATTTCTTATGTAAAATAGTATATATACTATTTTACATAATAAAATATACTATTTCTTATGTCTATTTCTTATGACTTTAAAAATATTTAAAAACAATCAAAGTAACATTTTTTGTTCTCTTTTTTTTCTATTCGTTTTTATTTTTCTTCCTGTATTACATATTCCTTTTTTTTTGTTTTCTGCTATTTAGGTACGCTAAGTATTTCTTTTTTTTTTTTTTAAATGTTTAATTTATACATGCATTCTATTTAAAAAATAGAAATTATTAGCTATAGAACATTCTGAATTTTTTTTTTGTTCGTTTATGTTAACCGTCCATTCATATGCATACATACATTTTTTTTTGTTCGTTTATGTTTACCGTCCATTCATATAAATATAACTGTTGCCTACATATTAAAAAATAATAAATCGATGAATCAACTAAATAATAATAGTTGGGAATTTGGGAATTTGGTGTGACTGCGTTAGCAGGTTTTTAATAGTACAGCACACATAAAAATATACATACCATTTTTGTACATGTTTGTAGCTATATGTATGTAGTAAAAATATTTGGTTTTAAAAGTATGTAATTGAGAATATATTAAATTGCTTACTTCTAAATGCTAATGTTTTTGAATTAAAAAAACACGTATCTATATAAATATTATAAATAAACACATTGCTTTTATAAATAAAAATGTATACTGTAATAAAAATGCACTTGCTTACTAAATTTTAAGTAAATGCATATTAAATTTTACACTGTGTTCTCAAGTGTGGCACATTAATTTGTTTACACATTGATATCTTTCAAATTCATCGCTTTCAAACCAAAAATATTTTCGAAGCACATATATTACTATTTTGAAGTATGTACCTATGGATATGTACGCATACAATGCAATAGCCTACATAAAAAACAATAGTCTTTTATAGAAAAAAAAAAATATTTATGGATTACGTATACGTATTGGTATTGGTATTGGTGAGTTTAGTAAATTTAGATAAAATATTTTATTTTGGTTCTGTAATAATTCTGTTCAAAATTCTGTTATATCTTTGTATGAAAATTTAATTTTGAAATTAAGCTAATTTCTCTAATGTTTTTCGATATTATTATTTTAAAATCATGTATTGTCCTCGGGATCTGATCTAATGAAGAAAATTTCAAGTCTCTAACTCAATGGGAAGTGTGTTTAAAATGGCTTCTAAGATTCCATCCTTTACCCAACCTAGTTAATAAAAAGCTGTTAAAAATAGGTAAAGAGAAAACAAACACTAAAATATGAATTGTTTTACGTGTAAAAAAAAATTGCAACGTTCTGACGTTTATAGTAATTGCTGTGATTGCAATAATAATTTCTATGCTATCTGTGCTAATCTTCGTGCAGAGGATTTATCTTATTATAAAGAAACTGGAAATAAATTTCGATTAGTTAAATGTGACGAAGTGAGACGACAATCTATTATTTACGATCATTATAATTTTTCTGGTAGTAGTAGTAATACTACTCAGATGAGTCCATCTACTTCATCAGTTATAAATACTGATACTCATTCAGCACTCTCTTCAGAGAATAATAACACTACACAATTACACAAACTGAAAAAACAGCAGAGACTAATTCTACTCTGCCTACTTCATTTCTCAATTCAATAACTGCAAAGAGTAACAACAAAGTAGTCACTATGGAGTTACTGTATCAAGAATTGGTAAACATAAAATATATTAACGCTCGTTTTTTATATGAGTTATCAATAGTAAGAGAGAAGAATATTATACTTAAGAAAAAAATTATGTTATAAAACAAAAAGAAAAGAATAATGCAATTGAAATTGTTGGTATTCCAAATCTCAATAATAATAACGCATTCTTTACGGCAGAGAACGTTTTTTCTGATTGTTTGCAATTAAGCATTGGTGTGAATGAAATCAAAAATTGTTATGTTAAAACATTGAAAAATATTAAAATGAAAAATAAAGCAGTGTTATGTGTGAATTTTAATTTTTATGATACAAAGCAAAAAATTATTAAGGCAAAGTCTTCGAATGTAGAAAACCTCAACACATCTACTTTTGATATAAAAAAAAGCAACATCTACCTAAACGAAGCATTTACAAATTACACCAAAACTTTGTATATGGAAGCAAAAAAACAAAACAATTTTACGTATTTATGGTATCAAAATTGTAAAATATATCTTAGAAAATTCGAGGGTGATAGGCCATTGTTATAAGTTCATTCGAAGACTTATTTAAAATTAATTCTTGATTTATTAAACTTTTAATTTTAATTTTTTATTTTGTAAATGATACTTGATATTTCTAACTTCAATTACGATCTTATTAACAATGATCTTACCTTACCTACTATTGATAATGTAGCAAAATATAATTGTAATTGTTTGAATAATTTTGTTATAGTCCATCAAAACATTAGCTTAAGGCAAAATTTTAACCACTTTATTGCTGAACTTGAAGCTTTTAAATCACTACCTGACTTTTTATTGGTCTCGGAAATATGGATATACGATTATGAATTTGTGGATTATCATATTTCAGAGTATAAGTTTTTTGCATGTACAAATGGTAGTTATATTTCAAGTTGTGTTGGTTGTTTTGTAAAATATGTTTATGAGTGTGTAGTTGACTATAATCTTAATCGTAAAATTTCGTGTACAGTCAATGATTTTATTTTTACCTTTTTATGTATATATTTCCTTAATGAATTCTCAAATATGTTAGATAATTAAAATGTAAAACGTTTTTCGTAGTATTAGACATAAATTTAAATATATTAAAGGTAAATGATGATGTAACAAATCTTTTAACATTGCTAGCAACCCATGGGCTAACTTCCATAATAAACGACACAATTAAGCCATCTTCGGAAAAATGCATTGACCATTTTTGTTTTCGATCATCTAGACTCGAATTGATTCAAAAAAATAATTTAGATCTGAATATTACTGTTCACTGTATGACATGTTTAATTACTAAAAAATTGAGTGAAGTTAAACATAATAAAAACAGCAATGATAAACAACTAAAAAAAATAGATTATGCAAAACTGAATTTAATTTTACAGTATGAGTTTTGGGAAGAAGTTCTAGTAGAAAATGATATTTCTAAAGCTTATACCATCCTTAGTAAAATTTTGCAGGCACATATTGAAAATGCTGGTTTGAGGGTTTTATCCTGGAATGGTTTTCCGGTTATTTGATGTCACGATGCCATAGAGTGAAAATTGGAAGTAAACTGTCGGATACAAAGTACACGAAAAATGGGGTACCACAGGGTTCTGTATTGGAGCCAATTCTCTTTTTATTATATGTTAATTCTATATTTGACTTAGAATTTAAATTAGTTTTAAAAATATATATACAATAAATATATACTTGTGGCATATGGTGTCTTAATTTACCGTTATGCGAAACTAAAATTTTGCAAAATCCTTTAATCCTTCTATCTTCTAAACGGTTTAAGTTGGAAACTCGAAATTTTGAAAGAAGTTAGATATTTGAAAATAAGTATGAGTCATTGCAGAAATTTTTTTTGTATCACTCCCCGTTTAGGAGCTGTAAGGGGTCAAAAACTGAAAATTTCCTATTTTTAAACACCTGTAACTTGAACACCTGTTAAATTTTTTTTAAAGTAATACACAAAAATTAAAGCTTCAACATTATACTCTTATTTCTGTTAACAACTTTTTTTAATAATATAGGATTACTTTATAATTGACGAAAGTGTTACTTGATTTTTTCTAACAAATTTCTTTAACGAATTTTTTGCATTATGTTTTACTCGATAATTTGAAATTGTTATATTGGATATAATCCGTAGTACAAAAAAATGTAAATAAATAAACAACATAACGGTTACTTGAAGAATTTTTATTTATATGATATTGATATATATACATACTTATATAGTATCATGTTTATTTACATATCGTATATGTCACTAGTGAATGAATGATAAGAGTATAGATGTATATTATATAGCGCCGTATTTACGTACATATACATATGTATTTTATTGTACTTATAAGAAATTATTCCATGACCACAAGGCTTATGTTTAGGCTATAACGGATTTAATTTCAGATCCATTTCGCGGCATTCAGGAACCTTATCATTTCTGCAGGTTGCTTAGACGCTAGATCGCTAAGATCGTTAAATTCATGGCTACCCAGTGCTGCTCTTCTGGCTCAGGCCAGCGGTGGGCATTTACACGTGAAGTGTATAATGGTTTCTTTCTCATTCTGTTCACCACAACTGCGGCATGATGTATTGAATGGAATACCTAATCTGGCCGCATGTTCGCCAATTGGCCAGTGTCCCGTGAACACACCTATTGCTCTGGCTATGTCTCGCCGAGATAGCTTCAACAGGCTGTCCGTTCTTTTGTTGTCGTACGCCGGCCATATTTTAGTTATCGTACGGCATGAGGTTAATTCTTTCCACTTTCTTTTCGCTATGGATTAAAAGTGTAGAAAGATATCCCTTTTAACGCTGTTTAGTGGTGGATCCACCTGTTCTTCCAGGGAAGTATTCAGATTGGAACCCCTCCTTGCTAATTCATCAGCATGTTCATTTCCTGTGATGTTCCTATGTCCCGGAACCAACAGTAATGTAACCTTGTATTGATATTCTTATATTCTTAAGCTCGTCAGAGCATTTTCTGATAAGCTTGGATGTTATCATCGTAGAGTTAAGAGCCGCGATTGCTGCTTGGCTATCAGTGACAATGGCAATGCTTCTCCCCAGAGAAGTATTGCTGCTAAGTATTTGGCATGCTTTCCATATTCCTAGCATTTCAGCTTGAAATACACTGGATTTATTGGGAAGTCTGAAAGCATGTTCTATTTTGAGTTTTTCTGAGTAGACACCAGCGCCGACACCGCAGTCCATTTTTGACCCATCAATGAAGAGTGTGATGTCTACTACACCCAAAAGGTTTCCTTGTCTCCATTCTCTTCTTGATGGAATTACTTTGAAATTCTTAACAATTTCGTAACTTGGAATAGTGTAGTCTGTGGAATCTGGCAGCTCCCAAGATGTCGAGCTTAGAATACTGCCATGACCATAAGGTTTTGTGCGCCAGTGCCCATTTTCTCTGAGTCTGATTGCACTACAACAGGCTAGAAATTTTATATGAAGGTCAACGGGGAGGAGATAAAGAAGTGCATCTAGTGCATTACTTGGTGTCGATCTCAATGCACCCGTAATGCCTAAACATGCGCCTCTCTGTACCTTACCAAGTTTGGTTCGGATATACTCTTTCTCCAGCGCTTGCCACCAGACTAATGATCCATAGGTAAGAATGGGGCGTACAATAGCTGTGTGCATCCATAAAGCCATTCTTGGTTTTAAACCCCATTTTTTACCTAACATTTTCCTACAAGAATACAGGGCTACACAGGCCTTTTTGGCTCTTTCGTCACTATTAAGTCTCCACTTCAGTTTCGTATCAAGAATCATTCCTAGGTATTTGACATTGGGGTTAAATTCATATATACACCATCCAGTCTAGGCTTGGTGAATTCCGGTATCTTTGTTGTGTTTGTGAATAGCATTAGCTCAGTTTTGTTCGGATTGACGCAGAGGCCACATCCATTGGCCCATCTACTAACCCTTCTTAAAGCTCTTTCCATAATTACACTAATTATGTCAAGAAACTTTCCAGACACTAATACTGCTAGATCATCTGCGTATGCAATGGCTTTGATTCCCCCATCTTGAAGTTCTTTCAGTATTCCATTCATTACTAGAAGCCACAGTAGTGGTGATAATACCCCGCCTTGGAGTGTGCCTCTACTTACTCTTCCAGTAATTTTATGGTTACCAAGTTCCGATTGGATCTCTCTTGAATGCAACATATTAACAATCCACTGACTAAGGACAGTTTCTGCCCCTAGTTCTTGCAGTGAATTCTGTATGGCCGCTACATGTACATTATTGAAGGCTTCTTCTGTGTCTGAAAAGGTAGCTAATGTATATTCCTTATACTGAATCGATTGTTCCACGTCCTGCACTAGTTCAGTCAGTGCAGTCTCTGTTGACTTACCCTTACCATAGGCATGTTGGCACTTACATAGCGGAGTACTCTCTAGTACTCTTCTAAGCTCTAACTAGAGCGTTCTTTCGAGAGTTTTCAATAAAAAGGATGATAGACTGAACGGTCTAAAATCTTTAGCGGTGTCGTGCCCCCTTTTACCAGCTTTTGGTATAAAGATCACAATCACCCGCCTCCATTGCAGGGGAATATGAGCAAAAGTGAGGCTGCTTCTGAACAGCTTAGTAATTAATGGAACTACAAGACCCTTCATTTCTTGCAGCATTTTTGGAAAAATACCGTATAAACCTTCGGCTTTGTATGGAGCGAAGTTATCAATTGCCCAGGCAACCTTTTCCTCCGTTATAACTGCCGTCTCCGTTTCGTCTCCGTCTTCAATGCGCCCTGGGAAATGGGTAGACACTAAAAGATCTAGGGTATCCTCGGCTGAATCAGTCTAATTGCCTTCCGCAGTTCTCAGGAAGGAAGAATTGGAGTGTTCTCTAGATAAAACTCTATTAAGGCTTGCTGAGTCTCTAGTACTTTCAATTGATTCACAATAATCCTTCCATGATTGGTGTTTAGCCATTCGGATTGCTCTCTTATATTCCCTAAGTTGGTCCTTATAGAGTTGCCATTTATTCTGCCTGTAGTAGATATTGTAGGCGTCGCTAGTCTCGTTTCTTAGGTTACTTAAGTTCTCATTCCACCAGACCGGATATGTCTTTTTGCTACGCTTAATAGGACATGCCACTTTGAATGAGACCTCCATGGACCTTGTAAACATGTCAGTTCTCTTTTCTAACTCATTTTCAGTTGCGATATCTGAGTTAGCTATTACCAAAAGTTTTTTTCTAGCTACTTTTCTGAATTTCTTCCAGTCGGTAGCCCTGGGATTTCTGTAGGGTTTGGGATTTTCATGCTTAATATTGATATTGAAGAGAATCCAATTGTGGTCCGAAAAATACCTTTTCTCGGATACTCTCCATTTCTCTATATTTAAGGTTTCGTCGTTACTAATACATGTAATACCTAACACATCTGCCCAAGCTGGAAAACTATTCGAGCTTGGAAATATAAAAGTGGGGTTACTGCCCCTATTGCATGTATTTAGGTTGCTATTTAAAATAAAATCAAATAATGACTCACCTCGTTCATTCGTTTCCGAGCTACCCCATAGGGTATGCCGTGCATTAGCATCACAGCCTGCGATCAATTTGTCACCTGTGGCAACTACCAACTGCTGGAACCGAGACGGTGGAGCAGGTTCGTCATGTGGCATGTACACGGAACTTATATACACGCTCACATTGTTCCGCATCTCCAGTTTAACAACTGTCAAATCTTCATAACTAAAATTAGAACAGAGATGTGCGCTTATATGCTTTTTAACTAGAATACTAGTTCTTGGCTTACCTATTTCTAAATCTACATTCTTGTAGTATAAATTATAATCACAGGTGTTTAACCCTCTAATCTTAGAGGCGTTAACCCAAGGCTATTGAATTAGGGCTATATCTAAGTCCTCCTCTGCTAGGAGAACTAGCCGATTATCCGAGGCGCACTACGAGTGCCTTAGGTTAATCTGCACCACCCACATCGCTTACTTCACAACGAGGTGCTGTAGACTGCTGTATTGCCAAGTCACCCAGCAGCCCGCTTGCTTCGTCCAGGTCGTCTATGTCTGGACTCTATGGTTTGAATATTTTTAGTTTGGTATACCCTATACCAAACCTCAGTTTGTTTTCCTGCTTCTTCAGAGCACCCAGACTTTCCTCACTGATAGGAAGGAGAAACGATATACTGTTTTTTAGCAGTTCACCTGACGATTTCTCCTTCGTTATCACCGACCAGTTCCCCATTGGAACTGTCGGGTTGTGCAAGCGCAGACACTCGAGGAGCTTTTCCCCGGTTATCTCCATCCTAGGCAACCAGATACGGGCTCTAGGTCTCCTAGGGATTTCGCTAGCTGGGATTATTCCAATTTTGGCTTCCTCCCAGGAATTGCCAATCTTAGCAATGCATTTACTAAAGAAATCCAAGGAGAACTGATCCTTGCATCTGATTACCCTGTAGCACCTGACTACGTCGGATCAAGGGATCAAAACAAGGGAGTTGTCCTCCTGCACCTCCTAGGATGAACTCATTGACGATCTCGGAAAGTTTCGCCTCAAGCTTGATCCACAGATCATTGGAAAATTTCCTGTCACTGGCTCTCTCGTTGACAACTGCAACACATAAACTGCCTTTTACAATATCATTGTAATTTTTATGTGCTACAGTTTTCGAACTGTTATGTAGATTCATCCTAGGCACCATAGTTCTTTCTGCGCCAGGACTAGTCCCATCCTGTGACCTATTCCTTTTCGATGAATCTTTTTCGGAATTGTGCGATTCATACAGTCGCACAATCTCGCTATATTTCTTCTTGTCTCTGGATCCCTTTCTTTAACAATACCTTTGGCTTCGTTCTGGGCTATCTTGCGCAATATGAACTTAGCTTTCTGGTACTGTTTCTTCCAAGCCGATCCAGAGCTTCTACCATACTTCTTTTTAGTGTTGGAAATACTATGACTGGTATTTCCACTACTATTTGAGCCTGATGGCTTTGGAGCACTATGACAGGTGCTTCTTCCACCAACAGGCACTAAAACTTTTGCAGGACCTTAGCTGAGTACTGCCTTCGCTGCTGAAGGGGTACTCTGGCTGGTACCGATAATAGTCTCCTGATTGGAGACGAGTAACTCATCTTCAGAAGATGAGTTGATGTTTGTTTGTTTTTTTTAATCAATTTTTTCATTTTTGTTCCCACGAGTTTTGCGAGAAAGGACGGTCGACATATGCAGACCTCCCGTACATATGCAAGACTACTTACAATGGGATGGCGCCTGGTGACCCAAGGAGACCGTTAGCGATACTATCTTTATACACTTGGTACCATTCAGCCCTCGGCACGGTTTACTTTCACATCTTGGCTTGAGTGTACAACTATAATCAGCCGATTATCTGTCTCCAAAACCAACATCTAGTTTGAGGATGACAGGTAAAGTTGTCCGAGTACACCCTTTGCAGGAGTATAGGTGATTAACTGTACCCGGGTGATTGCCTGTACCTGTATTAAATGGTACTATAGAATATTTGAAAAAGTTTTGGATTGATAATCGTTATGTGGAAGGTTAAAATCTGATTTTGAAGAATGTATAAACATATAGTTTGAATATATGTATAACCCATAGTTCTAGAAATTATAAAATTCACCCAAATTATTTTAGAATACTAGAATATTAAAAAAATAATATTGTAAGCAGAGTGACAGGCTGTGAACATACTAACGGTACGTACGGGTATCTAAGAGTTGACAAAGGCAACTGTATTCTTCCTCGTTTTTATTGTATTTTGATCTTGAACTTGAATTTTATTTGAATTGCAATTATATGAACTACAATTATTTTTAAATTTTAATTTAATTTGTGTTGACTCTGCATTTTTATACCCGTACGATAAGTATCGGGTATAATAAAATTACTCCCCGGTGTGTAACACCTTGAAAAAAGCGTACTAGATTCAAAGGTATGGATCGGATCAGAATCAAATTCTGAGTCGATTAAGTCATATCAGTCCGTTCGCTCGGCCGTCAGCACGCTAACTCAAAAACTAAGAGACCTAAAATCTTGAAATTTACACAAAATATTCTGGAAGCAATTGTAGGTTCCCTATTTTTTTTTATTGAGTTCCGACCAAAACTTCGGGTAGCTGCCGAGCAACTAACTTTTAGATCTTCACAATTTTTTTGAAATAGAGCTATGAAAATTTGAAACGGTGATAGATATCATAAAAATATTAATTTCATTTTTAACAATTTTTTTCTGTAGCACTACCCGTTAAGGAGCTACAGCCCCCCAAAGTTCGAAAAATCTCTATATTTAAATTGTTAAAACACAAGTAATATTAGGTATATCTTCAATTTGAAAATTCCAAACGATAGGTGCTATTATGAGGTTTAAAAACGTGTATATAATAAATATAAAGTTGTGCTATACGGTGTCTTAATTTACCGTTATGCGAAACATTGCAAACGAATTATTGCAAACTCCTTTAACCCTTCTATCTTCTAAACGGTTTAAGTTGAAAACTTGAAACTTTGACAGAAGTTAGATCTTGGAAAATAAGTATGAGTCATTTCAGAAATTTTTTTGTATCGCACCGCCTTTAGGAGCTGTAAGGAGTCAAAAACTGAAAATTTCCTATTTTTAAACACCTGTAACATGAACACCTGTTAAAATTTTTTTGAAGTAATACATAAAATTTAAAGCTTCAACATTATACTCTTATTTCTGTTAACAACTTTTTTAATAATGTAGGGTTACTTTATAATTGACGAAAGTGTTACTTGATTTTTCAAATTTTCTAACAAATTTCTTTAACGAATTTTTTGCATTTTGTTTTACTCGATAATTTGAAATTGTTATATTGGATATAATGTAGTAGTACAAAAATATGTAAATAAATCAACAACATAACGGTTGCTTAAAGAATTTTTATTTATATGATATTGATATACATACATACTTATATAATATCATGTTTATTTACATATCGTATATGTCACTGATGAATGAATGATAAGAGTATAGATGTATATTATAAAGCGATGTATTTACATACATATATGTATTTTATTGTACTTATAAGAAATTATTCTATGAATGGACATATTTTTAAAGAAATATTCCAATGTATGGCGATATGCTTATAACAATATAAATATACTATGTGCGCATTAATATAATATAATATTTAAAATTATATTTACTATTTTGCAATTTAATATACACTTACCGCTTAGTATTAAATGGTACTATAGAATATTTGAAAAAGTTTTGGATTGATAATCGTTATGTGGAAGGTTAGAATCTGCTTTTGAAGAATGTATAAACATGTAGTTTGAATATATGTACAACCCATAGTTCTAGAAATTATAAAATTCACCAAATACTAAAATATTAAAAAAATAATATTGTAAGCAGAGTGACAAACAAATAAAACAATTGGCCGACCAAAAACGCTGATGCCTCTGGAAAGAAAATATACAGAATGGTTATAGATTACAGGAAGCTAAATAAGATTACTATACCAGATAAATATCGAATTCCTGAAATAAGCGAAGTATTAGCTATTCTTGGACAAAACAAATTTTTTTCATTGGTAGACATTAAAAGTGGTTTTCATAAAATATGTTCAAAAGAAAGCGATATAGGAAAATCAGTAAGTATGGAAAATATGAACCCACACGTCTTTAGAATAGAAAATGCGTTATCTATTTTTCAAAGAGCTTTGGGTAACATATTACGACAACATATTGGAACATATTGTTACGTTTATATAGATGACATCATTATATGTATTTGGGACGGATGAAAAAGAACAGTTTAACAATTTAGAACTAGTATGTCATACCTTGAAAAAGGCTAATATGAAGATTCAACTAGATAAAAGTGATTTTTTTTGATGACATCATTATATGTATTTGGGACGGATGAAAAGGAACATTTTAACAATTTAGAACAAATATGCCACACCTTGAAAAAGGCTAATATGAAGATTTAACTAGATGAAAGTGATTTCTTTTGAAAATATCAGATTTTTTTAAGGAATGTCTGGATATTATAGGCGATTTATTTGCGATTACGCAAATATTGCAAAGTCTCTAACATCACTGTTGACAGTGAAAGAAGGACTCGTTTCAATTAATCAAGCTATCGTTAATATCGATGAAAAAAGTATAAAAGTTTTTAATATGTTAAAAAATTCTTTAATTTCGGACAAAATTCTTCTTGTCCATCCCGTTTTTAACAAGGAATTTGAACTTACTACTGACGGAATTATGCAATTGGTGCGGTATTATGGCAAAAAAAAAAAACCAATAACATTTTTTATTTTTTTATTTTTAATTTTTAATTTCTCTAATAGAGCATTGGGGCTCGTACAGTGTTTATATAGGTTTTTTTATAATATAATTAATTTATTTAAGTCCAATTTTCAATGATTTAAGTAATTTTAGGGGTATAACAATAAATATATATCTATATGTCTAATGCTAATATTTACTTTATTATATGGCAATGGCTACTTTGAATGAGAATTCGCTTATACATAATAAGTTATTAAGAATGTATAATTTTAATTTTTACTTATGTACGAATTTCTACAATATTTTTTAAATGAATGATAATTTAGGGTCTTATTGTTGCTTGGTAGACTGTTATATTCTTTTACACTACTATTAAATATTGACTCCAGGCCCTACAAGTTGTGGCTGGCAACTGTCCTAATGTGGTGAGCACAGCGGGTGTTGTATTCATGAACTTCGTTATTGGTTGTTACTTCAGTGTTAGACTTCATGTTGTGTGTATTCATATTATAGATGTGTAGTGTTTGTGTATTAGGTCTTCAATTTTAAGGATTTCATATTGTTTATGCATTGAATTTGTTGAAGTACGAATTGGCAGGTTAAAAAGATTTTTTATAGTTTTGTTTTGAATTTTTTGAAGATTTTTTATGTTGATATTGAATGTATTTCCCCATACTCCAATACCATAGGATATTATACTATGGAAAAGACTATAATATACCGATTTTTCTAAACAATTAGGGAGTCTTTTCTTAGTTTTTTTAGTAATCCGGCTACCCTACGAAGTTTAGGTAGCAGATCAATAACTTGTGAGTTCCAGTTTAAATCTTCGTCGACTGTAACAGTTAGGTATTCATATTTGCTAACCCTTTGAATTATGTCATTATTATACTTAACATTGATGTGATCGTTTTTTGATTTAGTTAGGAGATAATTTCTTATTTACGTTAACTGTGAGTTTCTGTTTTGACATCCAAGTATGTCAGTACATCTGAGATCCACGTCTGTCACGTACATTAAAAAACCGAAGAAAACCTTACCATAAACCAAAAATAATTATTATTCATTGGATATGGGCATTCTTCACCACGAAATTTCTTATACGGATCAAGAAATGTCATAACCTTTACCCGTCATCAGCCTCTTACGTTTGCTCTTAGTAATAATTACAGTAACAGTAAGATGAAAAGGTGGAAATATATTATCGAAGATTACAACTATGAACTTAAATACAAACCAAGAGTAAATAGTATAGTATCAGATGCATTATCCTGCTTTGTTCCAAATTATTTTTCACACTTGTTAACGGCAATTCCACATAATAAAAATAGCTCTTCTCGTGACTGTATTATCCTTATTTAAGGCCAAATAAACACATTTAAAAATCAAATTATACTAAAATTTGGAAATAAACCCTCTTGTTGGATTGCAACTTTTAACGATGTGTTCGTTTTACCGCCTATACATACGTAATTAGATTTATCATGTAAGTAAGCTAAATACAGTTTTATATTTTCAAAAATCTTAGTATCCCTTAATCTAGCCAAAACATATTAACTAATATTATTATTTTGAAAAGATTTTTGAGTTCACTTAACTACAGGTGGTAAAAGAGGATCGAAGATTGGTGGATTTGGAGTAGAAATACTGGGCTAAGCTACTTCTGAAATAGCAGTTTTATTTGAATTAATAGGATCGTTGTATGATGAATTTAGATTATTTAAAACCGCACTGGCTGGGTAGGAATTCAAATTCGATTTCGGCTGTACAGCAGATGAATAAATTCCGGAAGAATGTGATGATGTATTTAATGAGCTTATGATGTAAGAATGAGTCACTATGATGTTTATTAATAAAGGATTTGGGATTATTAATAGAGTTAGTAGAATTTTTTAAAGAGAAATGATTAGTGGTTTTAATAAATGGAATTGTGTCAGCGGGGAAATGTAAATCAAGTAAACTTTTAATATTGGTTTTAGGTGTAACTGAAGGAATACGTTACGGAAGGGGTTAGTAATAGACTGTTTCAAATTTATAGCATCCTTTTTATTATTAGTAGAATTTTTATTACGAATACTATGAGGGTTAGTAAAATTTATACACTTGAGAAGTGGTACTTATTGTATTAGATGATTCTTTTCTTTTTGATGAATATTTAATATTTTCTTTTCGGGGCTTGCTGGTATTAATAGTTGCACCAATTTTCTTCCATATTTTTTTATTGCTTGAAAAATTAAGAGTTTTTTTATTTTATTTTTTTTTTATTCATAGCTTTAATATTTTACAATTATAAATTAAAAAATTTTTTATATGTTCCTCGCCTATTTGGCATTATAGGAACTATTATTCTGGCAAAATTATATTATTTTACATTTTATATAATTAATTAACATTCATTTATGTATAATTATATACAAAAAAAAAAAAAATCTTTTATATATGTATATTTAAACAAATAGGAAAAGAAAAAAAAAAAAATATTTTTACCTTTTTCTTCTTTTCTTTTTTTTTTTATAAAGTTAAAAATAAATTAGAAACTTATATACTACATTACATTTTTTATTTATCTGTACATTTGTGTTTTTGTTATTATTTTTTTATACAATATTGGCAATTAAATTTAAAATTTAGTTTAACATAATAATTTATTGAATAATTTTATTCAGGTAATATGGATATAGCAAATGTTTCTTTAATTCATCTTTGTATTTTCTAAATCTTCTTATATTCTTTATATTACTTGGTAATTGATTGTACAAACTTGAACCTATTACAGAAATTTTTTGAGAGGAGACTAAGCTTCGGCTTAAACCAATGCGCACATCATTTCTATATCTAGTGTTAAAATTATGTGAAAATCTACCTATTGTTGTAATATTGGTATAACCTATATTATTTAGGATTTTATATATACCTAGTATTAGTTGAAAATGGTAGAGTCCCTTTACTGGTAAAATATTTCTATTCAAGTATAAATCATATGTACTATATAATAACGGCAAGTTTAAGATATATTTTAGAATTTTATTTTGAGAAACTTGTAATTTCCTGGTATTAGCATTGCCCCATTTAGCTGTGCCATAAGATATAACAGAATGAACTAAGGCATAGTACATATTAATTTTTATATTAATACGTATTTTATTTTTATATTTATACATAATACCGTTAAAAAAACTTAGTTTGTTGTTTACATATTCTATATGTGGAAGCCAAGTAAGATTTTCGTCAAATATAACACCTAGGAACTTAACCTCATCTATTTCATTTAAATAATTATTGTTGAAATTAATGTGAATATAGTCTAAATTTCTTTGGCGAGATCTAAAATTTACAATTTTGGTTTTTAGTGTATTCATAGATATTCTATTAATTTTAAAATATTCAACTAAAATCAACAAATCATGCTCAATTAGTGCTTGTACAGTTAATATATTGCTAGAGTAGAATAGACTACAATCGTCAGCAAATAAGAATAATTTACCCACGAGTGGTAACTTATGAATATCATTAATAAAGATTAAAAATAAAAAAGGTCCCAAAATGGAACCTTGAGGAAGACCTATATTTATATTATTAATTGAGCTTTGAGCATTTTTAAATATTAAATACTGTTTTCGACCTCTTAAATAACTGCCCATTAAAATAAGCGCTGCCGATGAGAGACCCAGATGAGCCAGTTTAATAAGGAGCAAATCGTGATTAATTGTATCAATTAATTGTATCCGTATTGATGGGAATATATGACTTATTGGAAATCAAGTGCGCCTCCAATCTTTTATAGAGGATCTTATCTATAATTTTTGCTAAAATCGGTGGTAATGAAATAGGCCGATAGTTTGAAACATCACATTGATTACCACTTTTAAATATTGGACTAAATTTTTGAATCTTTAATGATTCGGGATAAATTTTACTATTAATAATTCTGTTACAAAGCATGCTTATAATGGGAGCAAGGGTATTCGCTGAGTATTTAATTACTTTGGTTAGTATGTTATCCCAACCAACTGAGTTTTTATTTTTAAGATTCATTATAGTAGTCATTATTTCTAAAGTATTAGTTTCTAGATTACTTTGATAGTTTAAATGCAAATAATTTAATAATACATTGTGACCTACGTTTACAAAGTAATTATTAAACTCTTCAGCAATTTGGGTCGGTTTATATACAGAAATGTTATCACTATTTATTAAAAAGTTTGTTTCAATTATTTTGACCCTCACAGGTAGGGTTACAGATTCATTCAAAGTATTCCAAATTTTTTTCTTATCAGATCCACATGATTTTAACCAATACTCATAATAATTTTTCTTACAAGTCTTTATTGACTTATTTACAACTTTTTAAATCTTATATAATTGTCTTTTAAATTAGCATTGCTTGGATAATGTTTAAGTTTTTTTCTCATTTTGTTTTTTTCATGTATTAAATGTTTCAGAGAGCTATTTAACCATGGCACTAGAACATCTTTTTTATTAATGAGAGAGAGGTATGAAGTAGTATGTATACCCGTATGAACTATGTTCAAGGGTATAATAAATTTGCCATTACGTTTGTTACACCTTAAAGGAGTCGAGCTAGATATAGTGTCAAAGGTATGGATCGGCTCAGAATCGAATTCTGAGTCTATTAAGCCATGTACGTCCGTCCGCCCGTCCGTCCGCACGATAACTCAAAAAATAAAGGAGCTAGGAGGCTGAAATTTTTTTTACGTCACTTTTGCAAAATTGTTAGTTTTACTATTTAAATCCAACATTTTCGGTCGGCGGGTTCGAGTAGCTGCCATACAACTTCTATCAGCAGCAGTCTATATAGAAATAACTCAGGTTCTGAAATTTTGTAAATGATGATAAAGTTTTATGGCAACAACTTCTGTAAAATTTGGTTGTGGTGGTGCGGCGTGTTTGGGTAGCTGCCATACAACTTCTCTGTTTAAATGACAATAACTCAGTGTTTATTGAAGCTAGGTATTTGAAATTTAGTAAAGAGGTGTCGAGTTACATGCCAACAACTTTTGTAAAATTTGGTTGGTATGGAGCAGCCGGTTCAGGCTTCTTGCACCTCTTGGAACTTAATGAAGCTAGGCGTTTGAAATCTTGCAAATGATGATCAAGTTTTATGGGAACAACTTTTGCAAAATTTGGTTGTGGTAGTGCTACGGGTTTGGGTAGCTGCCATACAACTTATCCGTTTAAATAAGAATAACTCAGTGTCTATTGAAGCTAGGAACCTGAAATTTAGTGAAGAGGTGTCGAGTTACAGGTCAACAACTTTTGTAAAATTTGGTTGGTCTACAGCAGTCGGTTCAAGCTTCTTGCACCTCTTGGAACTTAATGAAGCTAAGCGTCTGAAATCTTGCAAATGATAATCAAGTTTTATGGCAACAACTTTTACAAAATTTTGTTGTGCTGGTGGAATAGGTTCGGGTAGCTGCCATACAACTTGTCTTTTTAAATGAAAATAAATCAGTGTCCGTCCGCACGATAACTCAAAAAATAAAGGAGCTAGGAGGCTGACATTTTTTTACGTCACTTTTGCAAAATTGTTAGTTTTGCTATTTAACTCCAGCATTTTCGGCCGCCGGGTTCGAGTAGCTGCCATACAATTTATTTCTTTAAATGGAAATAACCCAGTGTCTATTCAATTTAGGTATCTGAAATTTTGCAAATGATGATCCAGTTTTATGGCAACAACCTCTGTAAAATTTGGTTGTGATGATATGACAGGTTCGAATAGTTGCCATACAACTTCTCTTTTTAAATGAAAATAACTCAGTGTCTATTGAAGTCTACTGAAATTTAGTGAAAAAGTGTCGAGTTGCATGCCAAAAAGTTTTGTAAAATTTGATTGGTCTAAAGCAGCCGGTTCAGGCTTCTTGCATTTCTTGGAACTTAATGAAGCTAGGCGCAATAGATTCGGGTAGTTGTCATACAACTCCACAATTTAGATAAATATATCTCTGCAGTTCGGTACTAAAACATCTGAATGTTTTAAAAGATGATCAAGTTTTATAGAAACAGGATATATTACGTTCATATGGGTATCCCAGAGTTGACGCAGTATACTCTACTGCACTCTTCTTCGTTTTTTTATAATATTATTAACATCTGTTATCAATTTATTGCAAGTAGTATTAATATTAAAGTTTGCATAGTTGTTTATTAAAATGCTTGAGTTTAACAATGAAGTTACTTTATACAAGTTTGTTTTTGATTTTACAACCGAAATGGTTTCTGAGATGCTTAATTTTTTTTTTCTAATAGAGCCATAATTATATTATGATCGCTTATAATGGAGAAATATCATTAGTAAAAATATGATCAATACAAGTTCGGTTTTGTGATCTGATGATTAAGTTATGTTGGTGTTTATAATTGTAGCAAGACATGAATGATAAAAATTCTAGTTTGTTGAGTCATTAATAAGAAAATTTATATTAGTATCGCAGCACATGAGACACGGTTTAGTAGATTTCTCAGTCAGATGTGTAATGGTTTATTGTTGTTATTTGAAATATCTAACAATTTTAATGAAATAACATTACAATAATCTTGGTTTATAATTTTAACAGTTTCATATTTTCATGATTTATGTAACCCCCGGTGGGTAGGGGATAAGAAATACCCTTAGTAAGGTATGCTTGTGGTACAACTCCACTAAAATCCAATGAAAAATCCAGGAGCGACTGTTCCAGAATGGACGGCTACCTGGTCTGCGTCTGATCCCAGAGGGGCGGCAGTAAGAAACCCTGGCTGTAGGTATAAAAAGAATATTAAAATAAAAAATAATATAATGTCTTATAATAGTAAAAAGTCGGTAGGGATATCTACCAAAGTGTCGGCAGAGACCACGGCTGCCGGGGAGGGCTTGGCTGAATGTTTAAGATGTTCAGAAGAGTTACCAGTGGTTTAAAATAATAATAATATTAATAACATGTATAATTATGATAAATTAATAAACCCTTTTGTGAAGGGCTCGAAGATTCAAAGAAGTCCACCTAAAAAAGGTGACAAAAATAAGAAAACCGAAGAGGGTAATAAAGAAAAAATAATGTTCCATGAAAGCAATATAAAGAAAACCCACGAGGGTAATAATAAAAATCAAAGTTCGTTACTGCAAGACAGTAATATTGAAGTCAACTCCAGAATAATTGAGTTAGAAATCTTGTGTAAAGATTTACAAAGAGAAATCTCCCAGCTTAAGGCAGAAAATTTAAAATTAAAAAAGGAAAAAAATAGTGTGCCAAATGTATCCACTGATACTAAAGTTGGGACATACGAAACGGATGAAAAAAAACTAATCAGAGGAACTGATTGGATTCTGAATACGAAAAGAAATCCGAAGAAACGAAAGGCGGATAAGTCTCCTGATGTTAACACATCTTTGCAAACGCAAAGTAAATCACAAGAGGAAAAATCTAAAGAAAACAATAAGATCACTAAAAAATATAAATCTCCTCCGGTAATTTTGAGTAATATAAAAAACTTTTCTCATATTATAAAAATAATAAAAGAAGAAAATATAAATGTTAAAGTCAACCTGATGAATAATGATCAACCGAAAATTAATGTTGACAACGAAAATGATTATAGAGTTTTAACAAAATCTATACATAAAACGAAGTTAGAATGGCATACGTATAAAATCAAACTGACTAGACCAATTAAAGTTATGGTAAGAAATCTTCACCCATCATGTGAGCCAGAAGATATTAAAAAAGAACTTCTTAACAGAGGTTTTAAATGTCTAGATGTGACAAATAAAATTAAAAAGACTAAAGATAGAAATATAAAGATTGTAACAAACCTTCCACTGTTTATGATATCTTTTGACCATTCGGAGGAAATAAATAAAATATAGAAAATAAAATATTTACAGCACATGAGAGTGAAAATTGAGGCTCTCAGAAGTAGTAAGTCCATTCCTCAATGCAAAAGATGCCAGAGTTTTGGACATACACAAAAATTCTGCCAAAGACAGGCTAAATGTGTAAAATGTGCTGGGAATCATATGACAATAGAATGTAGTAAAAAAAAAAATTTCCAAGCCATATGTGTAAACTGCAACGAGGCATACCCTGCTAGTTATCGTGGTTGTTTGGTAGCAAAAGAATTACAGAAAAGAAGATTGAATATGCGCAAACCCAAACATTCAAATGTAATAAAAACACCGAAAAAAACTACACCGTTTATATCTAATAAAGTTGTGAATGGAGTTTTATACTCCCAAGCCTTAAAATCTAAAACAGAAGAAAATATTCTTACAGAAAAACAATCTAAGGTTGTGAAACCTAAAAGTAATGACAAGGATGTGATGCACATGATGCAAAACTTATTGCTAAAAATTGATGAAATCTCCATAAGATTAAATAAAATAGAAAAGAAATACATTAATGTATCTCATGAAACCCCTAAAAGAATAGTAAAAAATGTATCTAGATAAAATACGTATTGCAACTTGGAATTCGAATGGTGTCCTAAATAAAAATATGAACTAGAAATTTTCTTAAGGTCTAGAAATATTGATATATGTCTGATATCAGAGACTCATTTGACAATAAACTCAAACTTTATGATACTAGGTTATGAATGCTGTAAGGCAGTTCATCCTAGTAATCAGCCGAGAGGAGGTAGTGCAATTCTAATAAAAGGCACTATAAAACATAATGAAGAATTCAAAATTGAGTCTGAAGAAATACAGCTTTCTATGATCAAAATTTCATCTACTAAACAAGACCTTAATATTGGTGCAGTATATTGTCCACTAAGATGCAATATTAAGAAAAATATTTTTAAAAAACTCTTAAATGTCCACGGACAAATATTTTTGCTAGGAGGTGATTATAATGCCAAACATACTGATTGGGGTTCTAGAACAACCTCAACTAGAGGTAGAGAGCTAAAGAAAGCTATTCAAGAGTAAGGTTGTTGACATCATTCGACTGGCAAACCAACTTATTGGCCCACAGACACCAACAAGGTTCCAGATCTAATTGACTTCTTCATAACCAAAAGAATTTCAGGCAACTATATAAATCTAGAAGATAACTGTGATCTAGATTCTGATCACTCTGCTATTATACTAGATTTGAATGAAAAAATAACTAGAAAACTAAATAAGCCCACACTGACAAATAATACAACAGATTGGTTAAGCTTTAAATATGAAATCGTAAACAACATTAATTTAGAAATAAATTTACAATCAAAAGAACAATTAGATCTGGAACGTGAAGGCTTTATTAATATAATTCAAAAAGCAGCTTGGAATAACACAAAAATAATTGAATATAGGTCAGCAGCAAATATTTATCCTAGAGAGATAACTGATTTAATAAAACGAAAAAGAAGGGCTAGACGTACATGGCAACAATCTCGTCACCCTGATGATAAGAAGATTTTGAACAGATTATCACAATCTCTTAAAAGAAAAATCAAGATTCTAAAATCAGTAGCATATGAAAATTATAAAAAAGGTTTATCGGCAACACAAGAATCAAATTACTCGTTGTGGAAAGCAACGAAGAGTGTAAAAAAGCCGATTAAGCGCGCCCCGCCGCTCATGAAACCAGACGGAACTTGGGCAAAGGATAATAAAGATAAAGTCGAATTATTTGCAGATCATTTAGAAAATATATTCAAACCAAACGATATAAATTCTGATCTTTGTTTATTAGACAATGTTATAATAGAAGAAAACACTATTAATCCATTTACACAAGAAGAAATTAGTGAAATAATAAAAACTCTAAAGTTGAGAAAAGCCCCAGGTTTTGATCTTATTACAGCTCAGATTATAAAAGAGCTTCCACAAAAAGCCCTAAGCTTTTTGAGAAAAATCATAAATGCGGCAGTAAAATTCAAGTACGTTCTGAGCGCTTGGAAAATGGCAGAAGTTATTATGATAGCAAAACCAGGGAAGCCATTAAATGAGGCGAAATCTTATAGGCCAATATCTCTGCTACCCATTATGTCAAAACTTTATGAAAAACTGTTCTTAAAAAGGCTGAAGCCAATTATAGAAAATAAAAATTTAATTCCTAACCATCAATTTGGTTTTAGATCCGAGCATGCAACAATTGACCAAGTTCATAGAATAACAAATGTTATAGAAAAAGCATTGGAAGAAAAACAAATATGCTCCACAATATTTCTAGACGTAGCACAAGCGTTTGACAAAGTTTGGCACGAAGGTTTAATATTTAAATTAAGAAGATTGATACCGTTACAATATGTAGAGATACTCGAATCAGGTCGAAAATAAAAGCAGGTGTGCCTCAAGGCAGTATTCTAGGTCCTATATTGTACTTGCTTTATACAAGTGATCTACCAGAAGTAGAAAATGTAACTGTAGCAACATTTGCTGACGGTACTGCAATATTGGCAGTAGGATCGAATATTGACGAAGCTACAAATAAATTACAAAAAGTAAGTGAAAAAATATGTTACTGGACTATCAAATGGAAAATAAAACTAAATGAATCTAAATCTGTGCATGTTAATTTTTCTTACAGAAATATAAAGAATCCACCTAAAATAAATTTAAACGGTGTATTTGTATCAATCGAAAATTCTGCAAAATACCTAAGAATGACATTGGATGTCAACGTCAAGCTAAGGTGGAATGGACACGTTAAAAAGAAAAAACTAGAACTTGAAAATAAATATAGAGAAAATTACTGGCTCCTAGGGCGTAAGTCTAAACTAAAATACCTAAGAATGACATTGGATGTCAACGTCAAGCTAAGGTGGAATGGACACGTTAAAAAGAAAAAACTAGAACTTGAAAATAAATATAAAGAAAATTACTGGCTCCTAGGGCGTAAGTCTAAACTACCAATATATAATAAAGTGTTAATTTACAACCAAGTAATTAAACCTATATGGTTATATGGCATTCAACTTTGGGGTTGTGCAAAGAAAACGCATATTGAAAAAATACAATCTTTTCAGAATAAATTCCAACGTAACATAGTAAGTGCTCGCTGGTATGTACGTAATAGTGACATTCACAGAGATTTACAAATTCCCAAAGTTATACATGAAATAAGTAGATATGCCATAAAGCATAAAGCTCGTTTAGAAGAGCATATAAATCTTGAAGCTGCCCAACTAATAAATAATCGAATTATTATAGGAAGGCTTAAAAGAAAAAGACCTTTAGATATAGTACGAAGTACAGATTTCCTTAGGGAAAGTACATAAAACCTATATTCAAAACAAGATAGCAAAAAATTAATGGTTAGTCAGTTTGACTAGTTTTAATAAGGGAAGGGTGTGGTTTAGTCGGTAAGAATCCGGCATACACTTCTGCTACGGGGCGGTCTGTATCTTTCGAAGATTTCACACAAACAAAATACCATGTTTCCATGATTTGATTAAAAATGAAGTGTTAACAGCTCTTCCGAATCAATGTAATCGATTGGTCCGTTATATTAAAGATTCTATAGAAATTGGTCTTTCTCATACGGCATGTGATGCGTATGTGATGTCAGTAATTTAAAATATCCTAATTGAGCAGCATAATTTGTTCATGACTAAAATAGAATCACTTCATAGTGATTTTCTCAGTTCATTTTCTTCTGTAAAACACACTGAACTCAGTAAATCATTGAATATCGAAGAATCAATTAATCCAGTTCACAAGTGCGTGTTGATATTGTGTTGATATTAGTGTTTATATTGGAAACCAAACTGACCCTGATTTATATTCATAAGCTTGGCGTTCAGTGGGCTGAAGAGGATTTGATTCAAAAAATTATGAAATTAAATAAAAAATATTACTCCTCTTCAACGTGAAACCATGATATGATTAAAACATCCATTTCATTATTTCTTAAAGGAATTCCCTGTACTTTTGATGAAAGTGGTCAATTTATAAAATGTGAGTTTAAAAACATTTCAGTTTCCTATCTCTTAGTCACACCGCAGCGCATCAAATTAAAATATCAATATTCAAATTGGTATCTGGTCCAGATCGTAGTATTCAAACTGGCAACTCTGTCTTCTGTGACAGACGTGTTTAATTTTTGCGTTTATAATAAAAAAAAAATAATTTAAAAAATATTAAAATTCATAGTATAAAAATATTAAAAATTTATTAAAGAGTATACAAAAAAAAAAAGGTTAAAAATAAAAAAAACTCAATTTCACAAACTAAAGTAAGAGCAGAATGCAATATATGTACAATGAAATACATATCTAGTGATGAAGAAGATGTGAGCTTGCCATGCGATACTTGTACAAGCTGGATACACCTAAAATGCTCGAAAATTGGGAAATAAACATATAATGATTTAAAAAAAGATGCAAATGCTGCGTTTCATTGTGAAAAGTGCCAACCGGATTTCCACAAAAAATTTACAAGATGTCAGAAAAAAACAACACAAAAAAAACAGCAAAATATATAAGAATTAACAATTGCAAATCAATTTGATACAATAATTTCAAAATTAGATAAATTTGATAAAGATTTGCAAGATCTGAGAGACTCTGTTAATTTTACTAGCTTTAAATATGATGAGATTCAAAATAAACTAGCGATAGTTATAAATAAAACATTTCTATTAAGAAAGAAAACATAAGGATCACCAATGAACTTATCAGCATGAATAAAATTATTGACAATATGTAAAGGGATGTGGTGAAAAAACAAATTATAGTCAGAAGTGATCCTGCACATTTTAAATCAAATAATGAAATTATATTTAAAGTCTTAGGTGCAGCAAATAATAATATTGGAGTTGAACTCAAAGAAAATGATATTACAAATATTAATGTGTTAAAACATTTTAAAGTAAAATCAAAAGGAAACAAAATTTTTAATAAGAGTTTAATAAAAGTTGAATTATCTACAAGTCAACAGAAATCACAATTTATGTCAAATAAAAAGAAACTAAAAGACTTACCCGACTTCAAATTTATTTCTTTTTCTGATGCTTTATCAAACAATACCATTCAACTCTTTAATTATGCCAAGAAATTGAAAACTACAGGCTACTCAGCAGTATAGACTTTTAAAGATAGAGTTTTTTGTAAAAAAAGTGATAATTCTAAATCAATTCACATTAAAAATAAAGATTTTGTTGATTCACTCTTATACCAGCTAATAACAAATGAACCCAGTACATCAAAAGGTTCAATTATATCTAATCCGGATGATGATGAATATGGCGGTATAGAGGAATAATAAAACAAGTAATACATTTTTCACTTTCTTTTCACTTAATTTAATTATAAATTTCAAACAAATAAAACACTACAATAAATTCTCAAATAACTTACATAATAATTTTAATTTTTTAACTTTAAATACTAGGAGTCTAGTATCAATAAGTAAATTTGATAAATTTAAAGATATTTTATACACTTTTCAAGATACACCTGAAATTCTAAAGATTCAGGATTCATTCAGAAAACATGGTTTGATAGTAATTTGGTTCAGCTTTATAATATTCCAAATTACAATGTTATACACTCTTGTCGAGATGATTGCTATGGAGGTGTAAGTATCTATATACATAAATCATGAAAATATGAAACTGTTGAAATTATAAACCAAGATTATTGTAATGTTATTTCATCAAAATTATTAGATATATCAAATAACAACAATAAACCATTACACATAATAAATTATTACAGATCACAAAAATGCAACCTTAAAATATTTTTAAAAATTATTGAAACAATACTGACTGAGATATCTACTAAACCGTGTCTCATGTGCGACGATACTAATATAAATTTTCTTACTTAATTTTCTTAAGTTTCTCAAAATAAAATTCTAAAATATATCTTAAACTTGCACTTATTATATAGTACATATGATTTATACTTGAATAGAAATATTTTACCAGTAAAGGGACTCTACCATTTTCAACTAATGCTAGGTATATATAAAATCCTAAACAATATAGGTTATAGCAATATTACAACAATAGGTAGATTTTCACATAATTTTAACACTAGATATAGAAATGATGTGCGCATTGGTTTAAGCCGAAGCTTAGTCTCCTCTCAAAAAATTTCAGTAATAGGTTCAAGTTTGTACAATCAATTACCAAGTAATATAAAGAATATAAGAAGATTTAGAAAATACAAAGATGAATTAAAGAAACATTTGCTATCTCCATATTACCTGAATCAAATAATTCAATAAATTATTATGTTAAACTAAATTTTAAATTTAATTGCCAATATTGTATAAAAAATAATAACAAAAACACAAATGTACAGATAAATAAAAAATGTAATGTAGTATATAAGTTTCTAATTTATTTTTAACTTTATAAAAAAGAAAAAGAAAAAAGGAAAAAGGTAAAAATATTTTTTTTTTTCTTTTCCTATTTGTTTAAATATACATATATAAATGATTTTTTTTTTTTGTATATAATTCTACATAAATGAATGTTAATTAATTATATAAAATGTAAAATAATATAATTTTGCCAGAATAATAGTTCCTATAATGCCAAATAGGCGAGGAACATATAAAAATTTTTTTAATTTATAATTGTAAAATATTAAAGCTATGAATAAAAAAAACATTAAATAAAATAAAAAAAATATGGAAGAAAATTGGTGTAACTATTAATACCAGCAAGCCCCGAAAAGAAAATGTTAAATATTCATCAAAAAGAAAAGAATCATCTAATACAGTAAGTACCACTTCTCAAGTGTATAAATTTTACTAACCCTAATAGTATTCGTAATAAAAATTCTACTAATAATAAAAAGGATGCTATAAATTTGAAACAGTCTATTACTAACCCCTTCCGTAACGTATTCCTTCAGTTACACCTAAAACCAATATTAAAAGTTTACTTGATTTACATTTCCCCGCTGACACAATTCCATTTATTAAAACCACTAATCATTTCTCTTTAAAAAATTCTACTAACTCTATTAATAATCCCAAATCCTTTATTAATAAACATCGTAGTGACTCATTCTTAAATCATAAGCTCATTAAATGTGTAAATTCACATTCATCACATTCTTCCGGAATTTATTCATTTGCTGTACAGCCGAAATCGAATTTGAATTCCTACCCAGCCAGTGCGGTTTTAAATAATCTAAATTCATCATACAACGATCCTATTAATTCAAATAAAACTGCTATTTCAGAAGTAGCTTAGCCCATTATTTCTACTCCAAATCCAAAAATCTTCGACCCTCTTTTACCACCTGTAGTTAAGTGAACTCAAAAATCTTTTCAAAATAATAATATTAGTTAATTTTGATTTTGATCTAAGATTTTTAAAAATATAAAACTGTATTTAGCTTACTTACATGATAAATCTAATTACGTATGTATAGGCGGTAAAATGAACACATCGTTAAAAGTTGCAATCCAACAAGAGGGTTTATTTCCAAATTTTAGTATAATTTGATTTTTAAATGTGTTTATTTGGCCTTAAATAAGGATAATACAGTCACGAGAAGAGCTATTTTTATTATGTGGAATTGCCGTTAACAAGTGTGAAAAATAATTTGGAACAAATCAGGATAATGCATCTGATACTATACTATTTACTCTTGGTTTGTATTTAAGTTCATAGTTGTAATCTTCTATAATATATTTCCAACTTTTCATCTTACTGTTACTGTAATTATTACTAAGAGCAAACGTAAAAGGCTGATGACGGGTAAAGATTATGACATTTCTTGATCCGTATAAGAAATTTCGTGGTGAAGAATGCCCATATCCAATGAATAATAATTATTTTAGGTTTATGGTAAGGTTTTCTTCGGTTTTTTAATGTACGTGACAGGCGTGGATCTCAGATGTACTGACATACTTGGATGTCAAAACTGAAACTCACAGTTAAAGTAAATAAGAAATTATCTCCTAACTAAATCAAAAAACGATCACATCAATGTTAAGTATAATAATGACATAGTTGAAAAGATTAGCAAATATGAATAACTAACTGTTACAGTCGACGAAGATTTAAACTGGAACTCACAAGTTACTGATCTGCTACCTAAACTTCGTAGGGTAGCCGGATTACTAAAAAAACTGAGAAAAGACTCCCTCATTGTTTAGAAAAATCGGTATATTATAGTCTTTTCCATAGTATAATATCCTATGGTATTGGAGTATGGGGAAATACATTCAATATCAATATAAAAAATCTTCAAAAAATTCAAAACAAAACTATAAAAAATCTTTTTAACCTGCCAATTCGTACTTCAACAAATTCAATGCATAAACAATATGAAATCCTTAAATTTGAAGACCTAGTTCATTATACACAAACACTACACATCTATAATATGAATACACACAACATGAAGTCTAACACTGAAGTAACAACCAATAACGAAGTTCATGAATGACCCGCTGTGCTCACCGCATTAGGACAGTTGCCAGCCACAACTTGTAGGGCCTGGAGTCAATATTTAATAGTAGTGTAAAAGAATATAACAGTCTACCAAGCAACAATAAGACCCTAAATTATCATTCATTTAAAAAATATTGTAGAAATTCGTACATAAGTAAATATTAAAATTATACATTCTTAATAACTTATTATGTATAAGCGAATTCTCATTCAAAGTAGCCATTGCCATATAATAAAGTAAATATTAGCATTAGACATATAGATATATATTTATTGTTATACCCCTAAAATTACTTAAATCATTGAAAATTGGACTTAAATAAATTAATTATATTATAAAAAAACCTATATAAACACTGTACGAGCCCCAATGCTCTATTAGAGAAATTAAAAATTAAAAATAATAAAATAAAAAATGTTATTGGTTTTTGTTTTTGCCATAATACCGCACCAATTGCATAATTCCGTCAGTAGTAAGTTCAAATTCCTTGTTAAAAACGGGATGGAGAAGAAGAATTTTGTTCGAAATTAAAGAATTTTTTAACATATTAAAAACTTTTATACTTTTTTCATCGATATTAATGATAGTTTGATTAATTGAAACGCGTCCTTCTTTCGCTGTCAACAGTGATGTTAGAGACTTTGCAATATTTGCGTAATCTCGCAAATAAATTGCCTATAATATCCAGACATTCCTTAAAAAAATCTGATATTTTCAAAAGAAATCACTTTTATCTAGTTAAATCTTCATATTAGCCTTTTTCAAGGTGTGGCATACTTGTTCTAAATTGTTAAAATGTTCGTCCCAAATACATATAATGATGTCATAAAAAAAAATCACTTTCATCTAGTTGAATCTTCATATTAGCCTTTTTCAAGGTGTGGCATACTTGTTCTAAATTGTTAAACTGTTCTTTTTCATCCGTCCCAAATACATATAATGATGTCATCTATATAAACGTAACATCGTGTTCCAATATGTTGTCGTAATATGTTATTCAAAGTTCTTTGAAAAATAGATGACGCATTTTCTATTCCAAAGACATGTGGATTCATATTTTCCGTACTTACTGATTTTTTTATATCGTTTTCTTTTGAACATATTTTATGGAAACCACTTTTAATGTCTACCAATGAAAAAAATTTGTTTTGTCCAAGAATAGCTAATACTTCGCTTATTTCAGGAATTCGATATTTATCTGGTATAGTAATCTTATTTAGCTTCCTGTAATCTATAACCATTCTGTATATTTTCTTTCCAGAGGCATCAGCGTTTTTGGTCGTCCAGTAATTGTTTGATTTGTTTATCAATTTCTGCTTTTATTGCCATTGGAAAAGGGTATGATTTAGAGAACACCGGATCCTGTGTAGTTGTTCGGATTTACCCTTTCATTATGGTAGAATAAGTTAATTTCTCATTTGGTTCTAATTAATTTGCACAAGTTCTAATAAGAATTTAGTTTTCGCTTTTGAATTTCATTAAGATGTTCTGTACTGATTTCAGTTCTATTTACTGATTCAGCTAATTATTCTTTTAGTGGGAATTTTAAGTTTTCCTATGATAGTTAAACAGTCTTCATTTGTATGTTTTACGGTGTTCAAATAGGGCAGAATAAAAAATGTTCATTTCTGCATACCTTTTTTAAATAAATCAATTTCCACCTACGGAAGTTGCTTTGAAAGATGTTTTGATTTGGTAATGGGTTTTTTACGAATATACGATGGATATAATTTCTATTTCACCCTGTTTCTATTAAGAATTTTATTATTTCCCCACTCTCCCTAACGTATTGTATATATGGGGGAGAGGATTGCTTTAATCTAAAAAAGAATTTGTGCGATTATTATGATTGGCGATTGTTATGATTGTAATTGGAAAAATGAGAACAATTTGTTTGTTGAAGAAATCTCGGTTCTTCTTCCGTTGTTTTTTTTGCATTTTTTTGAATATCGGTTTTTAGTGATTTAGATGATTAATTTTTTAAAACTTATTTCCATGAAGTAATTCATTTGAAGGATTTCCTTTGTAATCTGTGTTACGTTTAAAATTTTCTTGTTGGGACAATTTAGGGGAGTATTGCAGGATTCGAGTGCCACATTAGCATTTGCTACAATCTTGCCTCGAACGCTGTGAAGTAACGCAAAGTATTTGGGTGTTCCTTTAATATGATGATAAACTTTTCTCTACGCACTTTTTCCAAAAAGCATATTCTGCTGGTTCTCCCGTAAATGATCTTTATCTCTTTATCACATCGGTTACTTTGTTCAT
The DNA here is from genome assembly GCA_947095535.1 of Poecilobothrus nobilitatus. NCBI lineage: Eukaryota > Metazoa > Arthropoda > Insecta > Diptera > Dolichopodidae > Poecilobothrus > Poecilobothrus nobilitatus. The sequence continues at coordinate 99,683,227 of OX352772.1, forward strand.
TCCTTCTAAATTTACACTTTCCTTGATATCTATTACTTCATCTTTGTCTTCGTTTTCATATTCATCTTCATCTCGACTATTGTTAATTCCTTTATAAAGAATTTCAATGTTTCGTATGATAACATCTCTCATATAGTATTTCTAATATGTTCACAATTCTCTTCCGAGCCTGAGTCGTGAATTGGACTAGTTTCTTCAACATTCATTTTGGGAATGACAGGTGTCGAAACGAGGTGAGATATCATGTATTACTCTATGTGACGTCATTAAAAATTATTAAATAAGGACCACAAATAGTTAATAATAAAAAGTAGGAAAAACCATATTAAAGTGGGCAAAAGATACAACAAACAAAGTGGATAAATTAGATAAGAAAACTAACTTAACGTTTATGGTAAAATTCAAATTAGGTAATAGTTATTAGATTATTTTTTTAGGATTTTTATTTTCTTTATTTCAATACTGAATTGCTTCCTAATAAAAATTTTGTTATTTTTTTCATGTTTTATTAAATTTATATAATATGAAGTAAGATCTTCAGTGTCACAATTGTCCGTTATCTATTCAATTTGTGACATTTAGAGAAAATCCTTTATTCCTTGTCAAACTTGGACGCAAAAAATTTTAAGAATTTAAAGAATGCTACTTGCTTCCCTTATTTAGAATTAACAAATTAATTTTCCCCTAACAAAGTTATAGGGAACAAAAGCTTCAAATTTTACACAAAATATTTCTTGTGTTAAAAATTTGTTCATATAAGAATATTATTATTTAAAAAATTAAATGTTATTTATATTAGACAATTCAAAACTTAAATTAGATTTTATGTAATAAAATATGTGTTAGCAGGCAATCTAACGTTTGAGATTTTTTTCCTTGATTTCTGAATAAAGCACACTGGATTTTTAATTCACTCTTTTTCTTTTTTTATTAATTCACTTTTATATAATATATTACTTAATTACTTACAAAGATTAAATGTTATTTTTCAAAAATTCTAAAATTAAAACCAATTAACACTGCATTAAAATCATTTAATAGTTATAACCGTTTGAGGTCAATGACTTTCTTTAAATTTAAGTTAATTCCAAAGTATATAAAAAAATTAAAAGTTTTATTTATTTATTTAATACATTTCTCTAAAAGAGCTTACAGCTCATACAGAGTAAATACATTTTTTTTTTTAATTCATTCATATAGACAAAAGTTGTAAACAAAATATAAGTATATCAATAATACAAGTATAAAATTTAAATATATAATATTATATTTACATAACAATAACTAGTTGAAATAGTGATTTATAATAATTTATAATATAATTTTATATAATATAGCTAATTGTTGAATATTACTCTATTAATTCACCAAAATACATTGAAATATCAGAAATAAAAGAAATAATAAAATAATAAAATAAAAAAAAAAACATAAAAATTGCAAATAAAAAATATACTAAGATAACAGATTTACCAGTGTTCTTATATTAAGCTACATATAAAGTGTTTTCCATTTTGAGTGATATGATTTCTAAGTGACGTTTCGGCCATTTGTAGTATGTCGATCTGTCATTTTTTTTCATTGTATTCAGTAATGTTTACAATTTCATCATGGAGAGATATACGCAAGAACAACATTTACAAATTATTCAATTTTAAATTGAAAACGATAACGATTTTTTTAAGAAAATCATCTTCTCCGATGAGGCTTTCTTGTGAGTCGTGCGGTAATAAGCAAAACTGTCGATTCTGGTGCGAAGAAAGTCCACAAATTATTCATGAACAACAGTTTGGTGTGATTTTTGGTCTGCTGGAATCATCGGTCCGTACTCCTTTCGAAATCAAGCTGGTAACACCGTTATTGTCAATGGAGAGCGGAATAGATCAATGAAAACAAACTTTTTGTGGCCGTTGATCTTGACAACATCTGGTTCCAACAAGACGGGCTGCCTGCTACACTGCACGCGCAACAAACGAATTATTGCGATAAAAGTTTGGATATTCGATTATTTCAAGAAATTGTGACATTGAATGGCCTCCAAGAAGCTGTGATTTAACACCATTAGACTTTTTCTTTAGGGGTTATTTGAAGTCATTGGTCTTTAATGATAAACCAGACTCTCTTCAAGCCTCAGAAGTTAATATTGAACGTGCTATTTATGACATGCGACTTGATTTAGTGGAAAAAGTGCTGGGTTCATCGAATTCGCTCCTCCAAAAGAAGTCGTGGAGGCCATTTGAATGGCGTTATATTCAGAACTTAATTGTATCGATTGTAGTTCACATTAAATAAAAAATATTTGAATTTCCTTAACAATTAGAGTGTTTTTTTTTTTAAAGAAATCATATCTTGCAAATTGGAAAACCCTTTACATTATTTATGTTATTAAAAAGTTAAAAAGTTAAAAAAAAATATTTTTTCATTTTAGTCTTAATTTTTTTATCATTCCTAATCTTTAACTCTAATGGTAATTTATTTTAAATCTTAATTGCTATATTAAAAGTTTTTGGCTTGTGTGAATGTATATGATTAGATGTTCTAGTATTGTAATTATTTATTTCACAATTTTGAATTATATTTATATTTGATTTGATTTTTTTCTGTAATACTTCTGGTTTTTTTGGCAATTTCATTCGATTGGTAGTTTCAATTTAATTGGGCTTCCTAAGTATTTTAATATTGCAACTTCTTCTATCTCAATATCATTGTAAACAATATTTATTTTTACTGATGATGGCTGTTTTTCAATTATCATGTATTTTGTTTTTTATTATTCACCGTGAGCGTATGAATCTCCATCCATTTACTAACTATTTTTAGATCTTCATTTATTTGTTTTTCCAGTCCAGTGTAATTATTATTTCTTAATACAATCGCTATGTCATCTGTATAAATAAAAGCTTTGCCTTTAATCCGAAGTTGAGTAATACTGCTAACACTGAGTCAAATTAGTACACGTAATAGTATTTTTCTATCCACTGAGCTTTGGCCAAATCAAGAAATACTACTGCCACTTTCTGCTTTTTGCTTATCCCTTTTTGTATTTCATTTATCAAATCAAACAATGCAGCATTCTTGTTGGAACAACTTCTAAATCCATATTGTTGTTTATCGATTAGCTTATATTTGTTTAAGTAAGAACTTAGTTGATCATTTATATATGTTTCAATTAGTTTACCTAATATAGTCGATATTGATATAGGCCTGTAGTTACATACTTCATTTTTATCACCCTCGCCTTTGTAAATCGGAATTGCTTTGCTTATTTTTAGACCATCTGGTACTTCTCCACAATTTAATGACGTATTAATTAAATTTTTTATATATAATAATTCATCTTGGCAATTCTTAATAATTTTCGTTTGAATTCCATCAAAACCAGTTGAAGAAGTATTAGTTAAACTATTTATTAATTTTTTAGTTACATTTAGAGATATGTACTTAAATTTAAATTTTGTCGTTGTTCTTATTTTTGGTAAGTATATCATATTAAATTTTTCAGCTAAATTTTTTCAAACATTGGCATAATATTTATTAAATTCATTAAGTTTCGTTTATTTTTACGATTCGCATTCTGTTCATGGAAAAATTCATTTTGGTATTTAGGTTTAACATTTATTATGTTTTTTTTATATATATTTCCGAGTTCCCATGGGATTTCCTTTAGATTTCTGAAAAATATTTTAATCGTAATTACTTGGTTTCTTACGTTTAATAGTAGTGTAATTATTACGCCAAAACTTAAACTCTTGTTTAATATACTCATTGTCATAATTTTTTATATATCTTCTATGCCAATAGTTTTTTATTTCATTTACTCTTACATTCAAAATCAAACCAAGGTGGTACTTCTTTTTGTGTTTTCTTTCTTGTTTTACTATATGTGGCATCCCTAATATGTAATTGTAAACTTTCTTTTAATTGATCATATTTATCATTCACATTATTTAACGTAAATACTATTAGACATTCTCTTAACTTTTGTTTTACTTTATTAACATCTGTTTGTTTGACATTAATTATCATATTAACCAATTTTTGTTTCAGATTATAATTGTTTATTTCATTTATTAAAATTTGATGACATTTAGGTGAGTAATATTAATATTAATTTTTGTATTGTTAGTAATAATATGATCCAAACAGGTTTTACTTATTGGTCTGGTGATGGTATTGTCGCAGAAGGAGAATTCATTACTTTCTACAATGGCTTTGTAAAACTCAACATCTGGAGTAACACTATTAATATTAAAATCGAATTCACCAAATATGTAAGCTTCGTATTGAGAAGTATTTAATAAATTATCTTCCAATATTTTATTAAATTTATTTATATTTTCCCAATTTCTTTCAGGTGGTCTATATATAGCACAGACAAGTAGTTCATTTTTATTAAATTTATTAAATTATATTAATGATATTGTTGTGTTCATCTCAATAAATATATTGTATTTTGAAAATAAGTGTTTTGTGAATATATATAGCAGTTCCACCTGCTTTACGAAGTTCTGCAATTTCTGCATGAAAATACATTATTATAGTTAACTAAATTAACTAAACTAGTATCATCCTCAGACAACCAAGTTTCAGTTAATACAATTAAGTGCACAATTGTTTTCAAACTTTCTAAAATAAGTGATATATTTTCTATTTTATTCTTTAAACTTCTAACATTTAAATAAAGTATTGAGTGAATCTGTCTTTTGAAAATTAATATGGGATACATAATCACAAACCTCTTTTACACGGATCTGCAGTGGTAAAATAAAATCTTTATTGTTTTTATTTAACATTTAAATTAGTTGCAATCAGAACTCTGATAATTTTACTATTTTCTGCTTTCCTTATCAATGTTTTACCTTCTTTAATCCATGCAAACTTAATTGTTTTTCCCTTTTCATATCCCTAGCGTTTTTAAATCACAAACTGAAATTCGAGGCTAATTTTACATTTATGAATATTGCTTTGGCATTATCTTTCTTTTGGTAAGATTCAAAAATAGCCATATTTAATTTTTCTTTATTTTTTTTTTCTCTTTATTTTTATTCATTATTTGCTTTGTATTACTAATTTCTACTATTACTTTTTCTGGCTCACCTGAATTTGTAGATATATTTTTTTTACTTCTATAATAATATTTTATATGCTCCGCTTTCAAATCCATACCAAGACTTTTGACCACAGTTGTGATTTGCTCAGTTGAAATGCCAGTTATATCCTCTATTCCAGGGAATCCAATTTGTTACATAAACTTTTTTGTTTCATCTTTCCTATTTCAATAGAATTATGTTCAACTTTATCTTTTAACTCTTTATTATCATTTTTCAGTGATATATTTTTTTCAATTAAGTTATCCATTAATTTTTTGATATAAATAACTTAATTTTGTAGTTCTTCAAATTGCATATCATGCGTGGTTAACTTTTGTATTATTTCATCCGGTTTTTTTACTATTACATCACTGCTATTACTTATGTTACTTGTTACTACACTTTTATTGAGATTACTCAGGTTAAGATTATTCGATCCAACACCACTTCTATTGCTTGTTAGTCGCTTTTTTTGTATGTTGGTTTTACAGGTTGTACATGACCATATTTTACCGGAATCTGCTGAATAATCCTCAAGCTCTTCACTTCGTAATCCAGTGCAAGTGTCATGTGACCACTTTTTGAGGGTGGCCTCACATTGAATTCCTTTATTTTTTTTAAATTAAAATTTTTTTTACAATGTAAACAATTTACAACTTTACCGCCTGAATTTTGACATTCTTTCCAGTTTTACCTTCTAACATATGTTTTAACATTTTAAATTTTACGTAGCATTTTTAGTTTCCAATTCAAGTTATGAAAATATAAAAATTCACATAGACGTCAAATAGAAAATAAAAAATAAATTATTGTATTGTCAATAAATTAAAAAAACTATTTTTTTTACATCGAGTGACCTGTGTTTTTGTTTATCAAAAAAAGTAATAATTTTTCTATTTAAAAGAAATATATGATTTACAATAAAAATTAAAATTATGTATTTGATTTATATTTCTAAAACGAAAATAAATATTTCGTCAGAAGAAGTAAATCATCAACAATTATCAGCTAAAAAAGACATATTTTTTTTAAATTAGAGAACTACACAATGTTTCTAACAACATAATACAATTACAAAAAATATTTCGTATTTATTACCATTTTCATTTAACTCAATCCCAATTTCATGCCATATTTCATCTTTTTTTTCTTATATTTTTATAATTTTTGTTTGAAATATCGTATAATATGGCATATTTATTAACTAACTCGATTAATTTTTTCACACTGGTCTCCATTATACCTTTCGTTTATTTTTAAAAATGTTTGACATTTATTTACGGAAATCGCATGAAAAACGCTGTCAACCGCGATTTTTTTTTGCGGAAAAAATTAGTATGAAGATTTGACGCACAAAAAAACGCTGTAAAATCGCGCGGAACTATTGTTGTTTATTGGCATATTCATAAGCCGCCATGTAATAATATTTTGCGGAAAAAAACCGTACCGCTGCCACAAAAAAAAAACACGCCGGTCTGGGGAAGGCTTAATATATTTTGGAAATATTGTAAACAAAGGTTTACAATACTTTCAAATTAATTTAACTAATAAAATTAATTTTAAATTGTGGATGCTGATCGTGTGTGTTGGATTAGAAGAATCTTGAAGCTTCTTGTAATGCTTTACACTGGATTTATTAACAATAGAAGTGATCTTTTGTGCTTTATTTTCTGTAATTTTAGGTGACTGGATGGAAGATCCTCGGTTCAGGTTTGAACATTCTCCCTCCTCCCCATCCCCCTTGACATTACGGAGGAATATCAATAAATTTAAATCAGGTTTATTTTAACTAAAACAAAATAAAAATTTTATTAAAATTATATACATATATACGGTTCAGTGTTTGTCGGTTCTCAATTATTTATCTGTTTTCCAATAAATAATAACACTTTAACTTTACTTTATTTTTTCGGTTTATTCGATCTTAACTCTATCACATCCCAATTAAAACTCTTTTCTATTTACAGAAATTGGCGATATTTATACAACATTTCTTATATTCTAGAGCATTACATGTTACTTTGCATTTCTCTAAATAACTTATTACTAATACTAATAACAAACATAATGTATGTTAATGTAATATTAATGTTATGTTAATGTAATGTAATTCTAAAAGTTAATGTTATTTATTTCATTTATATTTCTATATAGTTCTAGATTATTCCTATTATATTCTAGATTTTTCCTTTTCTAGATTGTTCTAAATAAATAGAATGTTCGAATTAAATAGAAATATAAGTGAAATAAATTATATTAGCTATTGTAAACGCTAATATAATTTATTCCACTTATATTTCTATTTAATTCTAGATTATTCCTACTATGTTCTAGATTATTCCAGATTGTTCTATTTACTACTGTTCCAGATTGTTCTATTTAAAACATTACTCCCTTCTTAAGACTGTTTGTCCCGAACAGTAGGTGGGCCTCGATCTTGTTCTTATCGAAGCAGATAAGATTCAATATTCTTATCGAAGTAATTAGAATCTATCGAAGCGAACTATTTTAAATTTACCATGACTACCGCGTTGTATTCTGTATACTAAGTCGTTGATTCTATTAATTACTTTGTAAGAACCTTCCCAGTGCTAATCTAGTTTAAAACTTCAACTTTTTTGTCTTTTTAGATTGTACAACCAAACCAAATCGTTTTCTGTTTGCCAAATTCTGATGAGTTCGCCATTAAATCGTATCGTGTTTTCATACGATCACTCATTATTTTCAATTTCGTTCTGGTAGCTTCGTGTACATCTGCCAACCGCCGGTGAAGTTCTTCGACGTATTCTAAACTTGTTGTTGGAGCTGACGGTCGCATTCCAAATTTTATATCCCCTGGTATCCGGATATTCTTTCCAAAATATAGACGGTGTTTGACAATATTAGACGGTGTTTGACCTGTACTTCCATGTATGGTTGAACGGTAAGCCATTAAGAAAACTGGTATGTGGCTATCCCAATCTTTTTGATGGCTTGCGACCACTATCTTCAAATGCTCGATTAATGTTCGGTTCAACTTTTCTACCATTCCGTCTGGTTGAGGATGCAAAGGTGTAGTTCTTGTTTTCTTCACTCCCAATATGTTACATATTTCCTGAAACGTTTTGGATTCGAAATTTCTTCCTTGATCTGAATGCAATTCATATGGAACCCTAAATCTGCTAATCCAATTATTTATCAATTCATCTGCTATTGTGATTACCTCTTGGTTAGGTATACCGTATGTTTCTGGCCATTTACTAAAGTAATTACCATTTACCACTACCACTAATATATATCGGTTGGCAGAATCACTGAAGATTGTTTAAATATTCTTCATAAGTTCTTCCAATCCAAAGACGTTTTACATGTCAATCCTCTTAGAAACGGCGATATGTTTTGCTAAAGGTAATGTTGTACTAAATTAGTTTTTCCACTTCTTTCAGTTTGAAAAATGTCTCCAAAATTTTACAGCATTTTAACGCCCATCTCATATTGACACTTGTTCAACAAATTCGAGGGCATTAGTTGATTTATTAATTCCTCGCTAAATAGTTTGCTGCGGCTTTCTTCTAAAAAACTAGTTCACATTTCCATAAAAACATAATGGAAATGTTCCATAAAAACCAGTTCACAAACTAGTTCACATTTCGCTATAATGTCGCCTTTTTTTAAAGTTGTTGTACTAGATGTCATATTTAATACTCGTACTGGAACGTGATGTTTATTTTCGATTTTTATTAACGTTTGCCAACCATTATACTTGATTGCTGGTAATTAATTTTTGGTTCCGCAAGATATAATTCACACTTGCCTGGTTCGCCGTTTAACTCCATAACTCTATATTATTTGGTATTATTGCCTTCAAACTACTACAATCCGTTGACCCTAGCAGTATTGGTATTTCTGCATTCTAACATTTCAGAATTCTTTCTCTCACATTGATGTTAATATTGTGTGTGGGTATAAAGTCTACTTCCATGGTACATTCATCGACAATATCTGCTACCAAAACCTTATGAGGAATTACTGCGTCATCGCTCAACCAAATATTCAGTTTAACTTCGTCATACACTTGAACATTTTCGGCTGTTGCTGTTTTCAACGAATTTTTATCATGATTTCGAAGCCATTTACTCCTCACTAGATAGTGTTTTATAATTGATCTAGCAGCACCCGTGTCGATTGTAATGTGAGAATTGATATTATCCACTTTTCCTTTCACCACCACACTGCTATTATTTCGACTTATTTGTTCAACTCTTACAGTTTGTTTCGGGCCACTCCAGTTACTAACCAACTTCTGCTCCCTGATGTTGGTTTTCTTTAGTTTTCCGACTATTGATTGGCTTGTGCTAATTTATTTTATCTCTTCTGCTTTTGTGCTTTATATTCTATCTCCAGTCTCTTTCTCTTCCTGCAGTCTCGTTGTAAATGGCCGTTGTTATTACAATACCAGCATTTAAATATTTTGGTCATTTGTCCATATTTTGAAAGATTGATTTTTTTACAACAACACTCTTCAACATTTACTTGACGTACTTTCGTAATACTTCGTGTTGCGCTTTTAGCTGTTTCGTAGGCCAAAGCAAATCCCAATGCTTCAGAATTTTAATATTCAAATTTAAATAATTTTTAAATAAAACAAGGACACTTTGTTTTACTTATACTTTATTTATTTAATATTATGTATTTACTAGTAATCATTTATTAGGAATTGTTTTGTATCTAAGTAATTCTTATTACTATTAAGACCAAAACTGAATTGAATTATACTTGATAATTCTTACATTTATATACTATTTGATTTCTATACGTTGCTCTTAATTTACTATTTTAGTATTTTACTTCAGGTATTACAACATTTTACAACATATACTTATTCTAGTTTTAGTACAATGTATTCTTATTCTAGTTTTAGTATTTGTATTAAATGTTTACATTAAATGTTTGCAAGGGGAAAATGCATATTATGCATTTTTTTATAAAAAGAATATGTATTGGAATTTACTCTAATTGGAAAACAATAATAACGAGGAAGAGTACAGTAGAGTAGACTGTGTCAACTCTGGGATACCCGTATGAACGTAATATATCCTGTTTCTATAAAACTTGATCATCTTTTAAAAACATTCAGAATTTTAGTACCGAACTACAGAGATATATTTATGTAAATTGTGCTACCCGAATCTATTGCGCCTAGCTTCATTAAGTTCCAAGAAATGCAAAAAGCCTGAACCGGCTGCTTTAGACCATTCAAATTTCACAAAAGTTTTTGGCATGCAACTCGACACTTTTTCACTAAATTTCAGATAGCTAGCTTCAATAGACACTGAGTTATTTTCATTTAAAAAGAGAAGTTGTATGGAAACTATCCGAACCTGTCATATCATCACAACAAAATTTTACAGAAGTTGTTGCCATAAAACTCGATCATCATTTGCAAAATTTCAGATACCTAGATTGAATAGACACTGGGTTATTTCCATTTAAAGAAAGAAGTTGTATGGCAGCTACTCGAACCCGGTGGCCGAAAATGCTGGAGTTAAATAGCAAAACTAACAATTTTGTAAAAGTGAAGTAAAAAAAATTGCAGCCTCCTAACTCCTTTATTTTTTGAGTTATCGTGCGGACGGACACTGAGTTCTTTCATTTAAAAAGAGATTTTGTATGGCAGCTACCCGAACCCGTCACACCACCACAACCAAATTTTGCAGAAGTTGTTGCCATAAAACTTGATCATCATTCGCAAAATTTCAGATACCTAGATTGAACAGACACTGGGTTATTTCTATTTAAAGAAAGAAGTTGTATGGCAGCTACTCGAACCCAGCGGCCGAAAATGCTGGAGTTAAATAGCAAAACTGACAATTTTGCAAGAGTGACGTAAAAAAAATTTCAGCCTCCTAGCTCCTTTATTTTTTGAGTTATCGTGCGGACGGACACTGAGTTCTTTTCATTTAAAAAGAGATTTTGTATGGCAGCTACCCGAACCCGTCGCACCAGCACAACCAAATTTTGTAGAAGTTGTTGCCATAAAACTTGACATCATTCGCAAAATTTCAGATACCTAGATTGAACAGACACTGGGTTATTTCTATTTAAAGAAAGAAGTTGTATGGCAGCTACTCGAACCCGGCGGCCGAAAATGCTGGAGTTAAATAGCAAAACTAACAATTTTGCAAGAGTGACGTAAAAAAAATTTCAGCCTCCTAGCTCCTTTATTTTTTGAGTTATCGTGCGGACGGACACTGAGTTCTTTTCATTTAAAAAGAGATTTTGTATGGCAGCTACCCGAACCCGTCGCACCACCACAACCAAATTTTGTAGAAGTTCTTGCCATAAAACTTGATCATCATTCGCAAAATTTCTGATACCTAGATTGAACAGACACTGGGTTATTTCTATTTAAAGAAAGAAGTTGTATGGCAGCTACTCGAACCCGGTGGCCGAAAATGCTGGAGTTAAATAGCAAAACTAACAATTTTGCAAGAGTGACGTAAAAAAAATTCAGCCTCCTAGCTCCTTTATTTTTTGAGTTATCGTGCGGACGGACACTGAGTTCTTTTCATTTAAAAAGAGATTTTGTATGGCAGCTACCCGAACCCGTCGCACCAGCACAACCAAATTTTGTAGAAGTTGTTGCCATAAAACTTGATCATCATTCGCAAAATTTCAGATACCTAGATTGAACAGACACTGGGTTATTTCTATTTAAAGAAAGAAGTTGTATGGCAGCTACCCGAACCCGGGGACAGCAAATGCTGGAGTTAAATAGCAAAACTAAAAATTTTACAAAAGTGACGTAAAAAAATTTTCAGCCTCCTAGCTCCTCTATTTTTTGAGTTATCGTGCGGACGGACACTGAGTTCTTTTCATTTAAAAAGAGATTTTGTATGGCAGCTACCCGAACCCGTCGTACCAGCACAACCAAATTTTGCAAAAGTTGTTGCCATAAAACTTGATCATCATTTGCAAAATTTCAGACGCCTAGCTTCATTAGGTTCCAAGAGGTGCAAGAAGTCTGAACCGGCTGCTCTAGACCAACCAAATTTTACAAAAGTTGTTGGCATGTAACTCGACACCTCTTTACTAAATTTCAGATTCCTAGCTTCAATAAACACTGAGTTATTCTCATTTAAACGGAGAAGTTGTATGGCAGCTACCCGAACCCGCTGCACCAGCACAACCAAATTTTACAGAAGTTGTTGCCATAAAACTTGATCATCATTTGCAAAATTTCAGAAACCTAGCTTGAATAGATACTGAGTTATTTCTATATAAAGATAGAAGTTGTATGGCAGCTACTCGAACCCGCCGACCGAAAATGTTGGATTTAAATAGCAAAACTAACAATTTTGCAAAAGTGACGTAAAAAAAATTTCAGCCCCCTAGCTCCTTTATTTTTTGAGTTATCGTGCGGACGGACGGACGGACGTACATGGCTTAATCGACTCAGAATTCGATTCTGAGCCGATCCATACCTTTGACACTATATCTAGCTCGACTCCTTTAAGGTGTCACAAACGTAATGGCAAATTTATTATACCCTTGAACATAGTTCATACGGGTATAAAAAGAAATGTGTATTATGATATAATTGGGTTTTATTTTAATAACCAAACATGAATGTTTTGGTTTATTTGGTAAGTGGTTTTAAATATTGTAAAATATTTAGGTTAGTATAGGTTGAAAAGAGTTTTGGTTAAAATTATTATTATGTTGAAATCTATATAAGGTATTAAATGAATTTCACATGTTTTAATATTTAGACATATTGTGTTATTATGAATGATTGTAGGAGGTTGATAAAAGTGTGGGAAAATATATTTATTAATTTGATAATTTCAGCTACGGAGGAGATGAAATTATATTTTAAGATTATTTATTTGTTTTTCTCAGAAGAGGGTTAAAGGATAATATTTAAATAATGGAGCGTAACGTAACTCCATCCCTCATAGATTGAGGCTCCAATGTTTTCATTATTAGAATTTCTCCTAAGAAGGTAAATAATAATTAGTATAAGCAAAAGTGATATAATTATAAAAATACAATAATTAAAATAGTTTGTGTATTTAGGTTTAGTGTGGATTTCGTCTATTATTTTTCTATTATTATTTATGTCACTTAAAATTAATTCCTTAGAATCTAATTCAATACCGTTCTCACTGTTTGTTATATTTATGTTTGAGAATGTGTAGATATAATGATGTTTGATTTTTAAATTATTATTTATAAAGGTAAATCTTTTAATAGTTATAGAACAATCTTGAAATTTAATTAAACTATTTTTATATAACATTAAATTTTCGTCATTACAATTATGACTAATATTAGTATCCTTCAGGTTCTTTACAATAATGAGACCTGGTTTTATTTCTTTTGTATTTAATTTCATTTCACGAGTTGCATGAGTGGAACTTGTGATTTTATTTACACATTCCTCTTCTACTTCAATTAAATTCATTTTTTGATTATCTTTTACATTATTATAGAAAAACTTTTTATGCAAATTCATTATAAATCTATTATTTGACAATGTTCATTCTTTATTATCCTTATTAGGAATTGGCTCAATCATTATTTCAGAATAAGTCATAGTGGTATAGATTGGCAGGTAAATGATAATTAATATTTGGTTTTGGGAAAACGCGACTGAAATCTTTATGTCTTTGAAGGATTCTATACCTTATAGGATATCTATTTCGTCAGGTGTCGAGATCCTTCTAGTGAAAATATTAAGTTTGCTAGATAAAATAATTTTTTCGATATCATCTATATGATTTTTCAAAAGAGTTATGTCGTAATTAATTTGAAAAATATGTTTTAGTATGTCCAGTTCGTCTTTCGTATTAGTCGTTCCAGGTGAATAATTTTTGTATTTGGATAAAAGTTCTGCGATCGGTTTTTGTTGTTGTATTACGTAGTTAGAAATATTTTTAATATGTTTGTTAGATTCGGAAATAAAGTCAGAATTTGATTTAGAAAGTTGATCGAGTTTTCCTTGTATCATTTCTTTATCGTCATTGTCCATGTTTCCAGTTAGAAATTTTATTGAGCCTACGAAGTTTATTAAACCTCTTTTTGGTCTTTTGTGGGTATGTGGTTTCAATTCATCAATTTTAGTTTCTAGTAAGTGAAAATTGTGTATCATAGTTAGATAAACAGCATCGTTTAAATTGATATGGTTTTTTATTATCATGATGCTTTCATCTAGGTGGTCTCTATTTTTTTCGAATTGTGATATGTTAATAATGTGCAGGGCTCTCTCATAATCCCTTACTATTTTAATTGGTCCATCTTTAATTATAATGAATCCGATGTTATCGTTTAGATTTTGTATCTCGATTTCCCGGGATAAAACCATTGTTGGTAAGAGTAGTTTTATTTATATGAGAAGCATTTTCTGTAATTACGGATTATGTATTAATCTTATTTTGGATTGTATTTGAAGTATTATTTTGGAATTTTTTTAGATCTTTTTAAATGGGACTTATAATATTTATAGCCAGTGTTAGTTAGTCAAAACTGAAAATTTTGCAAGAGTGACGTAAAAAAAATTTCAGCCTCCTAGCTCCTTTATTTTTTGAGTTATCGTGCGGACGGACACTGAGTTCTTTTCATTTAAAAAGATATTTTGTATGGCAGCTACCCGAACCCGTCGCACCAGCACAACCAAATTTTGTAGAAGTTGTTGCCATAAAACTTGATCATCATTCGCAAAATTTCAGATACCTAGATTGAACAGACACTGGGTTATTTCTATTTAAAGAAAGAAGTTGTATGGCAGCTACTCGAACCCGGCGGCCGAAAATGCTGGAGTTAAATAGCAAAACTAACAATTTTGCAAGAGTGACGTAAAAAAAATTTCAGCCTCCTAGCTCCTTTATTTTTTGAGTTATCGTGCGGACGGACACTGAGTTCTTTTCATTTAAAAAGAGATTTTGTATGGCAGCTACCCGAACCCGTCGCACCACCACAACCAAATTTTGTAGAAGTTGTTGCCATAAAACTTGATCATCATTCGCAAAATTTCAGATACCTAGATTGAACAGACACTGGGTTATTTCTATTTAAAGAAAGAAGTTGTATGGCAGCTACTCGAACCCGGTGGCCGAAAATGCTGGAGTTAAATAGCAAAACTAACAATTTTGCAAGAGTGACGTAAAAAAAATTTCAGCCTCCTAGCTCCTTTATTTTTTGAGTTATCGTGCGGACGGACACTGAGTTCTTTTCATTTAAAAAGAGATTTTGTATGGCAGCTACCCGAACCCGTAGCACCAGCACAACCAAATTTTGTAGAAGTTGTTGTCATAAAACTTGATCATCATTCGCAAAATTTCAGATACCTAGATTGAACAGACACTGGGTTATTTCTATTTAAAGAAAGAAGTTGTATGGCAGCTACCCGAACCCGGGGACAGCAAATGCTGGAGTTAAATAGCAAAACTAACAATTTTACAAAAGTAACGTAAAAAAATTTTCAGCCTCCTAGCTCCTCTATTTTTTGAGTTATCGTGCGGACGGACACTGAGTTCTTTTCATTTAAAAAGAGATTTTGTATGGCAGCTACCCGAACCCGTCGTACCAGCACAACCAAATTTTGTAGAAGTTGTTGCCATAAAACTTGATCATCATTCGCAAAATTTCAGACGCCTAGCTTCATTAGGTTCCAAGAGGTGCAAGAAGTCTGAACCGGGTGCTCTAGACCAAACAAATTTTACAAAAGTTGTTGGCATATAACTCGACACTTCTTTACTAAATTTCAGATTCCTAGCTTCAATAAACACTGAGTTATTTTCATTTAACCGGATAAGTTGTATGGCAGCTACCCGAACCCGCCGCACCACCACAACCAAATTTTACAAAAGTTGTTGCCATAAAACTTGATCATCATTTGCAAAATTTCAGACGCCTAGCTTCATTAGGTTCTAAGAGGTGCAAGAAGTCTGAACCGGCTGCTCTAGACCAACCAAATTTTACAAAAGTTGTTGGCATGTAACTCGACACCTCTTTACTAAATTTCAGATTCCTAGCTTCAATAAACACTGAGTTATTCTCATTTAAACGGAGAAGTTGTATGGCAGCTACCCGAACCCGCTGCACCAGCACAACCAAATTTTACAGAAGTTGTTGCCATAAAACTTGATCATCATTTGCAAAATTTCAGAAACCTAGCTTGAATAGATACTGAGTTATTTCTATATAAAGATAGAAGTTGTATGGCAGCTACTCGAACCCGCCGACCGAAAATGTTGGATTTAAATAGCAAAACTAACAATTTTGCAAAAGTGACGTAAAAAAAATTTCAGCCCCCTAGCTCCTTTAATTTTTGAGTTATCGTGCGGACGGACGGACGGACGTACATGGCCTAATCGACTCAGAATTCGATTCTGAGCCGATCCATACCTTTGACACTATATCTAGCTCGACTCCTTTAAGGTGTCACAAACGTAATGGCAAATTTATTATACCCTTGAACATAGTTCATACGGGTATAAAAAGAAATGTGTATTATGATATAATTGGGTTTTATTTTAATAACCAAACATGAATGTTTTGGTTTATTTGGTAAGTGGTTTTAAATATTGTAAAATATTTAGGTTAGTATAGGTTGAAAAGAGTTTTGGTTAAAATTATTATTATGTTGAAATCTATATAAGGTATTAAATGAATTTCACATGTTTTAATATTTAGACATATTGTGTTATTATGAATGATTGTAGGAGGTTGATAAAAGTGTGGGAAAATATATTTATTAATTTGATAATTTCAGCTACGGAGGAGATGAAATTATATTTTAAGATTATTTATTTGTTTTTCTCAGAAGAGGGTTAAAGGATAATATTTAAATAATGGAGCGTAACGTAACTCCATCCCTCATAGATTGAGGCTCCAATGTTTTCATTATTAGAATTTCTCCTAAGAAGGTAAATAATAATTAGTATAAGCAAAAGTGATATAATTATAAAAATACAATAATTAAAATAGTTTGTGTATTTAGGTTTAGTGTGGATTTCGTCTATTATTTTTCTATTATTATTTATGTCACTTAAAATTAATTCCTTAGAATCTAATTCAATACCGTTCTCACTGTTTGTTATATTTATGTTTGAGAATGTGTAGATATAATGATGTTTGATTTTTAAATTATTATTTATAAAGGTAAATCTTTTAATAGTTATAGAACAATCTTGAAATTTAATTAAACTATTTTTATATAACATTAAATTTTCGTCATTACAATTATGACTAATATTAGTATCCTTCAGGTTCTTTACAATAATGAGACCTGGTTTTATTTCTTTTGTATTTAATTTCATTTCACGAGTTGCATGAGTGGAACTTGTGATTTTATTTACACATTCCTCTTCTACTTCAATTAAATTCATTTTTTGATTATCTTTTACATTATTATAGAAAAACTTTTTATGCAAATTCATTATAAATCTATTATTTGACAATGTTCATTCTTTATTATCCTTATTAGGAATTGGCTCAATCATTATTTCAGAATAAGTCATAGTGGTATAGATTGGCAGGTAAATGATAATTAATATTTGGTTTTGGGAAAACGCGACTGAAATCTTTATGTCTTTGAAGGATTCTATACCTTATAGGATATCTATTTCGTCAGGTGTCGAGATCCTTCTAGTGAAAATATTAAGTTTGCTAGATAAAATAATTTTTTCGATATCATCTATATGATTTTTCAAAAGAGTTATGTCGTAATTAATTTGAAAAATATGTTTTAGTATGTCCAGTTCGTCTTTCGTATTAGTCGTTCCAGGTGAATAATTTTTGTATTTGGATAAAAGTTCTGCGATCGGTTTTTGTTGTTGTATTACGTAGTTAGAAATATTTTTAATATGTTTGTTAGATTCGGAAATAAAGTCAGAATTTGATTTAGAAAGTTGATCGAGTTTTCCTTGTATCATTTCTTTATCGTCATTGTCCATGTTTCCAGTTAGAAATTTTATTGAGCCTACGAAGTTTATTAAACCTCTTTTTGGTCTTTTGTGGGTATGTGGTTTCAATTCATCAATTTTAGTTTCTAGTAAGTGAAAATTGTGTATCATAGTTAGATAAACAGCATCGTTTAAATTGATATGGTTTTTTATTATCATGATGCTTTCATCTAGGTGGTCTCTATTTTTTTCGAATTGTGATATGTTAATAATGTGCAGGGCTCTCTCATAATCCCTTACTATTTTAATTGGTCCATCTTTAATTATAATGAATCCGATGTTATCGTTTAGATTTTGTATCTCGATTTCCCGGGATAAAACCATTGTTGGTAAGAGTAGTTTTATTTATATGAGAAGCATTTTCTGTAATTACGGATTATGTATTAATCTTATTTTGGATTGTATTTGAAGTATTATTTTGGAATTTTTTTAGATCTTTTTAAATGGGACTTATAATATTTATAGCCAGTGTTAGTTAGTCAAAACTGAAAATTTTGCAAGAGTGACGTAAAAAAAATTTCAGCCTCCTAGCTCCTTTATTTTTTGAGTTATCGTGCGGACGGACACTGAGTTCTTTTCATTTAAAAAGATATTTTGTATGGCAGCTACCCGAACCCGTCGCACCAGCACAACCAAATTTTGTAGAAGTTGTTGCCATAAAACTTGATCATCATTCGCAAAATTTCAGATACCTAGATTGAACAGACACTGGGTTATTTCTATTTAAAGAAAGAAGTTGTATGGCAGCTACTCGAACCCGGCGGCCGAAAATGCTGGAGTTAAATAGCAAAACTAACAATTTTGCAAGAGTGACGTAAAAAAAATTTCAGCCTCCTAGCTCCTTTATTTTTTGAGTTATCGTGCGGACGGACACTGAGTTCTTTTCATTTAAAAAGAGATTTTGTATGGCAGCTACCCGAACCCGTCGCACCACCACAACCAAATTTTGTAGAAGTTGTTGCCATAAAACTTGATCATCATTCGCAAAATTTCAGATACCTAGATTGAACAGACACTGGGTTATTTCTATTTAAAGAAAGAAGTTGTATGGCAGCTACTCGAACCCGGTGGCCGAAAATGCTGGAGTTAAATAGCAAAACTAACAATTTTGCAAGAGTGACGTAAAAAAAATTTCAGCCTCCTAGCTCCTTTATTTTTTGAGTTATCGTGCGGACGGACACTGAGTTCTTTTCATTTAAAAAGAGATTTTGTATGGCAGCTACCCGAACCCGTAGCACCAGCACAACCAAATTTTGTAGAAGTTGTTGTCATAAAACTTGATCATCATTCGCAAAATTTCAGATACCTAGATTGAACAGACACTGGGTTATTTCTATTTAAAGAAAGAAGTTGTATGGCAGCTACCCGAACCCGGGGACAGCAAATGCTGGAGTTAAATAGCAAAACTAACAATTTTACAAAAGTAACGTAAAAAAATTTTCAGCCTCCTAGCTCCTCTATTTTTTGAGTTATCGTGCGGACGGACACTGAGTTCTTTTCATTTAAAAAGAGATTTTGTATGGCAGCTACCCGAACCCGTCGTACCAGCACAACCAAATTTTGTAGAAGTTGTTGCCATAAAACTTGATCATCATTCGCAAAATTTCAGACGCCTAGCTTCATTAGGTTCCAAGAGGTGCAAGAAGTCTGAACCGGGTGCTCTAGACCAAACAAATTTTACAAAAGTTGTTGGCATATAACTCGACACTTCTTTACTAAATTTCAGATTCCTAGCTTCAATAAACACTGAGTTATTTTCATTTAACCGGATAAGTTGTATGGCAGCTACCCGAACCCGCCGCACCACCACAACCAAATTTTACAAAAGTTGTTGCCATAAAACTTGATCATCATTTGCAAAATTTCAGACGCCTAGCTTCATTAGGTTCTAAGAGGTGCAAGAAGTCTGAACCGGCTGCTCTAGACCAACCAAATTTTACAAAAGTTGTTGGCATGTAACTCGACACCTCTTTACTAAATTTCAGATTCCTAGCTTCAATAAACACTGAGTTATTCTCATTTAAACGGAGAAGTTGTATGGCAGCTACCCGAACCCGCTGCACCAGCACAACCAAATTTTACAGAAGTTGTTGCCATAAAACTTGATCATCATTTGCAAAATTTCAGAAACCTAGCTTGAATAGATACTGAGTTATTTCTATATAAAGATAGAAGTTGTATGGCAGCTACTCGAACCCGCCGACCGAAAATGTTGGATTTAAATAGCAAAACTAACAATTTTGCAAAAGTGACGTAAAAAAAATTTCAGCCCCCTAGCTCCTTTAATTTTTGAGTTATCGTGCGGACGGACGGACGGACGTACATGGCCTAATCGACTCAGAATTCGATTCTGAGCCGATCCATACCTTTGACACTATATCTAGCTCGACTCCTTTAAGGTGTCACAAACGTAATGGCAAATTTATTATACCCTTGAACATAGTTCATACGGGTATAAAAAGAAATGTGTATTATGATATAATTGGGTTTTATTTTAATAACCAAACATGAATGTTTTGGTTTATTTGGTAAGTGGTTTTAAATATTGTAAAATATTTAGGTTAGTATAGGTTGAAAAGAGTTTTGGTTAAAATTATTATTATGTTGAAATCTATATAAGGTATTAAATGAATTTCACATGTTTTAATATTTAGACATATTGTGTTATTATGAATGATTGTAGGAGGTTGATAAAAGTGTGGGAAAATATATTTATTAATTTGATAATTTCAGCTACGGAGGAGATGAAATTATATTTTAAGATTATTTATTTGTTTTTCTCAGAAGAGGGTTAAAGGATAATATTTAAATAATGGAGCGTAACGTAACTCCATCCCTCATAGATTGAGGCTCCAATGTTTTCATTATTAGAATTTCTCCTAAGAAGGTAAATAATAATTAGTATAAGCAAAAGTGATATAATTATAAAAATACAATAATTAAAATAGTTTGTGTATTTAGGTTTAGTGTGGATTTCGTCTATTATTTTTCTATTATTATTTATGTCACTTAAAATTAATTCCTTAGAATCTAATTCAATACCGTTCTCACTGTTTGTTATATTTATGTTTGAGAATGTGTAGATATAATGATGTTTGATTTTTAAATTATTATTTATAAAGGTAAATCTTTTAATAGTTATAGAACAATCTTGAAATTTAATTAAACTATTTTTATATAACATTAAATTTTCGTCATTACAATTATGACTAATATTAGTATCCTTCAGGTTCTTTACAATAATGAGACCTGGTTTTATTTCTTTTGTATTTAATTTCATTTCACGAGTTGCATGAGTGGAACTTGTGATTTTATTTACACATTCCTCTTCTACTTCAATTAAATTCATTTTTTGATTATCTTTTACATTATTATAGAAAAACTTTTTATGCAAATTCATTATAAATCTATTATTTGACAATGTTCATTCTTTATTATCCTTATTAGGAATTGGCTCAATCATTATTTCAGAATAAGTCATAGTGGTATAGATTGGCAGGTAAATGATAATTAATATTTGGTTTTGGGAAAACGCGACTGAAATCTTTATGTCTTTGAAGGATTCTATACCTTATAGGATATCTATTTCGTCAGGTGTCGAGATCCTTCTAGTGAAAATATTAAGTTTGCTAGATAAAATAATTTTTTCGATATCATCTATATGATTTTTCAAAAGAGTTATGTCGTAATTAATTTGAAAAATATGTTTTAGTATGTCCAGTTCGTCTTTCGTATTAGTCGTTCCAGGTGAATAATTTTTGTATTTGGATAAAAGTTCTGCGATCGGTTTTTGTTGTTGTATTACGTAGTTAGAAATATTTTTAATATGTTTGTTAGATTCGGAAATAAAGTCAGAATTTGATTTAGAAAGTTGATCGAGTTTTCCTTGTATCATTTCTTTATCGTCATTGTCCATGTTTCCAGTTAGAAATTTTATTGAGCCTACGAAGTTTATTAAACCTCTTTTTGGTCTTTTGTGGGTATGTGGTTTCAATTCATCAATTTTAGTTTCTAGTAAGTGAAAATTGTGTATCATAGTTAGATAAACAGCATCGTTTAAATTGATATGGTTTTTTATTATCATGATGCTTTCATCTAGGTGGTCTCTATTTTTTTCGAATTGTGATATGTTAATAATGTGCAGGGCTCTCTCATAATCCCTTACTATTTTAATTGGTCCATCTTTAATTATAATGAATCCGATGTTATCGTTTAGATTTTGTATCTCGATTTCCCGGGATAAAACCATTGTTGGTAAGAGTAGTTTTATTTATATGAGAAGCATTTTCTGTAATTACGGATTATGTATTAATCTTAATTTTGGATTGTATTTGAAGTATTATTTTGGAATTTTTTTAGATCTTTTTAAATGGGACTTATAATATTTATAGCCAGTGTTAGTGATTATATGGTCATCCTCCAGTGTGCTAGCGTTTATTTTCCTAAACTTAGAATGATTTTTTGGCTCCTCTAATTTCTTTTAGATACTGACGGCCTGTTTTAATTTCAACTTCTTCTCTATTTCTGTTAAGTTTCCTTATAGTGTTCTCTTTGATTTTAATTATTCTATCTTTAATATCTTTATGTTCTAATTGTCCGATTGTACTATTACAAACGTCAATGGGTTTTCTATTTGTTGTGGAATGTATAGTGTTGTTGTAAAAATTTATAATTTTTAATAGTGTTCTTCTATAGTTTCAAAGTTCTTATTAGGGTCGTGGCGTAGTAATCTTAAATGTTCATTTATTGTGTTGTGAAGTCGTTCGACGCCGGAGTTAGAAGTATGATTATTATTACATGTAAAATGAATTTGGATGTTGTTATCCTTTAAGAATTGTTGTAAAGGTATAGCTTTCAATCCCAATTCATTGTCAACCGTTAATTATTTAAAACTTCCGAATAAACCTAAATATTGTAAGATTGCCCGTCTGAACTCTGCCCAAGTTCTTCCTTTAATTTTAATAGCTTGAG
Organism: Poecilobothrus nobilitatus; assembly: GCA_947095535.1. Taxonomy (NCBI): domain Eukaryota; kingdom Metazoa; phylum Arthropoda; class Insecta; order Diptera; family Dolichopodidae; genus Poecilobothrus; species Poecilobothrus nobilitatus. The sequence continues at coordinate 99,706,235 of OX352772.1, forward strand.
TATGTTTTGAGAACTTGTCTATTAGTGTTAAAAATAGTGTTTTATCTAAACTATAGAAAATGTCACCGTGAATTATTTCCCTTGGTCCGTTCGTGATTTCAGTTATCTTAAATTTTTCTTCAATTGGTTTACGTTCGTATTTATCCATATTGCAGATTTCGCAATTGTTTATGAATTTTGTTATTCTATTCCTTAGATTTGGATTATAGATTTTATCTTTTAGTTGTGCGAAATTCTCGTGTATTATGGTTACTTCTTATATGTTCTTTTTCAATCATATCGGCTAAAGCATTTTCGTTCGTAATATCTTCAAGTAACTTTTTGCATCTAATAATTTTTAGTTTTTTATTGCTGAGGTCAGCATTATTTTAGTTTTGAGGTCAGTTAAGTTTAGTAAAAAATAGTTCTTCTTCAACTAGTATTGCATTAGTTGTTATATCGTTGAAGTGAGTATGTATTAGAATTTTAATAGTTTCAGTATCCATAAATTTGGTGAAGATAGTTTATCTAATTTTGTTGAATAGTTTTTCTGTTTTGATTTTAAAAGAACCGGGATCTACATTTCCGTTTTGTACACCTTTTTTATATTTTATGATGTAATCATATTCTGAAAGTCTAAGCCTCCATCTTGTTAGTTTTGAATTGTGTTCTTTAACTGGGACCAATCAGGTCAAAAGCCTATGATCAGTTTCAATTAAAAATTTTCCTCCAAACAAATAAGGACGAAAGTATTGAGTTGTTATACTATGGCGAGTAATTCATTTTCAATGGTGCTGTAATTTTGTTCATGACCGTTAAGAGTACGGTTCCATAACAAACAGGATGAATGTCCTCTGAAAGAACAGCCCCTAAAGTATAATTACTTCCGTCAGTTTGTAAAGTAAATTGCTTGTTGAAATCAGGATAAATTAATGTAGGGTCGTTGATTAATAATGTTTTTAATGTTTCAAAACTTTATCTATATTCAGGATCATTTATATTCAATTTAATTTCCTTCTTTAAATATTTTGTCATGGACTTGGCGAGTTTTGAATAATCTCTAATAAATTTTCGGTAATATCCGGTGAGCCCTAAAAATTGTTTTATTTCCTTTGCCGATTTTGGTAAAGGAAAATTTTGAACACATATTTTATTTTGTGGATTGGCTTTTATGCCTTCACTTGTAATTATATGACCGAGAAATTCGATTTCACGTTTTAGGAATTCGGATTTATCCAATTGTACTTTAAGATTTGTATCCTTAAGTCTTTGGAAAATCTTGGTTATGGATTCCAGATGTTCTTGCAATGAAGTTGAAAATATTATTATGTCGTCGAGGTATACCAAACAAATTTTATTGATGTAATCTGTCAAGACATTGTTCATTAATCGTTGAAAGGTAGCCGGAGCTGTTTTCAAGCCAAACGGCATACGAAGAAATTCGTAATGTCCTCCCTCAACACTGAAAGCAGTTTTATGAGTGTCCTTTTCTGCTATCTCGCTTTGATGAAACCCCTTAGTAAGATCCAAAGTTGTGAAATATTGACATCTTCCGAGTTTTGCCAATATTTCATCAATATTTGGTATAGGATATTAACATCTATTGTTACCTCGTTTAATTTGCGGTAATCTATGACATGTCTCCATTTAGGTTTACTACTTCCATCCTACTTTTTCGGTACCACCAATACTGGTGCAGAATAAGGTGATGCAGTCGGCCTAATGATATTGTCTTCCAAAATTTCTTGGATTTGACTTTGTACTTCATTTATATGAATGTACGGATATCCATAATTTGTTACCGTTATTGGCGAATGTTGGGTAGTTCGAATTTCATACTTTATAGCATTGGTAAAACTGAGATTCATATTTTTTGTATAAAAGATACGAGAAAATCTTTTAACTATAGTCAACAGTTTTCTTCCTCTTCCGGGTTTAAGTGGGTAACTTTAATTTGTTGAGATAATGTTAATCCCATTTTCTCAATGTTAAAATTCGAGTGGATTATATCCTCTGGAATTTGTTTTTTCATACTTGTTAACATTATATGTATTCATTTTTTTTTTCGTTTTTATTTCCTTTGATGAGTTTTGATTTATTATTGAGATCTCTTATTATATTTTCGCGTTTTTGTTGTAATTTATTTTCAGGATTTAATGAAACGTCAGCTGTTTTTGTTTCAGTTTTGATTAATTCATTTGAATTTAGTAAGTGGAATAATATAGGTATTTCTTTACTATTAATTTTTAATTTATTATTTGCAAAGTCAATTTCTGCATTATATTTTCTTAATATATCATTTCCTATTAGACCGTCATAGTTGTCGTGGAAATTACATATTAAGAATTTGATTCTTTCATTGGTATTTCCTAGTTCGGAAAATAATGGAACGCGAGCTTTAGTATCTATGGGAATTTGATGTTTTAAAGTTTTAACCATAACTGGTTTAATTGGTATTTCCCATTTACGATGAGAAAGTCCTGGATTTATAATAGAATTAGTTGCACCTGTATCTATTATAAATTTGAGTGGTGTTTTTTTGACTGTACCACTATATATGGTAGGTTTCCCCCGAGGCTGTTAACAGAAAATTTTCATTGACTTGTGATTTATTAATATCCATTGGCTCTTGACCAATGTGATTATTATTATTATTATTAATATTATTAGTTTCTCTTGCATTATGATTTACGTTATTATAATTTCTGTATGGATTTTGACTATCGTAATTATTATAATTTTTATTATAGTTATTATTATTATTCTGAGGCCCAAAATTATTTGGGGTCCTATAATTTTGATTAGAATTGTTTTGATAATCGTTTCGTCCGTATGTTTGGGGTTTATTATAATTATTATTATTATTAGCGTTATTGTTATTTCTGTAATTGCTGTTGTTATTATTAGTGTAAACTTGTGGTTTATTACCATTATTTTGAGCGCGTTTTTCGGTCTTGAATTTGGAAATGTATTTGACGTAAATGCATGTCCAGATTGTAACAAAATTTCTATGGCGGTTTCTAGTGTAGTTGGGTTCCTATATGATAGAATGGTTCTATTGGTTCGGGTATTTTACTCTTAAATATATTAAGTGCGGTTCTTATATTATTACGAGCACACTCATTGGCGGCGGCTCCTGGATCTAACACTATGAAAGTCTTATTGTTTAATGCCCTTAATTTATTTTTTATTTCGTTAAAAAATTTTATACTCCCATATTTATACGTTATAGCCCTAAGTTCGTCATATAACTCATCTGGAGCTTTCTTCTCGCCGAAGTTATTTTGTAATATAGTTTTAATATCTGTCCAAGAAGTTGCTTGGCAGTTTATTTCTATTATTTCCCTAGCTCTACCTCCTAGCTTACTTTTAATTATGTCTGAGAAAATGGTTTGAGATAGAACATCGTATGTACCCAAAATAACTTACAATTTACTGGTATAGAAGTTCGTTTATTACTGCTGATGTGTTGTTAGCTTTCTTTGGTTGATTCGGTAATGTTGCTAGTTTCTTGCACTTTATTATTTCTTGCCGGCCTATGTTTTTCGCCATATTTACTCTGTCTGTTAGGTTAGTAAAATTTTGTAACTCTCTACTATCCCCGTTGAATTCTGGTAAACGTTCTAGGTATTTTAAAGGTTCTATCATTAAGGTGTTCACTTGTGCATTGGCCATTTTAAAAAGCAAATTTTACTTGATTTATAAATTTTTTTTATGGAAATAAATGGATTTGCATAAAATTACAAAAAAAAAAAAAATTTTTTTTTTTTTTCTAAATTGGTGTTTAATTGACAAAACTTATAAAACTTAAATAACTTACAATATACTGGTATAGAAGTTCGTTTATTACTAAAGATGTGTTGTTAGCTTTCTTTGGTTGATTCGGTAATGTTGCTAGTTTCTTGCACTTTATTATTTCGTGCCGGCCTATGTTTTTTGCCATATTTACAGCTTGTTGATAGTTGATGTGTTGATTGTTTGCTCTCTGTTAATAATACAGTTTTTTGTGGAATAATTTTTATAAAATATATTATAATTATGTTTTTTGATTATTATTAAGTTATTATAAAGTTTACTTTTAACCCTTTTTTTGTATACAGTTTTTGTTATTAGATTTTGTTTTTTTGCTTTTATTATCACTGTCTTTTAAAAAGTGTTTTTTTTTTAAATTTTATATTTATTAATTATATTATACGGTTAGTGCGTTAAAAAAAAATTAGATTGTTATTATTTTGATATTATATTATACGCTCAGTGCATATACACATATATATACGTATATATTTTATTTTCTGGTAAACTTGTTATACAATTGTTTATCGGAATTGTTTGTAATCCGTTTTTAAGGGTTAAAACACAAGTGAAATTGATATTGTTCAATCAGACTTTTGGTTTCTTTTGCAATATCAATTGCTTCACTAAACGCATCCCTTATTATACTTGATAATTCTCACATTTATGTACTATTTAATTTCTATACGTTGGTCTTACTTTACCATTTTACTTCAGGTATTACAACATTTTACAACATATTCTTATTCTAGTTTTAGTACAATGTATTCTTATTCTAGTTTTAGTATTTGTATTAAATGTTTACATTAAATGTTTACAAGGGAAAAATGCATATTGTGCATTTTTACATTTTAGTATTTATATTAAATGTTTACATTAAATGTTTGCAAGGGGAAAATGCATATTATGCATTTTTATATAAAAAGAATATGTATTGGAATTTACTCTAATTGGAAAACAATAATATAAAGAAATGTGTATTATGATGTGATTGAGTTTCATTTTAATAACCAAAAATGAATGTTGGTGGTGGTGAATGTTGGAATGTAAGTGGTTTTAAATATTGTAAAATATTTAAAATATTTAGGTGAATATAGGTTGAAAAGAGTTTTGGTTGAAATTATTATTATGTTGAAATCTATATAAGTTATTAAATGAATTTCACATGTTTTAATATTTAGACATATTGTGTTATTATGAATGATTGTAGGAGGTTGATAAAAGTGTTGGAAAATATATTTATTAATTTGATAATTTCAGCTACGGAGGAGATGAAATTATATTTTAAGATTATTTATTTGTTTTTCTCAAAAGAGGGTTAAAAGATAATATTTAAATAATGGAGCGTAACGTAACTCTTCAGCAGTTGTTTTCTTCACTGCTAATCTTAAAGCTTGTTGCAGATCTCTATCACCACTGGCATTTATTACAGATTCTGTAGTAAGTTCATTTAGAAATGTATTCGTGTATGAAAGATGTGCAAGCCTCTTAATATCAAGCTGGAGTTGTTGTAAAGATTCTCCATTATTTTGTATGCGATTTCTCATTTGAATTTTGTAAACTTGTCCCATGTGGTCGGTTCCAAATCTAAGTTCCATTTCTTCAACTACTTTATCAGAATTCGACTGTTCTTTGACTGATTGTCGAAATTTCCGTCTTTTATTTCACATTTCATTGTTATTATTATTAATGACATGATTTTTATTGATTCTATCAACGATTTTAACATATCATTCGTAACACCTGATGTTTCATCATTCAATTCAAAAACTGCTTCTTCCACTTGCACTTCTTCTTCTTCAAGCGATTTCCTTAATCTGCTCGACAAACTTGCTTACTGTCTAGACTTAATTCTCTCAACTTTTTATTAACCATTCCGCTAATTATTTTATTTTTTTCCTTTTAACAATTTAACTTAGCAATACTTTTAACTCCAATAGTTTTCAATGCAATTCTTTTAAATCCAATTTAAAATCTATTACTTTTAATTCCAATTTTAAATCCCACTTCTGACCCCAATTGTTGCGTGTTTGTCGGTTCTCAAATATGAATCTGTTTTCCAATAAATAATAACACTTTAACTTTACTTTATCTTTTCGGTTTATTCGATATTAATTCTATCACATCCAAATTAGAAACCTTTTTTATTTAGAGAAATTGTTTGGCTTATTAGGAATTGGCTCAATGATTATTTCAGAATAAGTCATAGTGGTATAGACTGGAAGGTAAATGATAATTAATATTTGGTTTTGGGAAAACGCGACTGAAATCTTTATGTCTTTGAAGGATTCTATATCTGATAGGATATCTATTTCGTCATGTGTCAAGATCCTTCTAGTCAAAATATTTAGTTTGCTAGATAAAATAATTTGTTCGATATCATCTATATGATTTTTCAAAAGAGTTATGTCGTAATTAATTTGAAAAATATGTTTTAGTATGTCCAGTTCGTCTTTCGTATTAGTCGTTCCAGGTGAATAATTTTTGTATTTGGATAAAAGTTCTGCGATCGTTTTTTGTTGTTGTATTACGTAGTTAGAAATATTTTTAATTTGTTCTGAGAGTTGGTTATTTATAGATATCTGTTTGTTAGTTTCGAAAATAAGGTCAGAATTTGATTTAGAAAGTTGATCTAGTTTTTCTTGAATCATTTCTTTATCGTCATTTTCCATGTTTCCAGTTAGAAATTTTATTGAGCCTACGAAGTTTATTAAACCTCTTTTTGTTCTTTTGTGGGTATGTGGTTTTAATTCGTCAATTTTAGTTTCTAGTAAGTGAAAATTCTGTATCATAGTTAGATAAGCAGGATCGTTTAAATTGATATGGTTTTTTTATTATCATGATGTTTTCCTCTAGGTGGTTTCTATTTTTTTCGAATTGTGATATGTTAATGATGTGCAGGGCTCTCTCATCATCCCTTATTATTTTAATTGGTCCATCTTTAATTATAATGAATCCGTTGTTATCGTTTAGTTTTTGTATCTCGATTTCCCGGGATAAAACAGATTTTTGGTAAGAGTACTTTTATTAATATGAGAAGCGTTTTCTGTAATTAAGGATTATTTATTAATCTTAATTTTGGATTGTATTTGAAGTATTATTTTGGAATTTTTTTAGATCTTTTTAAATGGGACTTATAATATTTATAGCCAGTGTTAGTGATTATATGGTCATCCTCCAGTCTGTTAGCGTTTATTTTCCTAAACTTAGAATGATTTTTGGCTCCTCTAATTTCTTTTAGATACTGACGGCCTGTTTTAATTTCAACTTCTTCTCTATTTCTGTTAAGTTTACTTGTAGTGTTCTCTTTGATTTTAATTATTCTAACTTTAATATCTTTATGTTCTAATTGTCCGATTATACCATTACAAAAGTCAATGGGTTTTCTATTTGTTGTGGAATGAATAGTGTTGTTGTAAAAATTTATAATTTTTAATATTTTTCTTCTATAGTTTCAAAGTTCTTATTAGGGTCGTGGCGTAGTAATCTTAAATGTTCATTTATTGTGTTGTGAAGTCGTTCGACGCCGGAGTTAGAAGTATGATTATTATTACATGTAAAATGAATTTGGATGTTGCTATCCTTTAAGAATTGTTGTAAAGGTATAGCTTTCAATCCCAATTCATTGTCAACCGTTAATTGTTTAAAACTTCCGACTGAACCTAAATATTGTAAGATTGCCCGTCTGAACTCTGTCCAAGTTCTTCCTTTAATTTTAATAGCTTGAGCATGTTTTAAGAACTTGTCTATTAGTGTTAAAAATAGTGCTTTATCTAAACTATAGAAAATGTCACCGTGAATGATTTCCCTTGGTCCATTCGGGGTTTCAGTTATCTTAAATTTTTCTTCAATTGGTTTACGTTCGTATTTATCCATATTGCAGATTTCGCAATTGTTTATGAATTTTGTTATTCTGTTCCTTAGATTTGGATTATAGATTTTATCTTTTAGTTGTGCGAAATTCTCGTGCATTCCCCTATGGTTACTTCTTATATGTTCTTTTTCAATCATATCGTCTAAAACATTTTCGTCCTTAATATCTTCAAGTAACTTTTTGCATCTTATAATTTTTAGTTTTTTATTGCTGAGGTCAGCATTATTTTGAATTGTTTCATAGAGTTTAGAAAAGAATAGTTCTTCTTCAACTAGTATTGCATTAGTTGTTATATCGTTGAAGTGAGTATGTATTAGAATTTTAATAGTTTCTGTATCCATAAATTTGGTGAAAATAGTTTTTCTAAATTTGTTGAATAGTTTTTCTGTTTTGATTTTAAGAGAACCGGAATTAATTTTTTTAAAAATGATTTGGTTTTTATAGAAATTTATTGGAATTTTTGTATTCTTAATTATAAGGTCTCCTATCTAGGTCTTCATTTCTTCAACATGGTTTATAATAACTCTGGATAATGCATCTGCATTTCCGTTTTGTACACCTTTTTTATATTTTATTATGTAATCATATTCTGAAAGTATAAATCTCCATCTTGTTAGTTTTGAATCCAGTTCTTTGACTGAGACCAGGTCAAAGCCATATGATCAGTTTCAATTAAAAATTTTCTTCCAAATAAATAAGGACGAAAGTATTGAGTTGTTATACTATGGCGAGTAATTCATTTTCAATGGTCCTGTAATTTTGTTCATGACCGTTAAGAGTACGGCTTCCATAACAAATAGGATGAATGTCCCTTGAAAGAACAGCCCCTAAAGTATAATTACTTCCGTCAGTTTGCAAAGTAAATTGCTTGTTGAAATCAGGATAAATTAATGTAGGGTCGTTGATTAATAATTTTATTCAGGATCATTTATATTCAATTTAATTTCCTTCTTTAAATATTTTGTCATGGGCTTGGCGAGTTTTGAATGATCTCTAATAAATTTTCGGTAATACCCGGTGAGCATTAAAACTTGATTTATTTCCTTTGCCGATTTTGGTAAAGGAAAATTTTGAACACATATTATATTTTGTGGATTGGCTTTTATGCCTTCACTTGTAATTATATAACCGAGATATTCGGTTTCACGTTTTAGGAATTCCGATTTATCCAGTTGTACTTTAAGATTTGTATCCTTAAGTCTTTGGAAAATCTTGGTTATGGATTCCAGATGTTCTTGCAATGAGGTTGAAAATATTATTATGTCAACGAGGTATACCATGCAAATTTTATTGATGTAATATGACAAGACATTGTTCATCAATCGTTGAAAGGTAGCCGGAGCTGCTTTCAAGCCAAACGGCATACGAAGAAATTCGTAATGTCCTCCTTCAACACTGAGAGCAGTTTTATGAGTATCCTTTTCTGCTATCTCGATTTGATGAAACCCCTTAGTAAAGTCCAAAGTTGAGAAATATTGACATCTTCCGAGTTTTGCCAATATTTCATCAATATTTGGTATAGGATATTTATCATCTATTGTTACCTCGTTTAATTTGCGGTAATCTATGACATGTCTCCATTTAGGTTTACTACTTCCATCCGACTTTTTCGGTACCACCAATACTGGTGCAGAATAAGGTGATGCAGTCGGCCTAATGATATTGTCTTCCAACATTTCTTGGATTAGACTTTGTACTTTATTTATATGAATGTACGGATATCCATAATTTGTTACCGTTATTGGCGAATGTTGGGTAGTTCGAATTTCATGCTTTATAGCATTGGTAAAATTGAGTTTCATATTTTTTGGATAAAAGATACGAGAAAATCTATAGTCTATAGTAAACAGTTTTTCTTCCTCTTCCGGGTTTAAGTGGGTAACTTTAATTTGTTGAGATAATGTTAATCGCATTTTCTCAATGTTAAAACTTGAGTGGATTATATCCTTTGGAATTTGTTTTTCATACTTGTTAACATTATATGTATTCATTTTTTTTTTCGTTTTTATTTCCTTTGATGAGTTTTGATTTATTATTGAGATCTCTTATTATATTTTCGCGTTTTTGTTGTAATTTATTTTCAGGATTTAATGAAACGTCAGCTGTTTTTGTTTCAGTTTTGATTAATTCATTTGAATTTAGTAAGTGGAATAATATAGGTATTTCTTTACTATTAATTTTTAATTTATTATTTGCAAAGTCAATTTCTGCATTATATTTTCTTAATATATCATTTCCTATTAGACCGTCATAGTTGTCGTGGAAATTACATATTAAGAATTTGATTCTTTCATTGGTATTTCCTAGTTCGGAAAATAATGGAACGCGAGCTTCAGTATCTATGGGAATTTGATGTTTTAAAGTTTTAACCATAACTGGTTTAATTGGTATTTGCCATTTAGGAGGAGAAAGTCCTGGATTTATAATAGAATTAGTTGCACCTGTATCTATTATAAATTTGAGTGGCCTTTTTTTTTACTGTACCACTATATATGGTAGGTTTCCCCCGAGGCTGTCGACAGAAAATTTTCATTGACTTGTGATTTATTAATATCCATTAGCTTTTGACCAATGTGATTATTATTATTAATAGTTTCTCTTGCATTATGATTTCCGTTATTATAATTTCTGTATGGACTTTGATTATCGTAATTATTATAGTTATTATTATAATTATTATTATAGTTATTATTATTATTCTGAGGCCCAAAATTATTTGGTGTCCCATAATTTTGATTAAAATTGATTTGATAATCGTTTCGTCCGTATGTTCGGGGTTTATTATAATTATTATTATTATTAGCGTTATTGTTATTTCTGTAATTGCTGTTGTTATTATTAGTGTAAACTTGTGGTTTATTACCATTATTTTGAGCGCGGTTTGATCTTGAATTTGGAAATGTATTAGTAGGTAATCCTGCACATGGGGATGGGAAAAAATCATGCCATATCGCACCGAAGACCACGTCCACTGACCTATATTTTGATTGATGGATTTAATGTAGGTTATTCTTGGTTAGTAGGTCAAAAACTTGTTTTGTTTGTTTTGGTTTAGGCTATAAGCATGGCTTGTTAACTTATAAGTTGCAAGTGGTTAGTATATTTATATAGTACTAAATTAAGGTTGTTGGTACTGTAGAAGTTGTTAGGCAAGGTTAGTGAACTGAACAAGTTTAGGATATTTAGGTTTTTCAATAAATTCATTGATACTTTGTAATAGAAGATCATACAAATAGAAAGATGATTTTTTTCAGGTCAAATCAAGTTAATTTTTTTAAACTGCGCAAAATCGCATGCTTAATAAAATATACCTACATACGTAAAGGGAGATATAAAAGAAACGAAAAAAACTTGTTTTTATTATTAAATAAGAAAAATATTCATAGGTACTTTTGAATACCAAGATGTAAATAATAAAAATAAAAACAAAACGTAAACTAGAAGTACAAAGTGTAGTTTGGCGTGTTAAAAGTTGTTATTATAGCTTTAAGGTGCAAAATAAAATAAGAAAAATATGTTACCTATTTTAGGATATGAGTTGTTTCTCTATATTCTATATTTTATTCTAAGTACATATGAACTTAAAAAATATTTTGCATTCTTCTAATTTCTGTTTACCTGGTCTTAAAACTAGTTTGACTCTTTTAAACAATGTTAAAATTTATGAATGCAGTAAAAAAGTAAAAATAAAAACAAAAGAAAAAAAAGAATTATATAGTTATAGGTGCATCTGTTATGTAGGATTTCTTTTTTCTGTTCTATAAGAAGATTGAAAAAATAACCTGAAATCTTCGATTTTACTTTGTTTTGTTATTATTACGTTCCATTGTATGCTGTAAGAAATGAAAAAATAAAAAAAAAATAGTAAAAATAAAAAAGAAGTTAATTGCTTTTGGTACCTATTTTGTAAACATAAGATAAAAATAAAAGACATTTTTATTATTATGTTAAAAATCTTTTATTAAATTTTTTATTATTATATTTTTATTTAAATCTAAGTTGAAAAATTTTTTACGATAACCAGATGTTAAGATTTTAAAAATTTTAAATTAATATGTAAACAAATTTGAATGGTTTACTTATCAACACGTGATTTTTTCCTATTATATCCATACGGTAAAGAACTACCATCTTCATTAAATTTTCGTTTTTCCGATTTTGGTTGATATTTTTTTATTTCAGGAATCGTAAGTACATCGTGATTTTTATTTCGACGAATATTTTCTGAAATGACGTATGTGTCTGTACTTTTCAATGAATTCAATGAAAACTGCTTCCTTTATGCTATTAAAATGAATTTTTAGTGAAGCTTCATAACTAAGAGAGAATCCTTTAACTTTACAAACAATTTTTTCGGTATTATCTTTTGTACAGTAAATTTTATAGGCGTAGTTCTTGGGACCACCACTTACAAATTCTGTAATATAACTCCCTATACCATAACACTCTAACACTCTAACTCATCGACTAATATATCGAGATATATATGATATATATATATATATACATACCGAAGATATATATATATGATACCGAATCGGTGTCATAATATAATACTCTGCTATCTAGCTTCTCTAGATAACTGTAAAGTTGAAGACGAGCATGTGTTGTTGTATAAGCAGTGATACTTACGTTGACAGTAGATAAAGAAGTTGCTGCTTCTTCTTTATACTTCCAGTTAGCCACTATTTTTCTTCATTTACTGGAAATATGTGACATACTTCTACAGAGGGGTTTGTTATTAACTCGTAAAGTTTAAAAGGTTGATTTATAATGGTGGTTTGTTGTTGGTTTTCCTTTTGCCCAAATTTTCCCCAGAATGAGTTTAAAATAATCTTAGCAAAAGATCTTAAACCTACTTTATCGTAATCTAATTTAATTTCCTCCTTTTCAAAAAAACTGCCAATATATCTTTCCTTTTCTTTTTCAGTCTGACATTTTATTGGCCATCCAGAAGATTCTTGTTTAATCTTTATAAATTTATTCATCATTTTAGTGAATAAACCATCAATACCATTGCAATTGTCATATTTTACTGTTTCGTATTCCCAAACTTCATAAATATTTAAAAGTTTATACCCTTTTTCAATTGCTTTTTTAATTTCATCAATTATCGAAGTTCCTACTAATGCTCGTTCATCGTCTGTATGTTGACAGTATTTTCCTTGATATTTTATTTCACTACAAGTGCTACATAGTGAGAACATCAATTTATTATTTTGTTTTGCAGGTAACACGGGGTGTAATAGATTTATTGGAGGTGAGATTTTACATTTAATAATACCGTCAATAGTCATTATGTTTAACTTGGAGCAGACATCTTCTCCAACATAAATCTTAGGATGACTTATGGGAAATTTCCCTCGTTTGCAAACATATGGATATAAGGAACACACATCTATGTATTTTATTTTTTCTCCTTGTTCACATTTATAATATGTGTAAGTATTTCCAGTTCTTCCACCATAAAATGCATCACGGAGATTTAAAGGAACTAAATTAATTAATGAATGATTTTCTAAATATCTCATATTTTCATTGTGTCTCATTAGCTCTCGGAATTCACTTTCCCAAATCTCAATAACTTTATATTCACATGATTTTATAAACTTTGATCTGTTGATCTGAATGTTTTTTCATATCGTACATTCAAAGTATCGCCAGACTTATCGTGTAATGGTATATCTCTCTGGTTTGTTAAATATTTTGGATGTCCATGATAATAGCAACCGTAAAATTCAAATATTTCTTTAGTCTCTTCGCAAAAACAATCGACTTTAACATTTCCAATTTGTTTTTCTTTTCTATTAAATGCACATTGCAAATCAATTTTTCTCAAATCTTTTTCCCAAATAAGCCATTGCATGGCTATTTTTGACTGATTGTCTACCATCCTATATGCTTTTCTTGGTATAATACCTATAGTATTCGATTTGAGAAAGTTTCTTCTATATACAAGATTACAGGCTGAAGCTATTGTTGTTGCTTCTACAAATGGTTCCACATTACGTTCTTCTATAAAAAATTTTCTGAAAACCAGACATGCTCTAGTTAGAATTTTAACATCATTTATACAGTATTCTAAAATATCTTTCTCCATATTAAATTCTGAGTTTCTATTTTGTTCATACCACATTAAAAATGCATTACGCTCATCTGCTTTCATTGTATTAGAGTTATAGTATTTAATTGCTGGAAGTGGGCCAATGTAATTTTCATTTTCCAATTTATTAAATAGATGCGGAAAATAACCCTTTTTCAAATTGATTGATAAATTAAAAGCTTTTGGTAATTTTGCCAAGGCCATAGGAAAGTAAGTAGAATCTATAAATTTAATATTATCAATTATCATAACAATAATTTTTGTACCTCGCATAATTAACTTTGGTTCAAGCACAGTTTTTTTGAGTATATAATTCAGAATAAATTGATGGTCAAACGCCTGACCATTATGAGCAATTATGACAATCTTTTTGAATTCCTTTCTTAATTTTAAAATAAATTCCATGAAATCCTCTATCACATTTTTCGTTTTAAAAATTCTCTCTCTTAATTTACATTCTCCACAGAAGTATAGAGAATCACTGTTAATACATTTAAAGCATCTTAGCTGAGCCACACATAAACTTGGAACATGTTCTTTTATTTTTGTAGAGCTAATTTCTTCTTGTCTTGTTTCTAAATCATAAAATACGTAAATGCAATTTTCAAAATTTACTTTTGTTTTGTCTTGCTGAATGAAGCATTTATGGTTTTCAGGAACATGATTATCGCAAATCTTACAAAAATATTCTCCACATATATGAGTCCTACTGCTTTTATGAACTTTAAAACAAGATTTGCATTTTCTAATTTCTTCACAGATGCTTCTATTTTTTGAACTGGAAGTCTTATGGCTTTCAAAACATGTTTGACCACGAAATGTTCGATTACACTGCATACATAAAATATTTTTAACATTAATTGAAAGAGCTGGTGAGTTTTGACAGCAAGGGCAACTTTTCGAACATCTATATTCATTTTTCTTAGAATACGGAATATGACATTCTTCACAATAAAATGCTGTGAAAAAGCAGCTGTTAGTCAGGTTATTACATTGTAATGATTATTATGATATAACAAGTTAATTTTTTAGCCATTATTCAATCCTTCAAATATTATTTCTGCACCCCTTGTTCCATATTTATATACAACAATCTTGTGTTTGTGTAAAAATTTTTGAAATTGATTCAATTCACGAATTCCGCAACCTTCAGATGGAATTGTTATTTTTGATTTTTCTAATAATTTTAAAGCTGTTAAAGTTTGAAGTTTTCCTATATTTTTTCGAATTTTTTAATAATCATTAAATTTTTCAATTTTATCTATTGAAACAACAAGTGCACTCGGTAAACATAAATTATCTTACTTAAACCTGTAGACGTAAAATAAAAATAGTTTATAATAAATGAAGCCAAAAATGTATTATAAATAACTACCTTCAGAATTACTTTGGAAAACATTAGAAATTACATCCCAAACGTCGCTAAATTTTAGTTCATGAGCGGATCTAAAACTGAGATACGCAGGACCTTGATGTTCAAAGCTCTTTCCACAAAATGTTAACCCAATCTTATCCATGGAATTCACATCTTTCAAAGCAATGTTGATTATTTGATGTATAGCATCCTTAATCCAGCTAATTGGTTCTCTATTGTCAGGTACGGATTTAATTACAAATTTTATTTTGTGCCCGTACATATTAAACCGTTTAACAAATGTCGAATTTTCAGTTTCGATTATATAAGGTGTTATAGTTTAAGAAACTTTTGTGAAATAATTTTTTTCGACATTTTCTTTATACGAATTTTAGATGTTAAATGCTTGAATAACAGAATAATATTAAATTTTGAATACAGATTCACTCTGTTAATTGAACAATTACATTGTAATCAAAGGTCGCTTTAATAAATTATAGTTGTTTAACTAGAATCCCATCTTAATCCTATCTTAAAATAGAAAGAATTGAAAATATAATTTGCAACATTGTAATAAAAGACATTCTGACAATTAATTATAGTTCTGTAAAACAAAAATAAAACGCAAACTTAGCCCTATCTTAAAATAGAAAATTGAAAATATAATCTGCAACATTGTAATTTTCAAACTGGAATTTAATTTAAAACTTATCTTAAAGTTGTAAATTGTAAACAAATGACGATTTAATAAATTATAGTTCATTTAACTAGTATCCCATCTAAATCTTAGCTTAAAATAGAAAGAATTGAAAAACAAAAAGCAATCTAAATTTATCTTCAATACAATTTTAATTAAATAGTATAAATACATCGGGATTTTATACAAAAATATCAGTTTAATTTTAAACAAGCAAGATATGGCACAGGAATATTTAAACTTCTTCATGACTGCAGAAGAGGCTGCAACTGCTACAACTGCTACTACTAGTACAGCAGTGCGTCTTCCTGCGAAAAGGAGAAAGGCGAAAAATGAAGATGGCGCTTCTATTCATCTTCATCAACAACAACAACAACAACAACAACAACCACATCAACAGCATCATCATCAACAACAACAGCAACAACCAAAACAACAGCAACAGCTGCAACATCAATAGCAACAACAGCAACTACAACAACAGCTGGTGGAATTATTTAATTTAAAAAAAAAAATTTTATAGAGCCAAGTAGGCTCTATAAAATAAATAAAATTAAAAAGTTAAACACCGTTTACGGTAAAAAATGGGTCTTCGAGACCCTAAATAATATTATATTTATACCGCATCAAAAAGTTGGGGTATTTAAAGATAATGATTTCCGTGAGGAAATCGAAAAAAATTAATATTTCCTCATAAATGAGGAAAGCCAATTAAATTTAAAAGAAGAACGTGGTGATTTTGAATTCGCCACAAATCAGTAATAGTTTTAGACTAATTTTATATAAAAAATTTTATTTAATAAAAAAATTTTATTTCAAAGAAATTTTCTACTGTTTTAATTTTATTTTCATTTTTCAGATGTTAAGATTTTATTTCATTTTTCAGATGTTAAGATTTTATTTTATTTTTCAGATGTTTTCAAGTTTTATTTTCAGGTGTTTATTAGAGTTTTCTTCTACAGATATTAAATAATATTTGTTGAATTTATCCAAGTATTATGTGTGTCATCAAAACCTAGCCATTTAACAAAAACTCTATTTCCTTGCTTTTTCAGAATTTTTTCTACAAGATAAGTATCTGGGTATTTTACAGGTGTAAGCTCAGCTTGATAAAAAGCCCCAGAAATTGGCGTATCAGTATAGTCCGATAATTGATATGTAACAGGATAAGTATTATTGATTTTATCAATCTTAAATACTTCAGTTGACCAATTCGGTTGATAACCTTTTTCGAAATGACCTTTATATTTACTTATTCTTACAAAATTTCCAGTTTTATATTTACTTTTTTGAAAAATTTTAGGCTCAGTATATACATTCTGCAGTATATTTTTTTCGTTTTTCTTTGTAATTTTTTCAGGAGGAAGTTTTGTTGAATTATATTCTTTTATTAATGATTGTATAATAGGTAACCATTTATAATTCCCGTTTAAACTAAATTTTTTCCACATAGAATTTTTCAATGTACAGTTAAATCGTTCAACAATTGATGCTTTTAATTCGCTAAATGTGTGATAATGATTAATTGATTTTTCTTTCATATAATTTTGAAATTGTAAATTAAAAAATTCCTTGCCTTGATCAGAGTGAATATTTTTTGGTATAACTTTAGCTCTAATAATAATTGTTTTTAAGGCATTTAAAACATTTTCAGCATTTTTTGTTTTCACAGGTTCAGCATAGGCATATTTGGAAAAAGTATCAATGACCGTCAGCATATATTTATAGCCATTATTAAATTTTCCATAAGGTATCATTTCGACTAAATCGATTTGCCACGTGTCATTTAGACATTCTGTTTGAATTTTCTTCTAAGAAATT
Organism: Poecilobothrus nobilitatus; assembly: GCA_947095535.1. Classification (NCBI taxonomy): domain Eukaryota; kingdom Metazoa; phylum Arthropoda; class Insecta; order Diptera; family Dolichopodidae; genus Poecilobothrus; species Poecilobothrus nobilitatus. The sequence goes on from OX352772.1 coordinate 99,723,855, forward strand.
TACGTCTTGCCTGTCTATGAATTTCAGTCACTATTTGGGCTCTTGACATTTTGTTTTAAAAATGTTAAAGGTAATGTTATAATAATTATTATACATAAAATGATAGACCAAAGCATGGTTTAAACTAATCATCTAATTGAGTTTAATTTGCTTTTATACTTTTCTACATGAGTATATAACTCAACTTTTATTTTCAAATTTAATTCATTTCCATTCTGACTTCTCAACAACTCACTGAAATGCTGCCTGATTCCACATCATTTCCATTTAAAGAAACTGTAGATGTAAATACACAAGGTCAGATACAAGAAAATGAAATTACGTCCACCATGGACGACGAAGATTTAGCAGAAACTGAGGAATTTATACCACCGTTCCAGATAGTTCAATTAGAAGACGAAGAAGAAGAAGTGGAAGAAGAAATTGAGGAAGATGAGGAAGCAGTTCCATTTAATGAAATTTGGGACATAAATAATCAGCAGGGAGATCTTGATAATTTCAATGGTTTAATAATCCTAAATAATTTTAATTAAATAATCTAATGAAAGGTGTACAGAAAAATATTTGTATATCTAAAACATATAAATAAAAAATAAAAATTTTTATATTATTTGTTGTGATTTATTTAGTTTGTTTTATGTAGTATATTACAGATTTGTTCCTTTAAAATTACAGGAATTTCAAAAAATAACCTTGAATAATTACATTGTACATTAAAACATTAACATTAAATTGGTACATAAATTTCTCTTTCTAACCTAAATACTTGTTGTTCAACACATAAATTTGGATATTCCCGAACATAGTCTTTTACCTTTAACTCAGCAGATTTATAATAGGTCATCACTGCGTGAAGAAAATCGCTTAAATTGTAAAACTGCTCTGCTTCTTCTTTGTTAATACTTATACTTTGCCTGTTCGCTGATTTTAGCCCAGATGAAAGTTCTGCTTTATATCTTTTATTATCAGCTTATCGAGTTTTTTCTTAAATTCGTAATAAAATTTATTCCATTCATGATATTTTAAGACAATTGACTTTTTACCAATACGGTGAATTATACTTGAGGCTTCAAATGACTCACAGTCAAATCCAACAGCAATTTTTAATGTATGACTCTTATTGAGAAAATATGTGTAACTTAGCAATAAATTTGTATTCTGACCTGGTGCTTCCATTCCTTTAATTTTACTAAAACCTGTTTATATTGTTTTTATTATTTATACGTTTTAGGAACACAAATTTGTAATGAGTTATATTTTCCAAATACATTTTGAAAGGTACTTAAAATATACTTATCGTTTTCTAGTTGATTTCCTTTATTAAATTTTTTAAAAAAGCGTTCATACTATAACCCCAACATCTATACCACGCATAAACACAACAATATTGATTGCCCACAGACATCTGAATAGTTACTTTGTAACTGTTTCTTATTAAAAATTATACATTGGTTTTTTAAGTAACTTAAAATTTCTAATTTATCTGGTTTTCTACCAAACGAATCAAAATATTCAACACAGCCATTCTTTGGCTTAAAAATAGCTAACCAATGTGTTCCCGGATCTTTTGATTTATCAGTGTTTACAATTAAAAAAGTTTGTTTTTCAATTATTCTGGGGAGTTGATCCAGAGCAAAAACTACTTTAACAAATTTACGTGTGTGTTTGTTACATCTTAATACGTCACTTATCTCTAGGGTATTCATCAATCAAATTGACTCAAGTCATATACTTTAGTTGTTTCTTTAATAAAATTTGATAAAAACTCTTTTTTTGATTTTTTTATTTGTTATAATAACATCAAATTTTTCTAGTATTTGACAGAGCTCTTTATTTATTTTATCGTTGTACACAGTTCCGAAAGAGTAATTATCAAAATTATCATTTATAAAATCCCTAGTTGGAAATTTATACTTGAGCTCTTTTACAAACTTTTTACAAGGTTCTTTAAAACCAACTATACAAATATCTTTCGCAAACAAGGTATTATTATCATCACTACAAAATGTTACATCCAGAAGTGCACAAGACAGTGACATTTTGTCAAATATTCAAATTTACTTTTATGTATGCTATTTATAGGTTTGAGAATATATCAATTTCTTTTTATCAATTTGTAAACTTGCATCAAATTCTCCATAAACAATGGTAGTCAGTGTAGATGTAAGTGGTTTTGATAGCCTTGCCTCAATTCTAACTGTACCTTGATTTAGTAGACTTGACACGCTTCATTTCCTGATGCATCTGGAATTAAATCAAAAGCTAGAATGAAAACCCCATTATTAAACATGGTTCTTGTTATCTGATGACCTTTATCATTATGGTAAATTCCAGTTCCTGAAAAAAGTGTATTGTATGCTCTTGTTAGCAATTATTTTCATCTGAAAAACTGGTTTCAATTGCTGAATTAGGTATTTGAACACCATTTTCGTTTAACACAAATTGTGAAATATCAAAATGTTTAAAATTGTATGGGTTTTTTGATCCTTTTCTAGAGTAACCTGCATTTTCTGTCATGCAAAAAATGATTGTGTTTGGCAACTGCCCAATAAAAACATTATCAAGTGATATTGATGAACTATTCTGTGGAATGGTAAAAGTTTTTACCTCTACCCGTTTATAATTGTATTTGGCATTAGTTTTTTCCAATACAGCATTATGTGCTAATAATTGTTACATGTCTCATAAATAAAGTGGCTTCTAAAATTTTCAGTTGAGATTCATCAGTATCATCTGCAAAGAGATAAAAATCTGGTTTTTCTAATCTTAGTATAACTCGAACATCGACATTGTTTATGAGAAATGTAGGTTGGTTAAACATATCTAAATGTAGTTTCCCCATAAGTTCCACTACATTGCTATTTTGGTATAATTTTTGACGTTCTTTTGAACCACTATTATCTGTTTTTGCTATATTTGGCTTATCTAACATCCATCCACCACACTCCAAATGTGTTGTAGCGGCATCCGTACCATAATTTAACAATGATTCAATATAAGCTCTGTAATGATAATTGCCATCTGATGGAGATATATTCTTTCGATTTGAACATTGCATTTTTTTATTAATGAATGTAACATATTATTAACCACACTTGGTTGTTGTATAGGTGTTCCATCAGTTTTTTTATCTTTATTCCATTGAGTTCAATCTTTTTTTAAAATTTGTACTTTTAATTTTAGATATGTCGAAGACAAGTCTCTATATGTATCACCGTGCCCTATTGAAACAAATTCTATGACAGACGGATTATCTAAAGAAGCAATAGGGTTATAGGAAACTTCTTCAGATCGTAAAATACTTGACTGAATAGGCTGTGTTTTAAAAATGTCAAGCTCTGATTTCATACATTCAATCATAATTATTCAAAAATATCTTTTTGTTTGTTTTTGTTATTAACTTTGCGTCGCTTCGACGTAAAATAATTTAAATTATTAATGAGAGGTTTTTTTATAGGTTTTCTTCGTTTTCTTTTGCCTTGTTCATACATTGCATTGAGTTTCCGAACTGCACCTCGTCTTACATTTTTCATTATCTCTTTACTTCGATCTTGAACCACTTCTTTTACATTTGCACCTGTGGCAATATCAGATAATGCATTAATACCAAAGTTAATAACCTCTCCTAAGTTAATAACCTATAATAACCTCATATTAGCTCCAGACGTAAATATTGGTTTTAAATATCTAAAAAGACCACCGAAAAAGCTTCCTAACCCTTGTCCTCTTTGGTAAGGTATAGTTGAGTGTAACAAAGGACCAATATCCTCAAGACCTTTTCCTGATTGAACTAAATAATATTTGTAGTACGCTCTCTCCATAATGAATAAAATAAAATAATATATAGTTTTGTAAAATCGCTTTTATTTATACTTTTTTAAAATGTAATACAATTTTTGTTGGAATTGAACTATTGGAAAAGTTTATTTTGTATCCATATTTATCACATAAAAGTAATGAAATGTTATTAAATGATTTCTCATTGACATTGCAATATTGAATATTACTGAATTCTTTTACAGTATCAGTGAAAGAATTTTGTATGTTAACAGATCTTAAACACCTTATATCTTTATCACCTATTTTTTGCGGTTCAATTATGTCTCTGTACATAAAAAACATATCTGGTTTACTAATGGGAATCAATTGTACACTATCTATAAAAGTTTTGAAAGCGTAATGGAAGCTGATTTATATTTTTTAAAATCTGTAACTTTAAAAGATACTTGATTGACACATATTGTCAAAAGTCCTTCGAGGTTATAAGCGTAATTTGCTCCTATTTTTATATCTATTTTAGGCTTAGTAACACATATTGTGGTGTAACGCAAATTTTTAGACATCTCCTCAGCTTTTGTTGGTTGTGTATAATGAACTTCATCGTTTATAAAATTAAAAATTCCCCAAATCAACTGTCGTTCAACTTCTTTTCATGTAAACCTATTAAGTGGGCGTATATTTTGAATTAGTGTTGGTAGTAGAAAAACTTTCCATATGATGTTCCAAATCCTATCATATCTTTCTGCATACCTTTAATAAATATTTGAGTACTTTTTTCCCATTCTTCACCATACACATTAGGAATGAAATCATTAACATACATTTCTGAAATACCTACTTTCCACCTTGAATCACACATGTATTTATTCATTTTATTTGTAAAAGATGATAATGAATTTTCTGGATAATAGTTCATAGATGAATCACTGAGTAAAGTGACATAAAATTCATCATTTACTTGTATGTTGTCCATGAGCTTGTAGATTTATTTTTACGAATTGGAAAATTAAGTTCTGTTTGAGTATTACCTACTGCTGACCTTAAAACACGTCTTGATGATATATTCAACTCTTTGCTATTTATAGTTTTTTTCTTTTTTCGTTGGTGGGCTTGGTCTGCATACAGTTATAATATCAGGAAACAGTTACAATATCAAAGGAACAGTTATAATATCTACTGTATCAGCTTTAAAAATTTGTACATTTTGATTTCTAATTGATTTTCTTTTTCTAAGACGTTCTCCAACTGAAGCAGCTGACAATGCTTTTGTTAAAACATTTTCCTGAATTTCATCATCAAATACTTCGTCATCAGCTTCTTTTTCATATACTTCTTCTTCTTCAGGAACAACTTGTATTCCAACATTCATATATTCAGGAAAATGCGATTGAGTTTCCGCATCTATATACATTGGTTTTGCACGAGTTTGAGTACCTTTTGTTTCCGTAATTTTTATTCTCTCCTCTTTAATTCTAGGAAATTGTCGTTTTTTGTTTCTTATTTTAAATAAATTTTGTCTGTATAAATACCATTTTTGAGTATCCGTGAGATGTTTATTTGACAATATTTTTTTCATATTTTTATCCAATTCATTGAGTTCAATGTCTGCATTTTGCTTCATTCTTTCATAAATTTCAGGTTTTAAAATTATCATTTTATTAAATGTTGTATTATTCATTTTATAAAATTTCCGATTATCCCTGATAGTATTGCACCAAGAAGTGTAGGTAAAAATCCACCACGTTGAATAATAATTTTTCTTTTGCTATTTATAGATTTTTTTTGGCAAATAAGTGATCTTATTTCTTTTTTATACTTTCGTAATTGGGTTGTTGCTTTTTTACTCAGATTACAATGACCTTTTAAAATATTTAAAGAGATTTCGCAAAATGTTTTTATTACTTCAGGGTCACAGTGTTTTATAATTACTTTCTGGAATTTTGGTTTAGAGGTTTTTAATAGGTGCAATATATGTCGATTATATATTGAAATATATATATCGACAATATATTCAAACGTTTCATATTCCTCCCCAAATTGTTCTAATTGATCTCTCGTACAATAACACAAACCTTTCCCAAATATATCACTTCTTAATCGAAATATATCATTAACGTCTTGAGTAAGATCTTTTAATATATAGGTATATGGGACTGACGTCACATCATTATATACTTTTTCAAATGCTTTAATTTGATTGGGATATATTCGTCGAGCTAGAGGTAATATCAGCGATTTATCTCTTGGATTTTGGAAAAGTACTAAATATTTACAGTTGAGTGAAATATCTCTTGAAAATTTACCCTGGTGAAAAACATTTTGTGTTACAAATATTACAATAAATTTCTATGATGTATCCTCTAGTAAATAAATCACATACAAACTTATCATGAGAACTTAACATCATATCATCGATAATAACTAACAAAGGTTCTTGATTATCATTAAAATCTGAAATAGTGTTACTATATTCAACATATTTCATATATAGTGGAACAAATAATTCTATTACTATGTGGTAGTATATTTTCTTCTTTATATTTTATTAAATTACGGTTTTACCACAGCAGGATGGCCCCGCCACCATCATTGTAAATGGGTGAAACAACATAGTTGTATTAGTTAAAACAATCATTGCTAACCTATATTTATATGAACAGCTCTTTTTCGAAATGAATATAAAAGTAAACTTAGTTATTTCATTGAACATTCTTTTACAAACCTTCGACATGGTTAAACAAGTTTTTATAATTGACCTACAATTTTTGCAAGGAAATGAAAAACAATATTTCCTAAAAGAGTTAGCCATACTTGAAAAAGGAAGTTTAATTCCAACTGTGTATCATTTCAAAGCATCGTACTCCGCAGAAGAGCTTAGTCAAGATGTGAAATATATTAACCAGTATTGCAAAAATAAAATAAATGGAATTAAATGGAATAACGGTTTAGTTGAATATTTAGATGTAAAATGTATATTAAAACACTATTTAGAGTCAGCGGAAAAAATTTATGTTAAAGGAGAACAAAAAAAACTTTTCCTTCAAAAGTACATTGACAGTGTTAAAATAGAAGATCTAAGCAGAGACTTGCCATCATTACAAAAGATTGAAAACTTTAATTCAAATTGTGCTATACACTTATCAAACAAGAGTTTCAGATGTTCTGTTAAAAATTGTTTTAATGTATATATGAATCTTTTAAAAGAAAAAATTTTAGATTAAGACCTTCAATTTTCATACTTGCACAATATGAATTTAAATAACAAAAAAAAAGTTTACTTCAACATAAAACAAGAAATTCACGTTATGCATGTATGGGTCTATGCTTACAGATCAGCAAGGAAAGGTCATTGCGAAGAATACGCACGTGATAGAAGTAGATTTCAAAGACGTATAGAAAAAGTTGGTCTCGCTATTTCTAAAATCTTAACATCTGATCATCGTAAAAAAATTTTGCAACACAGATTTCTGTAAAATTGTAAAATATTTTCAAATACAAAATTATTTCAAACATATAAATAAATTTGTTTTATTTTTGTTTTCAAATAGGTACCAAAAGCATTTAACTTGCCTTTTTGATTCCTTACAGTATAGAATGTAAACCAATAATAACAAAACCAAGTAAATCAAAGATTTCCGGTTATTTTCTCAATGTTATTATAGAACAGAAAAAATCTTACATAACAGATTCACCTATAATTCCATAATTTTTTTATTTTTATTTTGCAGCTTTAAAACTATAATAACAACTTTTAACAATTATCAATCTTCTTTATAAGCCAAACTACACTTTATACTTCTTGTTTACGTTTTGTTTTTATTATTTACATCTTGGTATTCAAAAGTACCTATAAATATTTTTCTTATTAAATAATAAAAACAAGTTTTTTTCGTTTTTTTATATTTTTGTAAGTTTTTTTAGTTTCTTTTACGTATGTAGGTATATTTTATTAAGCATGTGATTTTGCGCAATTTAAAAAAATAAACTTGATTTGACCTGAAAAAAATCATCTTTCTATTTGTATGATATCCTATTACAAAGTATCAAAGAATTTATTGAAAAACCTAAATATCCTAAACTTATTCAGTTCATTAACCTTGCCTAACAACTTCTACAGTACCAACAACCACTTGCAACTTATAAGTTAACAACCCATGCTTATAACCTAAACCAAAACAAACAAAACAAGTTTTTGACCTACTAACCAACTTACATTAAACCCATCAATCAAAATATAGGTCAGTGGGCGTGGTCTTCGGTGCGATATGGCATGATTTTCTCCCATCCCCAAGTGCAGGATTACCTACTTGTATTTGACGTAAATGCATGTCCAGATTGGAACAAAATTTCTTTGGCGGTCTCTAGTGTAGTTGGGTTCCTACATGCTAGAATGGTTCTCATTGGTTCCGGTATTTTACTCTTAAATATATTAAGTGCGGTTCTTATATTATTACGAGCGCACTCATTGGCGGCGGCTCCTGGAACTAACACTATCAAAGTCTTATTGTTTAATGCCCTTAATTTATTTTTTATTTCGTTAAAAATTTTTATACTCCCATATTTATACGTTATAGCCCTAAGTTCATCATATAACTCATCTGGAGCTTTCTTCTCGCCGAAATCATTTTGTAATATAGTTTTAATATCTGTCCAAGAAGTTGCTTGGCAGTTTATTTCTATTATTTCCCTAGCTCTACCTCCTAGCTTACTTTTAATTATGTCTGAGAAAATGGTTTGAGATAGAACATCGTATGTACCCAAAATAACTTACAATTTACTGGTATAGAAGTTCGTTTATTACTGCTGATGTGTTGTTAGCTTTCTTTGGTTGATTCGGTAATGTTGCTAGTTTCTTGCACTTTATTATTTCTTGCCGGCCTATGTTTTTCGCCATATTTACTCTGTCTGTTAGGTTAGTAAAATTTTGTAACTCTCTACTATCCCCGTTGAATTCTGGTAAACGTTCTAGGTATTTTAAAGGTTCTATTATTAAGGTGTTCACTTGTGCATTGGCCATTTTAAAAAGCATATTTTACTTGATTTATAAAATTTTTTTATGGAAATAAATGGATTTGCATAAAATTACAAAAAAAAAAAAATTTTTTTTTTTTCTAAATTGGTGTTTAATTGACAAAACTTATAAAACTTAAATAACTTACAATATACTGGTATAGAAGTTCGTTTATTACTGCAGATGTGTTGTTAGCTTTCTTTGGTTGCTTCGGTAATGTTGCTAGTTTCTTGCACTTTATTATTTCGTGTCGGCCTATGTTTTTCGCCATATTTACAGCTTGTTGATAGTTGATGTGTTGATTTTTATTATTCTTCTTATTAAAGTTAAAAATTGTTTGTATTGTTTTAACTTTACCTTTGGTTTAATATATTTAATGGTCTTTTTTATTGACGAGGTTTTAAATATTTCACTGGTTTGCACTCTGTTAATAATACAGTTTTTTGTGGAATAATTTTTATAAAATATATTATAATTATGTTTTTGGATTGTATCTCCTCCTTATCCTAGGTGGTTAGAGCGCAAAACTTTGCAATCTAACCACTGTTGTGGTTCCCGGGTTCGATTCCCGGTGGGAGATACCATAATATATATACAATATAAAATATCAAATATATATCCTTATATTCAATAGTATTATATCATAATATACCATACCTAAAAAAAGAAAAGAAAAACTAACACAAATAACTAGTAACAAATAAATATTCCAGCTATATTCTATAACTTGATAATGAATACTAAATAAGAATAATAATAACCTATAGGCTATAATACATACATGTGCATATGTCAAATTGATGGAGACGGCATAAGTGACAGGTATAATCAATGTAATTGCATTGTCATACACAATTACAATGGCAACAGGCACCACCCACATGACACGGTTTCTCCACTTGACCGATAGATGACACTAGGGGAAAATTAGAAGATGACATCTTGTGGATAGCAACAGTATACCAATCACCTACTTTGTGAAGAAAAATGATTAGCGAAACTGAAACAGAGCCTCGGAATAGAAATAGGATTGAAAATACGGTATCGACAATTGGCACACGTTTAAGGACAAGATTTGCACAATGGAATCTTAGAACATTAAGAGAAAATTCTAGATTAGCCCAAGTCGAAAAAAAAATGAAAAGATATGGAATTGGGATCCTTCGGCTTAGCGAAGTTAGATGGAATAACTATGGGGAGTTGATTACAGCAAATAATAACATGTTCATATACTCAGGAAATAGTAACAATTTGGGGGAATATGGAGTTGGAATACTAATAGATAAGAAACATATGAACAGCGTAGTAAATTGGGAGGCTGTCTCAGAAAGATTAGTGACTGTAAGGCTAGCTACCAAGTACAAAAATATACCAATAATACAAAGTTACGCGCCAACAGAAGTTGTAGAGGACGAATTTAAGGATGAATTCTATGCTAGATTAACATCAGTACTATGCAGAACACCTCGAAAAGATATAGTAATAATGATGGGTGACTTCAACGCAAAAATTGGAAAGAGAAATCCAAGCGAAGAATGTCCAGTTACAGGGTTACATGGAAAAGGAATTAAGAACAACAATGGGGAAAGGCTAATAGATATATGCCAAGAATTTGGCCTGATAATTGGAGGCGCACTATTCCCACATAAGGAAATACACATGTACACGTGGACATCACCTGATGGAAGAACGAAAAACCAAATTGAACATATATGCATCAGCAGAAACTGGCGATCATCATTACTAGATTAAGAACTTGGCGGGGTGCAGATGCACAAACAGACCATATGCTACTTACAGCCGACCTAAGAATTAAGCTAAGACATCTTCAAGCAAAATTCAGAAGAAGAAAAATACTAAATATAGCCAATCTCAATATAGATAATAAGAAAAATGAATTAATAAAAAAAATTAAAAATAATATAGAAGAGGAACCCCAAATAAGCGAGGAAAAATGGCAACAGATATATAGAAATGCTGGTGAAGAAATCTTGGGAACCAAAGAACATAACAGAAAAGAATGGATCTCAGATGAAACATGGAACAAAATACTTCTGAGAAGAAACAATTAAACTTCACTACTAACAAATAATAGTAACGAAATGAAAGAACATCATAAAACCATATGCAGAGAGATAAAGAAGCTTGCAAGAAGGGATAAAAGAAAATTCATAAGCAATATCGCTTTAGAAACCCAACAAGCAGCTGACCAACACAACTCAAAGCAACTATTCGCTAAGATAAAAATCCTATCCAACCAGAAGTCAAGTAGGGAATCACCCAATCAAAGACAAGAATGGTAAACTACTAACATCGACTAAAAAACAATTGGATAGATGGAAAGAGCATTGCAGCACAAATAAAGTTTATACATGGCGCCCTAGCCCGTGGGGGCACACTGGTAATACAAGTACAAATATTAACATTAGTACTCCAACAGTACGGGAGCTAGCGGAAATAATAAACAAACTTAAAAATAATAAGGCTGAAGGTACAGATGGCATAGGAGCTGAGCTGGTCAAAGTAGACACTCTACAAAGTGCAAGGTCCCTACAACCCATAATAGAAAAGATATGGCGAAATGAAGAAATGAGTTCCCAATGGAAAAAAGGTATCATTGTAAAGATCCCATAGAAAGGCAACCTAAGTAACTGTAATAACTGGAGAGGAATAACGTTACTCAATACTGTACACAAGATACTGGCCCTAGTTGTACTTAGTAGAATTGAGAAACATATTGAAAGTGTCTTAAGAAAAGAACAAGCCGGTTTTCGTAAGGAACGAAGTTGTACAGAGAATGCAAACACTCTAAGAATAATCCTGGAACAATCAAAAGAATTCAATGCACCCATTTACATAGCATTTGTAGATTTCAAAAGAGCAATCGATGAGATAGATAGAAACGCAATGTGGGAAGCACTTAGAAGGAAGAACATTCCAGAAAAAATCACCAGGAGAATTACAGTAATATATAGCAACACAGAAGCTCAAATTCTCCATAAGGGTATTTTAAGCGACCCTGTAATAATTAGAAATGGAGTAAGACAAGGTTGCCCGCTATCTCCTCTACTATTCAATATAAGAATTGACGAAGTCATGAGAAAGACCAATAACAACTCATCTAGAAGTATAAACTGGTACCTCACACAAAAGCTAGAACTACTATTTGGACTACGCTGATGACATTAGCCTACTTACACAAACACACGAAGATATGCAACAAAAAATCAATAAGCTAGCAGAATGTGCTGCGGAAGTTGGCTTGGAAAAAACATTAACAAAACAAAAATTATAAGAGGGAATACGAACAACACAAGACCAATTACAATTGATGATAGAAGTAGAAGACATTAGTAGAAGATGTAGATAAATTCAGTTCATTAATATTACGATATCTGATTATTGCCAACAGTGCACTGAGTTGCTCATAGAATTCCTGCTTAGTATCACGAGGCTGTTTCAGTAGGAGCGTAACCTTGAGCTATCATAATTTTTTATTTTTGAGTATAGCCTAACTGTGATTAGTCTATCTGAGATTCGTCTCCAGCTCATTATACTACTTTTTAATTTGCCACTGATTATTATTCCCACTGCGTATTTACCCATGTTATTATTTGTTTCTGAATAGATAAATTGGTCGCCATTTAAGGTCGTTATATCTCGATAATATTTTGACTTAACTTCTAGTATTTCAATTTTATAATTATTTATTTCTTTTTCTACTTGAGCTAATCTACTTGATTCTCTTAACGTTCGTACATTCCAAGTTGCAAATCGGGTCCTAATCCGTGCTAAGTTCGTTCCTAAATTTTCAATTTTATTTCTAATTCTAGGCTGTGTGTTAGTTTCTTGAATCATGTATTTTTCATTAAGCGAGAAGATTAACCTGCTGTAGCTATCTACTATCTATTTTTACTAAGCCATATATCGATCATGAACAGGAAACCGTGTCAAGATTGAAGTTGTGAGCTGCCATTGTGATTAAAAGCGAAGTATCTTCTCTAATCACATCGATGTATAACATATTTAACAATTATGTCGTTTTATAGATATATATCGAATTCTGAGTTGATTAAGGTATGTACGCCCGTCTGTTCATCCTCACGATAACAAAAAACCTAACTAGAAGGCTATAAATTTCATAAATCATTAATTATGATAGATAT